>JACCIB010000267.1:0-211572 GCA_018906965.1 Philotrypesis tridentata
AGAGTTTGAAAAAGGATTCTTTCCACATCTATTTAACACACCTGAAAATCAGAACTATGTTGGGCAAATGCCTCCAGTACAATGGGCGTACATCAAAGAAGCAAATTCTTCGAGTGGTATAATGAACAAACTTCAAACAACTATATTTTTAACTTTCAAAGTGAAATTGTAAAATATTGTAAACAAGATGTTGCAATTTTAAGACTTGCTTGTGTAGCTTTTCGAAAAAATTTTATGGAGTTTAATGTTGATCTATTTTCGGAGTGTACAACCATCGCATCAACATGTATGCGTGTTTTTCGCAAAAACTTTTTAAACATGAATCAAATTGGTATAATACCACCTCGCGGTTATAGAAGAACAAATAATCAATCTTGCAAGGCTATAGCATGGTTTGTATTGGATGGAGCAACGTGTTTTGAATTGTTATATAGAACACGCTGGGCACGGCCGAGAGAGAAGATTAGTTGAAGGTATTCTCGTAGACGGCTTTTGTGAAACACAAGATCACAACCAAAATAAAGGTACAGTGTTACAATTTCATGGTTGTTTTTGGCATGGTTGTCCACATTGCAACAGAATAAACAGAGACTTGGTATTATCAAACGATGAAGCAATGGATGACAGACACGAGAGAACACTAGTCATATCAAATAAAATAAGAACCAGTGGATACAGACTGATTGAAAAATGGGAATGTGATTTTAACAAGGAGGTTGATGAAAATGATCATTTAAAACAATTTGTGAAAGAAAATGAGCAAAATGTGGAACGAAAACCTTTGGACCCGAGAGATGCCTTTTTTGGCGGTAGAACAGGTAATACTATAAAATTGATAGACTGTCAAGAAGGAGAAAAAATTAAATATGTGGATGTGTGTTCATTATACCCATACATATGCAAGTATTCCAAATATCCTATTGGGCATCCGAAGATATATGTAGGCCAAGAAGAATGTAGCCAAATAATAGACGCAAACAATGACATATCTCAAGTAAACGGTTTAATTTCTTGTGCAATTCTACCACCACGAAATATGTATCATCCTGTTCTGCCTGTAAAAATGCACAATAAATTGATGTTTCCGCTTTGTCGAACATGTTGCGAAGAAATGATACAGCATAACTGTACGCATGATGAAATAATCGATCGTATTTTACACGGTACATGGGTTTCCGAAGAGGTCAAAGAAGCTGTGAAAATGGGTTATATTGTTCAAGAAGTATATGAGATCTGGCAATATGAAATGACGCAATACGATCGTACTACTCGCGAAGGAGGCTTATTCAGCAAATATATAGATGCATTCTATGAACGAAAAGCAAAAGCATCAGGATTTCCTCCTAACTGTCGTACAGAAGAAGAGAAACAACACGATATAACACAAATGAGAGACACTGAAGGTATTACTCTGGAAAATAATAATATAAGCTACAATGCTAGTTTACGCTCCGTTGCCAAACTGTGTTTAAATTCATTATGGGGTAAATTTGGACAGCGTGAAAATATGACGAAGACAGAAGTAGTAAAAACACCTGAAAGATTGATAGAATTATTAACAAGTGCAGAAATAACTGTTAATGGTATTTTACCTGTTAATGACGACACTCTTTACGTCAATTGGTTTTACACAGTAGAAACTCTCACGACGGGATCACCAACAACGAATGTTGTGGTAGCAGCTTTGACTACAGCACAGGCACGGCTTAAACTTTTTAAATATTTACATCTATTAGGACCTCGTGCACTTTATTATGATACAGATTCAGTTTTCTACATCACCAGAAATGATCAAGATTACGATTTCACCGATGAATTAGCTGATAAAGGCATAGGTAGTTTCATATCTACATTTATATCAGGAGGTCCTAAATTTTATGCGTACAAATGTCAAAAACTAGAAGGTTCTACAGATTTTGTATGCAAAATTAAGGGTATACGTTTAAATTTTGCTAATAGCCAAGAAATAAATTTTGATTCGATTCGACAATTGATCATTTCACAACAGTGAAATTGTGTTATCAAATACTGCTATTCGTCGAACTGCATTCCATGATGTCATTACTCAGCAGGAGTCGAAAACGTGTAAACCAGTATATAGTAAACGACGATTCGTCGGATTGGACAAGAGTTACCCGTACGGGTACATAATTCCACTTAATGACGAATAAAAAAATATCAACAAACAGCGGTTCATTGGATTGGCCAACCAGTAGAAGCACTCCCCACCTCTACATAAAGCAGTCCAATGATGAGTAAAGAAAACAACAGTAGTTCGTTTGATTGGCCAAGAGTTAACCCCCATGTTTATATTAAACCGTCCAATGATGAATCAAGAAAAGTATCAGCAATGTTCTTATTCGTAGCGAGTTTAGGCCTTCCACTAGCAATCTTTTTAACAACCTCAGCACTAATAAATCATGAAGATGACGATGGTGGGGGATCTGTATATAAGTAGGAGCACATATTCAAGCAATACCATCTTGTTCCAAATACCGTCTTGTAAAGACTTGTAGAGCTGTAGCAGACACCGCAAATTTTCTTAATCAAAAGTATGTATATCTATTATTAGTTTATTATTATCACAGTAATGTATAAATTATTAATCTAGCAAAATGTATCTTTATAGATGGATCTAAAAACTCTTAACAGGATTGCTAGTGGAACCTTCCTTCCATTAAAGAAAGTAACCGAGCTTGTCGTTGACCATCGATACATGATAACAAAGTTAAACAACGTCAGCACACACTATGGCGAGAAAATCACAGCCGATTTAGACGCTGAATTCCAAATATTCCTACCTTCACGAGTATCTACTGCATTGGTGAACAATAGCGAATTTCTTCAAAGTTTGCGCGAAGAAGCTAACAAAATGAAATTATTTTTATTGTATAAAGGTAACGGTGTGATAGAATTCTCTGGTGTATAATAAACTGTGCATTCTATAGTAAAATTTAGTAATGAAATAAAATAAAATGTTGAAATGAAATAAAATAAAACTATAAGTAAAGATTAAAAAATATATTTCTGTGTTGATGTTTATTAAATATTCGTTATGATTATCATAATACCCGCTGCTACTGTTTACAATTAATTTGATGATTTGCACATTCTTGTTAAATGATCTAACAATCGCGAATTCTCAACCTTGATATCCACACTACATAGCTCGTTCTAGAATAGTATTAAAGGAATGTCACGGTACAGCTCGTATCAATATAACGTTAGATTTTAATGTGTTAACATCGCCATGGATTATAGATTTGAAGTAGTAAGACTGCAAAGTTTTGAGAACTGGTCATCTCAACATGTACAACTGGCGGAGCTAGCAGCAGCAGGTTTTTACTTTACCAAACAGATCGATAGAGTACGATGTTTTGAATGTTCAACGGAGATTTGTCGTAGGGAAGAAGGAGATAATCCCATGGTGGAACATCAACGTTAGGGTGGACACTGCCGATTTATATGTAAGAAACCTTGTGGTAACGTGTCGATTGTTGTTAATGAATGTTTGACGCCCATGGACCGTGGACGAGACGTTTGTGGACCGTTGAAATTTCCCAATCAAACAAATGAAAACAAACACGTAGTGACAAATGAAAAAGAAAAAACCAGCGGTGATGAACATCTTTGTAAAATATGCTATCATGAAAAACTCGAAATGGTATTTTTGCCATGTGGGCATATTCTTTCTTGCATGAAATGTGGACCAAGAATGAAAAAATGCTGTGTTTGCCGTCAGAAGATCACTACAGTTATACGGGTTTTCTTTTCTTAACTTAGTAATGTTGGATCAGTCTTACGTCATCACTACTCTGAACGAGTAGTCTATTTAGGAGAAACCTTCCTCCTCCATTCTTATTCTGATAATGCTACAAAAAGACTTGTATTCACTGAGTTCGTTAGTATTTGCAATGTCTATACACTGGAAACACCCGTTCACTTCGATTTTGTGTGGTCCAACAGGTTGCGGTAAAACAGAATTTGTAAAAAAATTCATAAAATACATTGATCAGCTGTGTGACCCAGAAATCAAACGTATTATTGTTTACTACGCAGAGTGGCAATCGAGTTACAAGACTTTTAAAGGTAGAAAAATTGAATTTCGTGAAGGGTTACCACAAAGTTCAGATTACGCTAACGATCCAAGGCCTAAACTAATAATAATTGATGATTTAATGCGTGAAACATCGTCTGGAGGAGCAATTATTGACATTTTCTCAAAAGGTTCTCACCATCACTCGCTTTCGGTATTCTTCATCAGCCAGAATATATTTCATCAAGGTAAAGGCCAACGTGATATATCGTTGAACGCCCAGTATATAGTAATTTTTAGAAATTTACGCGATAGATCGCAAATTTTACATCTTTCACGACAAATATATCCAGATCATCCAAAGTTTTAACAAGAGGCTTATTGGGATGCAACTTCAAAAGCTTACGGTTATCTCTTACTGGATTTGAAACAAGATACAGTCGAAAATTATCGATTTCGAAGTTGTATTTTTCCAAGTGACGAACACCAGTACGTGTATGTACCTAAAAAAAAGAGTAAGAGCGATCAATCTTCCAACCTAACACCGGTTGTTTCTCTCTAATGGCTCCTCATAACCACTCACCGTTTCGGCGGAAAGAAGCTGTGATTCTTGAGGCTATCTATCATCTTAATACTAATCAAAGGAATGCTCTTATACAAAGATTAGATAATAAAATAGTTAGACGTATCTGTGAGTGTGCATTAAATGTACTTGTTGGAAACATACCTCTTCAAAAGAAGCATAAAACGAATCTGCGTAAACACGTAAATACTCTTCGACGATTAGTAGAACCTTCTGTGAGTTTATCGAAGAAGAAGAAAATTATTGTACAACGTGGTGGGTTTTTACCTGCATTACTTGCGCCTATTATTGGAACAGTTTTGTCGGCCCTCATCAACAGATAAAATGGAACATGCTCGAAAAATGGTTCTATTACCACAAGAATCTTTGGATCGTCTTCAATGTACACTAACGGCCTGCGAACGACAACCAGAACAACAGTTAAATCAGATGTTAAAATCTGTACAAACACCGGGGTCCGTGACTAGCAGGTTGGATGCAGAAATGAGTGAAATATTAAATTCACCATTACATAAAAATGAGAGAGAAAAATGGTCATTGTATCATGAAGTCCTGCAGCGTTATTTACATTTCAAAAATAATGACAATATAGATGTGTGTGTTGATAAAATTAAGAAAGACAGCAGAGATGATAAAACCAAGAAATATGAGGAAATACATAGGGACGATGCTATTATTGAAACTGTACCAGCACGCTACAGAAATAATGCAGCTAAACTCTTAAAACGGTTACATGTTAGTGATAATATAAAGTGGGATCACAATGGTGGTATTACCATACATGGAAAGCGTGTTAGTAATGGTAATATTATTGACTTGATACATTACGCTATGAGAGAAAGAAAATCTGCTGTACCACCACCAGGGCATTTGCAATTTGCCAAAGTGCTTCACGATTTGTGTGTTCCAAGAGAATACCTTGGAAATAGGCGTATTTTGAAAAACATGACCCAAACGGTAGCTGATAAAATAGATGGCGCTGCTATCTTTCCAACATAACAAAATGATGAATCAGACAGCAGCAGCGGTAGTACATCAATAGCCAGCCAGGAGGATAATGAGAATCAAGATTTTGCTACACCACCAGTGGGTGTCAGTGTGCGAAAAAAATTTTTTACTACTCCCAAAAGAAAACCAGTCATAGGAACACAAAAATGGAAGACGCTAACCGCTTCGACCAAAACAAAGAAGTAGAAGAACTAGTTATTTATAGCGAAAAAAAAGAAGATCAGAATAGTGCTTTAGATGAATTAATTAATTTACTTCCTTTTGAAATGCATGTACCTGGTTACAAATTTTGCGGACCTGGCACGAAATTGGCTGAGCGTATTGAACGAGGCGATGTTGGTATAAACCCTTTGGATGAGGCTTGTCGTCAGCACGATTTGACTTATGCAGACAAAAAAGGAGATCGCCATCAAGCTGACAGAATTTTAGCCGAATACGCATTTTCTCGTATGTTAGCGGGTGAAACACCACCGGATGAGAGAACTTTGGCATTGATGACAGCTTGTTGTATGGTGAGCAAAATAACGTTTGAAAAGTTTTTTTCCCGTATCAAGAACGCCTTGAGGAAGAAGAAGAAGAAACAGAGGAATACAGCAAAAAATATTAAAAAATCTAAGAAATAAACCTGTAAAAATGCTTGTGAATTAAAAGAATAAAAATTGTGTATTATGGATAATTCACTAGTAAATCTTTACTACAACCCTTATCTTCCTTCCGCATACGGCGGTATTAGCAAGCTTTCGAATGCCGCTAGAAAAACACATAAGCGTAAGGAAGTAGTTGAATGGCTTGAAAGCCAAGACCCTTACAATCTACATAAACCCGTTAAACATCGATTTCGTAGGCGTAATTATAATGTACGCAATATGATTTATGGGAAGCTGATTTAATGGACATGAAAGCTATAAAAACTTACAATGATGGCTTTTCTTATGTTTTGGTCGTTATCGATGTGTTAAGTAAATACGCTTGGACTGAACCTCTTAAAGATAAAACTTCAAAAAGCATTGCCAATGATTTTCAGAATATTTTATCCAAGAGTAATAAACGTCAACCAGTGTATCTACAAACTGATAAAGGTAAAGAATTTGTTGGTTGTGCGATGCAAGAGCTTTTAAAACAGCATGAAATACTTTATAGAGTAGCGCGTAGTCCCGACACTAAAGCAGCTATCGCAGAAAGATTCATAAGAACTATAAAAGAAAGAATGTGGAGATACTTTACACACGAAAACACCCGTCGCTACATTGATATTTTACCAAACATATTGAAATCATATAATAATACGAAGCATTCTGCGATAAAAATGACTCCTGCATCTGTGACACTATTTAATGCTGGCCAAGCTTGTGAAAATTTACAAAAACGATATGCCAATCAAGTCGTCAAACACTTTAAATACAGAGTAGGAGATTTGGTACGAGTCAGTCGTGCACAGAACGTTTTTTCGAAAGGTTATGAAAGCGGCTGGACATTAGAGATATTCAAGATTGTACGAGTTTCGGATATACGTCAACCACCTGTGTATTTCTTGCAAGATTTATCTGGGGAAGATATTGATGGTTTTTTCTACGCTGAAGAATTAAGCAGGGTTCGAAAAGACTTAAAAACTGCAGTTTTTGAAGTTAACGAGATTTTAAAAACTAGAGGAAAAGGTCGTAAGAAAGAATATTATGTCTCGTGGAAAGGCTATCCAGAGAAATTTAGCTCTTGGGTGAAGACAGTTGACATTGACAAGATATAAAAAACAATGAAGGATCAATTCTACATTATTCTCCCTAGTAATAGTAGTATGACTTATTTTTCTCAAAATACTACTACGCATTTTATTACACAATTACCTCAGCAATTTCAACTTCAAGGCCAATGGGTTGTTGCCCTTACAGAGGCTCAAATTCCGCTGACGTTTCAACATGTCATCCGATACTAAAGAAGGATTTGTTTTGGTTAAAAATAAACCAAATAAGCAGTTGGAAGAAATTTATGATATAATTGTTCAAAATGATGAAATTATAACGGGCAAATTAAACACATATGGGTGTACAATCCGTCCTGGAATTTATAAAAATTTAGATATGTTATTGAACGAATTAAATAATTTAATGTGTGTAACAGGACATCTTGAATTTAAAGTTGAAAATGGTGAATACGTGACAATCAAAAGAATATGCAGTGAGAGTACCTGTTCCAAATTTCAACATGAGTTATGCTTATCCAATAAATTGTAAAAAATTTTAGGATTTGAAACATTGAATCTTATATTCGATAAAAATACTACGATTGGATCTAAAAGACCAGCTCACCTCTCAAATGGCCTATCATCTATGCTAATGATTTATACAGATATTTGTGAACCTTACGTCATAGGGGATATTCAATCTCGAATGTTAAGAGCTGTGTCATTAAGTACAAATAATTATGTATATGGTTTTATAATAATCAAAACATTCTCCCCTCCAATGTACCATTCGTTGCTATTCAACTCATTACAGACTATTGAAATTGATATAAGAGATCAGTATGGCCAACCAATTCCATTTGGTTATGGGACTTTGACCGTAACACTACATTTAAAAAAAATCAGTGATTAAACAAAGAACAAAAAAAATGAATAGATACGAGGAATATTTTAATGTACAAGTTGGTACAGGATATATTGGTGCAGGAGGAGTCGGACGTGTTTACACAGGTTCTCTGTATCAGAGAGGTCACGGAGGTATCGGTTCGTTTTTGGCTGGTATATTTCGACGAGTACTCCCGCTCTTAACACGTGGCGCTAGGGCTGTTGGAAAGGAGGCATTGCGTTCAGGGATGAATTTTGTCAGACGTGAGTTTGACGTCTGACACAATGACTCGAAGAGTCGTTTCAAAACCGTATTAGAGAATCTGGTGAAATTCTAAAAAGAAAGGCTGAAGAAAAACTGGAAAAGCTGATGGAGGGGTCAGGATATAAAAGAGCTTATCGTCACCAACCGGTTCAGTTACAGTTGCTTGGAGGCCCTGGTAACATTGTAAAACGTGAAACAAAGCTCCGAAAAAGAACAAAGAAAAGTGGAGGTGTAAAGAAGAAGAAGAATCGTGTGAAAATTGGAAGGGGTAAATCGAATGGTTTGAGAAGAAAGAAGAAGAAGAAAAGTAAGAGAAAAAAGAAAAGAACTTCTAGAGATATATTAGATAGTTAAGATGGCGTTCCTACATAGTCATTCATGTGAATGCTTGAAATCGGAACTACTTCCATTTGAAATTCCTCCTACACAAACCACCATAGAAGGTTCACATTGGATGACATATAAACCGATATCATCATTAACAAATGATGCGCCAATAGAGTTTGTATTACCTGGTAATAGTGATGAATATATCGATCTAGCACACACAATGCTAAGTCTCAGAGTTCGATTAAGCTGTAGTATAAATGAAACTGATGTGGATGGTACGGCCCTTGCCCCTCATAAAGCACTAGTGACCAAAACAGGACCTGTGAATAATTTTATGCATTCTTTATTCAATCAAGTAGATGTGTTTTTCAATCAAAAATCAGTATCTTCATCAAGTAATGCTTACGCCTATAGAGCATACATTGAAACACTTCTAAACTATGGACCTGCAGCTAAATCATCGCATTTGACGAGTGTTTTGTGGAGTGATGACACTGCTGGGGCTATGGACAGTGTTGATACCACTAACGAAGCTTTTGTTGAACGCCGTAATTTTTTGTCGGCAACAAAAATTGTTGATTTGAAAGGCCATTTACATTCAGATGTATTTAATCAAGAGAGATTGTTATTAAATGGCGTGGAGGTTAGAGTTCGTCTTGTAAAATCAAGAGATCAGTTTTGTTTGATGGACCCTTCCGGTTATTTCTCTGTACTAATTGAGGAGGCAAATTTATTAGTTCGTCGTGTTAAAGTAAATCCTAGTGTATTGTTAGCACATGCACAAGCCCTTTCAAAGACAACAGCCAAATATTCTCTTACAAGAGTGGAAGTTAAAGCTATAACCATGCATAGTGGTATTCACGGTGAAACTTTGGACAATATTATTTTAGGACAGTTACCAAAACGGATTATAATTGGTTTTGTAAAAAACAATGCTTTTAACGGCGATAGATCGCTCAATCCTTTTAATTTTGAACATTTTAATATAAACTTTTTATGCTTATACATTGATGGTGTTCAAATACCTTCGAAACCACTACAACCAGATTTTAAAACGAACAACTTGTACGTTGATGCCTACCATACTTTATTTTCTGGCACAGATATACATTTTCTCAACGAAGGTAATAAAATCACACGGCAGTCATATCCGAACGGTTATTGCTTGTTTGCTTTTGACCTCACCCCTGATTTGTCTGCAAATGATAGCACACATTGGAATTTGGTTAAACACGGCAGCGTTCGTCTAGATGTACGCTTTGATGATCCTTTAATAAGTATGGTTAATTGTATAATTTATGCCGTATATGATAATATTTTAGAAATAGACGCATCGCGTCAAGCAATCATTGATTTTAGTGGTTAGTATTTTTGAACAAACATGTCGTTTTAGGAGTATATATATAAATAGCCTAGCCAAAGCACTCATACATTAGTTGTAGTAAGAGTTATAAAAAATAGCTGTTGACTATTACTCAGGCCTCAGGTCTATTTTTTTACAATGGATAGTCTTTAGATATTGAAAATTTTGTCACGCATGCGTGCTCATACTGCTGGTGTATTTCCGGCTGATCAGATACCTCGAGTATGGTCCAACCCAACAGCAATCATCGTGAATACCGATGATCATACGAAACCTGGCATGCATTGGGTTGCTATATACGTAAATAAGTCGGGTGAAGCTTTATATTTTGATAGCTTTGGAAATCCGCCATTTATTGCTGAACATATTAACCTATTAAGAAAGAATTGTAAGCATTTTCGTTGGAATGCGACACGTCTACAAGATTCGTCATCTGATGTTTGTGGACAATATTCTATTATGTTTTTACATTATATGTGTAGGGGTTTCGGTTTCAAGAAGTTTATAAATAATTTTTCTGATAATCTAACCAAGAATGACGATATTGTTAGAAAATTCGTACCTTGTAAAAAATTTGCTGACAGCGATTTCATTGGAAATGGTAGATACTCAGTCAGATGTTTGCAGAGCTGCAATTCTAAAATGTCACTGCTGTAATATAACAGCGAGTACATTCTTTACTCATGCAAACACGGTTATTTCTTATTGCTCGGTTGATATGATAAAAATTCTATTAAAACCAGCGATGAAAAATAATTGCTCACGACGGATGTTATTGTTAACAAATGTTGTCAGGTATGCGCTTATTTAAAAAATATTGAAATAGACGATTTTAAGCATATACTACAAGAAAATTGTATCGGGACACATGTATAACTTTATAAATATAACATATAAAATTATGTTAAATTAACACACATATGTAATCCTTTATTAATGTGGTTGTAAGGACCGTATTTACGGAAGGTAAATAGGGACGCGCAGGTACATAAATTATTTTTATTTTCGGAACCTAGCCTCGTCTCGTAAGACTTATGTTCTGTAACTGTTATTTATTTTGTTATTATTTTCCGTACTATGGTGCGGACACTCTATCTTCAAGGCGGTCACGCTTAAGTATAGCAGGGGCACGCTATTTATTAGTGCGGACCCGCTTACTGAGAAGTGCGGACCCGGCACAGTACTACGCGGACACGTTGAACCGTAGCGCGGACAAGCTGTACAGTATCGCGGACACGATGAACTGTAGCGCGGACAAGTTGTGCAGTATCGCGGACACGATACACTAAAGCGCGAACACGATCCGAGAGTGCGGACACGCTATGTAGTAGCGCGGACAAGCTGTGCAGTATCGCGGACACGATCCGAGAGTGCGGACACGCTATGTAGTAGCGCGGACAAGCTGTGCAGTAGCGCGGACACGATACACTAAAGCGCGGACACGCTGAGTAGTTGCGCGGACACGTTGCACTGTAGCGCGGACACGATGTACCAATGTGCGGACACAATATACAATAGCGCGGACACGATCCGAGAGTGCGGACACGCTAAGCAGTAGCGCGGACAAGCTGTCCGTTGGGACTAATACTGTTTTGTCCTCCTTATTGTCAGTTGACGGGTATTAGGACAGTCTTGCCCTAGTCTTTCCCTTACCTCACTTACACCTGTCTAGCTTTCCTCGCTCTTTCTTCCTTGTGTGGACTTCTTCTAGGATAACTGGTGTTTCCATAAATAAATACACTCTAGGATGTTATTCTGAATGTTATGTTTTTATACCATTTATTCAAAGTGTTAATTTGCACAAACTTGTTTTTACAAAGATCTTAAGCACAATTTTGTTGTCTCTAACGCGTAATCTTAATTCACTTAATCTGGAGTTAACGTCTAAAGATTGCTATTATACAAGTTTTCTAGGCTTCTATAACAACAATATCTAATCTAACTTAGGTTACACGACTTCTCGTGGCAAATACTTTGGTCCTAACTAAGCTGTGAGTACAAGTCACTCTCGCCAGATTTATTGGCGGTCCTTCCCTAGCTAACTACTTTGGTCGGCAGGCCCTCGTAGCCGAGTCTTCAAATAATGGAGATCTAACTTGTTAATACTCACACTTGCCAGTATCCAGCGAGACTACTCCACTTTCTAGGGTTGAGCCCTCGTAGCCGAATATGAAAGGTGATGTATATGTCAGTTAAATGCTTCCACGCATTTGCTAACCCAGCGAGACTAGCCAAACGACTACTCGCGCGTCTACTTGGCAAAAGGCCTGGTGCGGTGCATCTCCGAGGCTTATAAAGCCTCAGGTGCAGCACACTTGATTTCGACAGAACACACGTCGCACGATGTCCTCGACCAATCATAATTTGCCACCAGAAATCGTATTGCCCGACTCCAGATCAGTAGGTCGCAAGGAGTGCTGACGCGCAAGTCAGCAACTCGCTCGCCGCGCGCTAACGATGTCACGATCGACTAAGCACATTGCAGCAATCAGCCGCCGCCCAATGCTCACACGTGCATTGCAAAACGGCCGAATACCTCAATACACTATCGACACATGCTAACGTTAACAATAAAATATAGTCAACAATTTAATACAGTACAGTCCATAGACCTGGCACGTTACATGGTAAAATAAACTATTGAAAAATTGATTGTATTTATTATTTATTAAAAAAGAATCCTTAGGTCAGACTATATACCGCATTCTGGTACGCCATCCCCTACCCACATCTCACTCTTCCTCTACCCTAAAACCTCCTACTCTCAGGACAGAAAGTGGTCTGCATTCAATCTTAAATAACATAAACGTTTACGCTCCTATATTCATTTTTTTTAGTTGATCAACGACAAAAGCCTTATAAAACTGGAAATTTCTGGCTTCGTCAGATTTGATGCGTTTGAATTCTACTATATTAGACGCCTTTGTATAACATTTCACTACATATGTAGTGAAATGTTACACTCTTCATCAGCGGTCGTAGCAAAAAAGTGCAAGCGCAACATCACCCACGTGCAACGTGCCTTGATTACAACGTTCGCGACTATCGACGCGCAGAAAAAAGCAGATAGGAGAAGGAGGCAGAGAGAGAGATAGAGAGGAAGAGAGAACGAGAGAGAGAGAGAGAGGCCGCGCCAGCCATGCGCGATGAGCGCATCAGCTGCGCGAGGTAGGCGCGAGAGAGAGGTACGCGGTTGTGACATACAACGAGCGACGCAGCTATAAAAAACGGTGAGAGAGAAAGAGAGAGAGAGAGAGAAAGAGAGAGAGAAAGGAGAGAAGGAGAGGAGAGAGAGAGACAGCCACGAGGTACGCGGCCGAGACACAGCGAGCGACGCAGCTATAAAAAACGGTGAGAGAGAAAGAGAGAGAGAGAGAGAAGGAGAGAAGGAGAGGAGAGAGAAGGAGAGGAGCGAAGGAGAGAGAGAGAAGAAGAGGAGAGAAGGAGAGAGAGAAGGAGAGAGAGAGAGAAGGAGAGGAGAGAAGGAGAGGGGGAGAGGAAGAAAAATAAGGAAAGAGAGAGAGACAGGGTAGAGGTATAGAGAGAGAGAGAGAGAGAGAGAGAGAGTGTGGGTGAGGGGGGAGAGAGGGGTGTTCAATATGTCTATCAATGGTGTCACTTTCTGTCGAATACACCCCCTCCTCACGGTTTCCCCCTCTTTTGGGGATACGAGGGGAGGAGGTCGGAGGTTGACAGAAAGTGGCACCATATACATGGATTTTAATCCATTATGTTTATCCTTGTTATCAGTCTTTTAATGATCTGATTCATTCTCAACAGAGTCTGAAGATTCCAACTTATCTGTAATTAAGGGGTTATGACAGTGTTAAAACCTGAAAAAAAAGAAAAATTGTTAGTGTTGAAAAAAATTAATAGATATATAGGTGCTCTAAAAAATATATTTTTGCTTTCAAATACAAGTATTATACATCACTTTTTTGCATAAATAATATGCATAAAGTGAGTGTAACATTTAAAAACAATTAAAGGTATTTGCTTACCAAAAATCATGATTTTCATCACTTTTATTTACTTGCCGCATGTTTCTGATGGAACCGTACCATCAATCCTGTTGAATCAAAGTGCCAAATCTTCATTATGAGTCTGGTCTCAGACTAAGTGGAACAGATTCCTGAAAAACACAAAATTAATATAATTAATTAAACATATATTGACAATATTAATAATTATAGTGAATGTTACATATGTAAACATACGTAACATTCACTTTGAACTTATTTTTGCCAATTCTGCTCCACTCAGTTTGTGACCGTACTCATTAGGAAGGTTTTCCACTTTAGTTCATCCGGATTGATGTTACGGTTCCTTCAGAAAGCTGCGGCAAGTACATCAAAAGCATGAAAAAACTAAATTTGAGTAAAAGGCATTTAAAGTTTATAATGTAAATCATACAAATGAACTCAGCTATACTTACAGAAAATATCCGGCATACCTTGATTTGCTTTTGGTACTCAAATATACATACAATAAAGTATATTTGATGGTACGCGCTTGTCATGCTGTGTGATAATAGCATTTAGAAGCTGAAAATAAAATAAAAATTATCGTTAGCTATTCATAATCAAGTTATGTTTATGAATTACAGTTACATACAATACTTACCATTATTAAATACACTTCAAGTTCTTAAAAGGTATGCAAAATAATATTTCAGGCAGTCAATATAAGCTCCCATTTTGCTGGCTTGCACCCGTATACCTAAAAGCAAAAAATATACCAACAAAGAAAAAGCTCATTATGAACACTGTTATTACAAATTAGTTTCCAATACTTATCTGAATAATGTTTGTACTCTGCAGAAGCTCTTGCACTTTTGCAACACCACTATAAGGTTATAAGCATTGCTACAGCAGCTAGCAGACTAACTGTACTGATCTAGTGTCTTGGATGAAAAACAGCTGTTTGGCTGCTTTCTGCTGCTTTACAGAAAATTCTACTATACCGATCAAACAGAAATCTTCATTCTCGACTAGACGCTGTGAGGCACAACCTATTCGAGTGGCAAATTCAAATTTGTTGAATGCCTTTACTTTAACACATTGAGTTTAGTAACATAAAATCACACATAGAAAAATTAATTTTACAGATTTTATTTATTTTACGGAAATAATTAAATTAATAACTCTTGAGAAAAAAACGGTTTGTAAAACGGTTTTTAAGTCATATTTTCAGTAAGATTTCTCATAAAATTACTCTGTAAAAAGTGGGTTAGAACAATCCTTTCCACAAGTTTGGCCTAATTAAAATATTTAAAAATCACGATTTTTCAAAAATTTACTTGAAACAGATTTGTTAGTTTTTTGTTAATATCTTCGAGGAAAATTTTTTTGGCCAAAAACGGCTTTGAGGACCATATTCTACAGACTATTAACTATGAACAAAGTGAATAAAAAAAAATGGGTATTTTCAAAATTTTAACACTGTCATAACCCCTTAAAGCAAATACTCTATGTAAGACAATTATTGCACAACGCCGTACCGCTCGTATACGCGCTTCTGAAGTGATAGCCGTTGTCTCTATTTTGAAAGGTTAATCCATCCGCGTAAACACTGCGCGAACTTTCAATGTCAGTGTCCGGTCGCTGGTACCGGCCCTTGGCTAAACAATTTCAACGCCGTACCGCTCGTGTACGTTCTTGTGAAAAGATAGCCGTTATCTCTATTTTGAAAGTTTAATCCGTCCGCTTAAACACTGCGCGAACTTTCAATGTCAGTGTCCGGTCGCTCGTACCGGCGCTTGACTAAATAATTTCAATGCCGTACCGCTCATGTACGTACTATGAAAAAACCATGAACAACCATCATCGTTGTCTATTCGTTATGTTGTACCGCTCGTGTACACGCATAACTAAAAGAGTCAAAAAGTCCGATCGCTCGTATCGGCGCTTGACAACAATCGCTGTTGTCTATTTGATATATTGCACCGCACGTGTACAATATAAAAAAAACACTGTCCAATGTCCGGCCGTTTGTGCCGACGCTTGATTTTCTCTCACCTGTAGGCTCATCATTTTCCTTCTGGATTTCCTCCATCTGAGCCTTTAAAGTATTCACTTGATCGGATAGATTTTCCATGTTAACGTTCGCTTTGCACTTCGCCATTGTAGATAAAAACACGTTTAAATACGTCGCAATTAAGCTCTTCTGTGTGACGTGTAACTTCTGTCGCACAGCAAGAAAGAAAAAGCGGTGTCGCGCGGCCGCGGCGAAACGGGGCCTGCCGTCTACAGGCAGCGCCATCCTATCGGAAGTTTTGTTAAGCTCTAAAAATGCTGTGGCTAAAGTCGGGGCAAGACAGGTACTACCTATTGTAATATCGGAGGACGAGGCCGAAATATAATTATCTATCTGTATAGCCCAGATTATTATGTAGATGTACGTCATATTAAAGTTATCTATATGTTATAGCCTAGATTACGTAGATGCTACGTCACCGGATATCCGTCGAACAATTGTTCTCCCTTGAGAAGAATTGAGGAGCCCGAACTTCACTTTACAATATCTTTCGATAGAAGCAATTTCACAAAATATGACCCTTATATGATTTTATTACTTTCGTCTCAAGCTTTCATTTAAGTGCTCATATGTAAGAAACGAAGCTGTCACTACGAAGAAAATCGTACGCCTAGGTTCCATCAGGGCAAATTTAAAGTCCTGACATTACTCGACCACCAGGCTTCTCGAAACATTAAACATGAAACGGTTCATCACATTCGTACGACTCCTGGTCCACCGGTTACAAGTAAAACTCGACGATTAAATCCTGAAAAATTTAAATTACTCGAAAAGAATTTGATGATATGTTACTAACTGGAACAACTCGCCCATCCGAAAGTTCTTGGTCTTTTCGTTTACATTTGTCACGAAAAGGTAAGTCATCTTGGCGTCCTAAGGTGATGGTGATTTTCGCGCCTTGAACGCTCGAACCATTCCAGATCGTTATCCTGTTCACCACATTTATGATGTTACTTTCTTTATTCATGATTGTACAGAGTTTTCTAAAATTGACTTAGTCAAGGTATATCAACAAATTCTAGTTGCTGAAGAAGATATTAAAAAAACTACTATCATCACACCATGTGGTCTTATTGAATTTCCATTTATGACGTTTAGACTTCAAAATGCTGGTCAAACTTTTCAAAGATATGAATTAAGCTTTTACGTGGTTTAGATTTTTTTCGCTTATATGGACGACATTCTCATTTTCTCTCATTCTGAAGAAAAATATGAACGTCACCTTCGAATCATTTTTGAACTTCTTTCCAAATACGGTTTAGTCATCAATTCACAAAAATGCATCTTTGGAATTTCTGAAGTTCCTTTTATAGGTTATTCGATTTTTGCTGAAGATATTCGTGCTCCAGAAGAGTGAGTTCAAGCGATCATTGACTACCCTCTACCAAAATCAGCGCAAGGTCTTCGCCGATTCCTGGGTATATTGAATTTTTACTGCAGATTTATAGCTCATGCTTCTGAGTTTCAAGCTCCTCTGCAAGATGCACTCAGTAATCCAATCTTAATATGTTCTCAGCCGATAAATTGGACACCTGAACTTGAAGAAGCTTTTTCAAAATGTAAAAACTGCATTTTTTCTGCTTCACTTCCTGTTCATCCTCGTACAACTCAGACAACTCTTGTTCATTGCTGAATTTTCAACAGACATTCAACACATTAAAGGTGTCGATAATGTCATAGCTGATACTCTTTCTCGGATCGAAGCTGTTTATGTACCGCTTAACTATGAGCTGTTGGTTGAATCTCAAGAAGAAGATGAAGAACTCAAAAAAATTACTCAAGAAAACTCATCTCTACACATCAAACGTATACCGATTCCTGGATCTTCACCTATTGTGTTCTGTGATTTATCAACAGGAAAACCTCGGCCTTTTATCACACAGCCATTTCGTAGATGTGTTTTCGATCAACTTCATAATTGAAGTCATTCTGGTGTCAAAGCTTCTTTTAAATTAGTTAGCGATTGTTTTTTTAGCTTACAAAGATTGTCAACGATCGAAAGTTTCTCGTCATCTTCATGCTCCTCTGCATAAATTTCAAATACCCACCAAGAGATTTTCTCACATATACGTCGATTTGATTGGTCCACTTCCATCTGCACATTCTTTTCGATATTGCTTGACTGTCATCGATCGTTTTACTCGCCGGCCCGAGGTTTATACTTTACAGAATATAACTGCAGAAAATGTGACTCAAGGATTTTTAAATTGTTGGATTCCTCGTTTTAGTGTTCCTAAAACTATAACCTCAGATCGCGGCGCTCAATTGACTCATCTTTTTAAAAGTTTTATAAAACAATTTGGTATTCGACATAATTTCACTACAAGTTGGCATCCTGCCGCAAATGGTATAACTGAACGTCTTCATCGTCATTTAAAAGGCGCAATAATGGCTCATTCCGATATCGATTGGATTAAAGCTTTACCGCTAGTTCTTCTTGGTATTCGGTCTGCTTTCAAAGAAGATCAAGGCTACATCTGCTGAAATGGTACATGGAGAAACCCCCTGTGAACTAGTATCTTCAAACCTTGAAAACAAAAATCTCTAAAATTCTAGTAACATTCTTTCAAGTTTACGTGAATTTATGTCACACTCACGACCAGCTCCAGCATCAAGAGATTGTCAACCTAGCATATTTGTATTCAAGGAATTATCGGCACGCATTTTTAAAAAAAGGATCCATTGTCAAGGCACTCCAATCACCATACAATGGACCTTACGAAATCATCGATCGAGACGACAAGACTATCACACTCAAAATTTCCAACAAACCTACAAAAGTTTCGATCGACCGAGTAAAACCTGCATTTATTTTACAAGATCATGTTCCTGATTCTACATCTTTTTCTGTTTTTGATTCTATACCTGATAATGTGTCGACAGAACCTATACCTGTTCCTGAACGTTCCGCGCGATCCAGCAGAAAAATCAATTTTCAAGATTTTTGAATTTGTACCCAAATTTTCTGCCAGGAGGGATAGTGTGGCGAGGTTCGAATATTGTAAGAACAAAAGATGTACATAGCAACAAATATTCATGTTTATTTATATAACTAATTTTCAGTCTATCAACTATCCACGTTCTGAAATGTTCTCACTAAAATAAAGTTATCGTTATTAACTCGAAATAAAAAATATTTTCCATTATTTCTTATACATACACTGTTTCCATGTATACATACATCTGTCTCCATAAGGACAAGGATGAATATGTCTATTGAGTTAATTTTATCCCCTATTATGTTAATTTTATATATTATTTACATACATATGGTGTGCGGGCATGCCGATAATAATATTTTGAGATCAATACGTATGTATATTATGTGTTACTTACGAAAAATTGAAAAATTTGTCAAAAGAATGAAAATGTTCGGTACATGCATTGACTTTACAGTAATTTTATAAACATAGTATAAAAGTTGAGAAAAAACATGTTAAATAAAAACTAAACATGATTACAATAACTGGTTTGGTTGCGGAGTACATGAATTTGCCATTGGAATTTCGAAAAGCATCTGTGATACCGTAGCGGTGCTGCCCCCACCACCGCGCCGCCTGGCCGGAGTAGCTGCGCGGCCGTGAGCGCTGATTTTGCTTGGTTCACCGGTCGTTCTAGATGAACGAGGTGATCTACAGCTGTCGGAAAAACTGGTATGATTTATAGTAATATTTCAACAGTGTGCCAAATTTAAATTAAGAATATATGTTTGAATATGTGTGTGACACAATATTCAAAGACTCTAGCCCTCGGTGTTTTTTTAATATTAAAGAAGGGTCTATTGATCTCTCCGAGGCAAGTGTTAGGAAAAAGGTAAAATTAATTTTAAGCCATTTTTCCTTTTATTTCAACGCTTCGGTGAACATTGTCACCCTCTTCAGAAAACTGTCAATTTTATTCAAGTAAATCACTAAATGAGTACAATAAAACATTACAATAAGTGATTAATGATGACTTACATGTAGAGGAGCACAATAGCCGATAGAATCGAATGTTCTCTTCCCCGGCCAATCTCAGGCGGAGGAAGGAGGAGCGAGAAACAAGGAGATGGACGCTGTTATTGTTCCGGTTTCCTCAGCTACTGTTTCGATCATAAGGAAATAATAGGTATAGCCAGCGCTTTTATATCAACGAGGAGTCTCGCTAATTTTTCAAGTGGTCTGTTTACGAGTGACGACACGCTATGTGCAAGTTTAGAGTCTCACGCTGTGACACGGCGGCGGAAGGAGGTGCACGCGGGCGGGCAGGGGGGCGAAAAGAACGTGGTGCAGTACGCGACCACGGTGTTGACCGACGCGTGCGGTTGTTCCGCAGGGCCACGGTAATGATCGGTTGGCGCGTCGTCGTCCTCCTCCCTCCCTGGGGTTGGTGCGTGTGCTCTTCTCCTCCCTCTCATGCCTTTCTAGGCACTGCCTCGCGTCTATTTTTTGTAAGGGGCGCCTTGACGCGCTGTGGCAGCCTTGAGCAGGCTTCAGGCCTCGGCCGAGACTCGGGATCTACGGGGTCGCGTGAGCCGGGAAAATAAGTACGACAATTGACTCTCGGATTCGCGAATTAATGGCACTACTTTATTTACAATTAACTTAATACACGTCTTTTTCCCACGCTCGGCAGCGGCTCGGCAGTTACAAAGACTCGCGGAACAAAACACACTCTTACTCTCTTCTTTCTCCTTCACTTCCTTCCTCTCGTTCAGCCGAGTTGCGCGGATATTGGAATGGATGGAATTCTCGTCCTAGATTCGCTGTGATTCGCTCTGTATTTTGGAAACTGCTCGATGCTGCTGTGAAGCGTGATACCGTGCTTCTGCCGGTCGCGCTTCATCGCTCTATCTCGCGATCTCACACATACACACACGTCGGCTACGGCGGTCACGTGATCGGTCACGTGATTTTTCTAGTCGCGGCAATTACGAATTTCTTCAGTACAATTTCATCTTTCTCGTTCCCTCGCTTCGGCGCATACATTTTCGTTTTATACATATTTTCCGCTGTGGATGATGCTTGCGCCTCCACTTCGACCCAATAGTTCTCTCCACGCTCATACAGTGGGGCTCGCAGGCCTCCACTCGGCAATCCGTAGTCTCTCTATCTCTTTCTCACATTCTCTCGGCTTCGCATGCACACACGCGCGCTCGCCCGCTCATGCATACGCGGCTTTGCCGCTCGCCGCGCCGCTTGTTGCGCGCCATATGCTCGCTACGCTCGCCGTCGCCTCGTGCTCCTAGGTGGTGTCATGGCGGCGGCTGCGGCCCAGCGGTGCGCCTGCTGGCTCTGCGCGCCGCGCGCGGCCGCGTGTGATAGTCGGCGGCGCTCCCACTCCTAGTACGCTCTCTCGCAGCTCGGCGGCCGTGACGTCACAGCGGTGACTCGGCCGGCTGCTCTCCTCGCGCGTTCTCCCTCTTCGCCTCTCCTACGGCGCGGCTCGTGCCGGTGCCTGGCTGTGGCTCAGCTGTATTCTCTCCTGTAAACACCCGTTGCAATTAGAGCATATTCCTCTGGTCGGTTCCGGGTGTCTGCAGGAGAGTCACTCAGCTTCTACGACGGATGCTCCGTCGCAACGCGTATGTACAAGTTTAGAATCGCCTATAATCCGTTTCGTTTTTCAAATGGTGTAATAAGTGTGTGTACACGTTATTGAGTTTTTGTGTGTCTTCCATTTTATTTATACCAAATTGAAACGATGATTGAATTTACTGTTGTGTTCATTTATGACGTTATACGGTTTTTTCGGGTCCGCATATTTTAAGAATACGTTTTAAAGAAGATAATTTGCTGTCCATTTAAATATGTCTTTTGTTTTTAATAATTCTAGTAATAGTACTAGATGATTTTTTGTGAATTTTGAGAAAAAATTTATAAATCTGATAAAACTTTGCAGTTGCTTTAAGTTTTTCGGTGATTTGAAATGTTTTATTGTTTTTATTTTTTCCGCATTTGGTCTAATGCCTTTTTCGGAAATAAAGTGCCAGAGAAATTCGATTTCCTTGCAAAAGAATTTTGTTTTCTTAAAATTCAGTCGTAAATTATGTTTAATTAATCTCTCGTATAGTTTATAGAGATCATTAATGTGTTCTTCAAATGATTGCGACCGAATCATTATATCGTCGATGAATAAGATTAGAAAATCTTCGAAATCCCATGTGACATCGGCCAATCTCCGGATTAACGCGGCTTCGCTAGTTTAAATTTCGAAAGGTACTACATTGAATTCGTAAACGTGTGTGTTGATTTTAAATACTATGAATTTTCTAGATTTTCCGCGAGCTTAATTTGCCAGTAATCAGTAGACGTAAATTCTGAAATGTTTGTGATTGGCTTATCTGCGCACCTTTGCAACACTTCATCTATCCCGAGAGGTCCTTCATAGTTATGTTATAAGACTTTATACAGACTTTGTGCATCTAAGCACGTGCGTACGCACCCGTCACGTTTTCGTTCTATTTTGATCGGATTGATGTAGACACTATTTGAGCGTTGTATAATATTCAATTCAAGCATTCTCCGAAATTCTTGTAACGCGTCTTGTCGGTCTGCTAAAGCAATGATATACAGTTTGCAAAACCACGGCGACGTACCTTTGATTGTTAGTTCATGTTCATATGTTGTTAATAAAACCGGTTTCTTCTCGAAAATTTCTTTTCTTTTAATAATCAAGTTTTTTAATATTTGTTTATGTACTTCCGAGAAGTTAGTAAATGAATTTATTTTTCCGTCGATCTCATTGGTTGATAGTTCGTACGGAGTTTCGCAATTGATCTTATAATCTTGGTATAGATTATCGAGATCTGTTTGAAATTTCTCGTGAAGATTTTCAGACGTGGTGTGTATAGCTAATGATGTGTAATCGGCACGCGACAACATTGCGTCGGCGTCTCTGATGATTTCGTCGCTATCACGGGTTGAAAATAGTATTTCTTGATTTTGGTTTTAATTAACATTTTCAATGATTGGATTGTGTCTTATCTGATGATACAATGTTTGATCAGTGTTGAAATTAAGACTAACTTAGTTGACAGACCGTCGATTTCCGTGTTTGATCGTATTTGTCGCTATAGCCAAGTAGATTTGCCACCGGTGGCATCTTTGATAAGTTTACCACTTATTGGTAAATTCGGGCAATGTCTGAAATTTTCTGCGTTTTGGAAGTAGAAGTCTTCAAATATCGCGGTGACCTCGCTTCCAGTGTCCACGAGGCCAGTAATTTTAATTGCTTCTATTGAAATTTCAATTTCCCGGCAATGCGTAATTAGAATTTCATGGGTTTCTCCGCTGGAGTACCTTTGTATTTTGGTAATTCTGTTTTAACGCCCCCCCCCCCCACTAAGCTTCGTGTACGCGATATTTTAACGATTTTATCGGAGAGTTCATTCATTTTCTCGATTATTTCGTGGCGTTCAACTTTGGGTTCGTGTAAGCTACTCAGCCTTTGAACCGTCGCGATTTGGTTTGAAATTTTCAATGTGTCATTTTCAGCTTCTAACGTGGCAATTCGTTCTTGTAAGTCCGAGTTTAGGCTTTTTATAGATTCTAACTCATTGTTAAATTATTCTAAGCGCATCGCGAGTGCTTCTATATCGTCGGTGTAACCGGAGCTGCTTTTCTGGCAAGTGTCAGCCGTATCCGTGGTGGGTGATTTCGTTTCGAGGTTTTTGACCCGTTTTTCTAATTGTTCATGATTCTGTTCAATGACCTGGAGCTCCTCGTTGGTGCCAGCTGAGCTCGATTTGTTTGGGATTATCTCCCTGTAATTTCTTGAATGCCTGGGTATATCGTCTACGGTGTGTCACTTTTTGTTCAACCATTTCCCTGAGCAAAGAGACGCCCCGATCTTCAGCAATTTTAAAGTATAAGATTTCCTAATCTCAAGGTGATATTTTCAAGTCCTCTAGTCGTATGATTCTCTTATTGCAATCCAAAATTTTTGCATTTGTACTCTTAATGACTTGGATTAATTCTTTGTCTCGCTTCCCGATTTATTGCGATTGCTTGTCATAGTTATCGAGGTGATCTTCTAAACAGTTTTTTATATCTCGCGATTTCTCATCAATTATGATAATATTTTCGTTTGTTATCAACAAATTTCGTTTGAGAGCCTGAATTTTCCGATTTTGCTCGTGTTTGTTTTTAATGAGGAACTCAACGGCCGCTTTGGTAAGGTCGCGAACTTGATTTTCCAGCGAGTTGTTATTCTCTTCCCGAGGTACTACCATAGTTAAGAAGATTAATAAAACGATAAATTTAATTGGTTGATTGGATTAGGTGCTTTTTCTTAATCATACGCTGACGAAATTATTGAATCGTATACTAAACCCGTAATGAGTCGTAGTCACTCTAAATCCTGATAAGTCTGCGTCAGAATACTCGGATGCGTCCGTAATGGCTTAAGGGGTTATGCCTGAGTTAAAATTAAAAAAAATCAAAAATTTTTTTTATTTGATTTTTTTAAGGCAAATTTACTGTAGAATACTGTAGAAATTTACTGTAGGAGACGGCTACCCTTGGCGGTTAGCCTCAGACTGGAGCGAATTCGCGTCGCTAGGGTAGGAGACAGCTCCCCGAGGTAGTTACCCTTCGTATGATGAGCGGGTAAAAATAATACTAGAATAGATTTATATTAGTAACATTTAATAAGTGTATTTTGAAGCATTAAGAAATAGTACATTCAAGAGTTTAAAGGGAGAGGATCTCAGCATCCCGAAAGAGCCGCAGGCTCGCTATTTTCGGCCGAGGAGCTAATTGCTTGAGAGCTCGGGTAGACAGCCTGAGTACAAGCCATTTACTACAGGGAGAACCCGTTGCAAACGCCTGGGTATGGCCGTCTCAGTACATTGTAGAGACTTTATGGTAGTTTTCCGTACACTAACTCTTACCAGTTCCAATAATTAAACTGCAAGTGGCACGAATTTCCAGTCGAAATCCTTTGGGGCTCCGACTATATCGGTAGGTGCTGCCGAGAGACAGAGCATCTATCTATGGAATGTGTGTAATTCATTATATTTATTGGATCTCAGTACTTTTCTATTGTACGGTTAGTGACAGGTCATGAGTGGCTATCCGACCCCCTTAATTATTTTGTGTGGGAATGATAATATTTTTTATCGTATCACTTAAATATTTTATTATAAATTAATTGTATTAATAAAAAGTACTTTACTGCCTCTTTTTTACATTTAAACCTTATTATTATTTTTTTTAAGGGGTCAAGACTGTGTTAAAACTATGAAAAAATCGATTTTTTTTTCATAATTCGATAGGAAATTTGTTCAAGAATAAGCTCCCGAAACCCGCTTTACAAAAAAAATTTTTTTGAAAAAGATACAGGCAAAAAACTAAAAAAATGTTAAAAAATAAAAATAACGAATTCCGAAAATTGCACTTTTTTCTCGTTATTAATTTTTTAGTGCCTGTTATGGTATCAAAAATTTATTTAATCCTTATTATTACTAAAAAAATTTAAAAAAAACGAATTAAAAAGTTTTTTGAATTTTAGCCAATTTCAAATTTGGCGCTTACCGACGCAGGTATACTAGCTACTCTGCACGCAGTAGTAGGAATCAGATTCCTACTTTACCACTGAGTGAAAGAAGGTTATATTGGCTTATTTTAATAATAAATATTTATTCTATTTGATTATTCAAATATCAATAAATAAAATATTATTAAAATAACTTTAGTTAGTATCTTCTAACACAAAGTTAATAATTTTTACAAATTTGCACGAACTTTTCTAAGTGTGCTTTTTTGTAAGTGTCCCACAAATATTTTATTATAAAATCAGATTTTATATAAAATATTAAAATGAGTGGAAACAAGGACTCAAGAAACAGAAAGGCTGGCTCATCTGCACATGGCAAAAGAAGATTTGGAAGAAAGAAGAAGGCAGCAAGAGGGTTTAAAGGAAATGTTGAACCTTCTACATCTGGAGGAAGGCCTACGTCGACAGCCAGTATGCAGCCTTCGACATCTGGAACAGCAGATAAGTCTTTCGCCAAGCCAGAGATTCCTGTATCGAGATCAAAGGCTAAATTAAATTCAGAGTACATAGAAGCAGGTCCTATAGAATATAGGATATTTGACATTTCCTTGCTTTTACCTGGATTACAGGAATGTCTGGCTTGTAAAACTTGTGGCGGTGACATCACTTTTTATGAAGTTTCTACCAGAGGACTTGGTAGCAAACTCTCTGTCACTTGCAGCAAGTGCGCTAAAGCTACTTTCATTGACTCCAGCAGACACATTGGAAAGAAAGCCAATGCTTATGAAATTAATCGACGAGTAGTTTTAGCTATGAGAGCTCTTGGACACGGGCACACTGGTTTACAAACTTTTTGTGGACTTATGGATTTCTTGCCTCCAATTGCACACAGTCACTTTGGAACAATTATTCATGAATTAAAAATAGCTAGTGAAAAAGTTGCTAAAGAGTCAATGAAAGCAGCTTTACAGGAAGACTGCAGTGAAATTTCAGGTGAAATTCAAGAAAATCCATGTACATCGGTGTCTGGCGATGGTTCTTGGAGGAAAAGAGGATTTTCTTCCCTCCAAGGCGTATCCACTTTGATCAGAAATGATAATGGCAAAGTGATTGATGTGGCGCCAAAGCAATCTTTCTGCAAAGCTTGTGAACTGCAGAAAGACAAGGACACCGAGGAATATCGAGAATGGTTTGAGACACATCAAGATCAGTGCTCAGCCAACCATCAAGGAAGCTCTGGAAAAATGGAAGTGGATGGCATCGTTGAAATGTTCCAGAGATCTGAGAAAATCCATGGAGTCAGGTATAAGAATTATATTGGAGATGGCGACTCCAAGGTATACAAGGCCTTGTGTGACACGAAGCCATATGGGGATGACTTCGTAATTGAGAAGAAAGAATGTGTAGGACACGTTCAGAAGAGGATGGGAACGAGACTACGGAACCTCAAGAAAAGTTTAGCTGGCCAAAAGCTAAGTGACGGTGCTGGCATTGGTGGGAAGAACCGATTAACAGCTCAAAGGATTGATGAGCTGACAAGGTATTATGGCAATTCCATCAGAGGCCATAAAGATTCAGCAGATAAAATGTCAAATGCCATTTGGGCGACATTTTATCATAAACTTTCAACAGATCAAGAGCCAAGACACCACCTTTGTCCTCCAGGATCCGACAGCTGGTGTAAATGGCAAGTAGCCAAAGCTAACAAGAAGCTGAAGACTTTTCACCACAAGAATAGTATTCCGGCAGCTATTATGGAGGCAATAAGGCCAATTTACGAAGACTTGACACAGCCAGACTTGCTTGGGAGATGCGTTGGAGGCTTTACTCAAAACAGCAACGAAAGCTTCAACCAATCTATTTGGAAGCTCATCCCCAAGGAAAGTTTTAGCGGTCTTGTAGTCTTAGAAATTGGTACTTACATAGCAGTTGCCTCCTTCAATGATGGAAAAGCCGGAGTACTGAACATCATGAAGAGTTTCGACGTCCATCCAGGATCCTCTGCAGTAGACTGGGCCAAAAGTGCAGATGAGCTACGCCTTTTCTGGTCCAATAGAAGAGCTCAAGAATCAACGCTTGAGGCACGTCAAGCAAGAAGAAAAAGGAAGCACCCAGAAGAAGACTCCTATGGACCTGGGGCTTACTAACTCAAACACATCATACATACAAAAAACACATGCACTCAACTGTACACTCCATTGCACACCTAACCCAAAAACACTAATAACACTTATTACACTTTTCACTTTTCTTTCTTTTTCAGAAATCTGCTCCATACAGTTTGTGAGGACACAAAAGAGGAAAAATTTGCAACCTGCAGGGTCTCAATAGATTCACCGGATGCTGTGGAAAGCTGCGGCAAGTAAAAAAAAAACTTTAAAATTCTCAATTTTTTTAATAAACATTATTGAATTGTTTCAGGTAATCAGATAAACATATTCCCAGGTTTGAGACCATGCAGATCATCTATAATACATCTAGTTTAAGGTAAAAAAATCTTTTTTTCATTTAATTGATAAAATTATTAGTCACATGGTCTAATATATATATTTTTTTTTCAGCATTTAACACAGTCTTGACCCCTTAAGTCTTAGATTTCATTAATCAACTGTGCTAATTTTCGCGGCGAAAATCTCATCTTTGGTACTTTTCGCGGCAAGACTCAAAATGTGTTAACCTTCCTGGCAAATTTGTGAACCTTTTCTTTTACAAATAGTGTTGTTCGTCTTATGTATTTCACTTTACTAAATCTAATCTGAAGTTACGTCTAGAGATTCCTACTATAGAAGTTCTATAATATGTATCGTGGAATTTAGCTCGCCCGCACGAGAATTTCCGCTAGTGTACAAGTAATTTATTTTGCGCGGCTAACTGCTTGTCCTCAGCTCGTGATGTTCCTGCGAGTGGTGAAAAGCGGGATAGTGGTGGCAATTAGGTCGAAAAAATATTGAACACAAATAATTAATATAAAAAATACAGCTATATTATCATATCCTCAATACATGAGAAAAACTTTCAACCATAGACTGAGTTTAAATAGCGTCATGGGCCAACGGCCATATAACTATATCCCGGAATGATTGGTGGCTGCTAAGGAAGGGCCGCGAATTTTGCTCTACGACTTATGCTATTTTGATCGATTAACGAAAATCTCCTCCGCGTTCCGCCACAAACATTCATTCTCTATCTAAATGATATCTTCTACCACAAAAAATATCAATAAGAGTACACAAATGCCTCACCAAATTTCCTCTATAATCAGTCAACCATAAATCCTCCAATACTGGTTTTTCCCCTCGACAACCAAAAGAAAATCCTCTTTTGGGAAAAACTTCTACGGTACCAAGATGGCGGGAGAGACTAACTATAACTAATGAGAAAAATCACTGTGCTGCTTTGAGACCAGAACTGGAATGGCCGAGGCCGACGCTCCGTTCGAGGAAGGACGCCGAATTTCCCACCCGTCCTCCTTCTTCACGGAAGCGTCGTCCCGGCCTCCAAATTTCCTAATTGGTCCTTTTCCTAGAAGAAATCCTCTATTGGCTTACTAAGAACTACCACTAATTGAATCCTTTATCTATGTTTCCCTCCAGCGCCCTCTTTTCCAAATCCTAATTTAATCATTGGCTAATAAATCAATTATCCCTCTCTATATCCTTCCTTGATATGCAAATCCGCGCCCCCTTTATCGATATCGACCAATCAATGTCGATATCCATCCGGTGGCTCCACCTATAGATAAACTATAGGGCGCGCGACATTCAAAAATTCTCTATGATCAATGATACTCCAATAGAACTACAACTATCAAATCACCAAAGATCCCTAACCAATACATTGCCCTATGCTTCCTTATGACTACCGGGAGTCAACATAAAGTTGGAGGTACCGCGGCACGTCACAGTCATGCGTTCCAAAATCATCCAGGCGTTCCAAACGCTATCAGCTTCGCTCCGCTATATCCCTCTCTCTTTTGCTCAGGCGCACGCTCTCTCTCTCACACTCATACGCTCGACTCCCACTCTCGCTATACTTTCTCTCTCCCGCGCGCGCCGACTCTCTCTCTCTCACTCTCTATTTTACGCACCAACTCTCTCTCTCTCCCTCACTCACGCTCGCATTCTCTCACGCTCCCCTCTACACATGACCACATGTATGTGACCGCGCGTGCGCCGCTACTATATTCCCTTCTGTTGCGCTCTCTCTCCCGAACGCCAGCAGGTTACGCAGGTGTGATTTGGTACGTCACATCCTGCGCTCCGCACGCGGTCGGTCAGAGGCACCTTCTGGGAGCTCCAGGAGCTGTCAGCCGGCCGAGAGCGAGTCAGCTGGCCGTGTAACAATGTACACGACGCAGCAATAATTATTGCTACGTCGCATATAACAATAGAAAATCTAGCTTATTTTACACGACTTCTCGTGGCAAGTGTTAAGTTCTAACTAAGCCGTGAGTTATAGTCGGATTTGTTGCCGGTCATTTCGAAAATACGGCTTTTGTCGGCAAAGCCCTCGTAGCCGAGTTTTCAAATAATGGAGTTTTAATTCTATCTATATTCATTCTTCTCACTATCCTGAGTAGACTACTCAACTTTCTAGTGTTGAGCGCTCATAGCCGAATATGAGAAGATTATATATAAGTGGTTGAAACCTCCACGCATTTACTACCTCAGCAAGATTACTCTACTGACTACTCGCACGGTTACTCTGCAAAAGGCCTCGTGCGGCGCGTTATCGAGGCTTATAAAGCCCCGAGTGCGACACACTTAAGGGGTTATGACAGGGTTAAAGCCTGGAAAAAAAGAAAAATTATTAGTGCTGTAAAAAATATATATATTTAGGTGCTTTAAAAACTACAATTATCATTTGAAATCTAAGGATTATACATCACTTTTATGCATAAATGATATGCATAAAGTGAGTATAACATTTAAAAACAATTAAAGATATTTGCTTACCAAAAATCATGATTTTCATCACTTTTGTTTGCTTGCCGCATGTTTCTGATGGAACCGTACCATCAATCCTGATAAATGAAAGTGCCAAATCTTCCTTATGAGTCTGGTCTCAGACTAAGCGGAACAGATTCCTAAAAAACACAAAATTAATATAATTAATTAAACATATATTCACATTATTAGTAATTATACGAATGTTACATATGTAAACATACGTAACATTCACTTTGAACTTATCTTTGCCAATTGTGCTCCACTCAGTTTGTGACCATACTCATAAGGAAGGTTTTCCAATTTGGTTCAGCAGGATTGATGGTACGGTTCCTTCAGAAAGCTGCGGCAAGTACACAAAAAGCATGAAAAAACTAAGTATGAGTAAAAGGCATTCAAAGTTTATAATGTAAATCATACAAATGAACTCAGCTATACTTAAAGAAACTATCCGGCATGTCTTGATTTGCTTTTGGTACTCAAATATATATACAATAAAGTATATTTGGTGGTACGCGCATATCATACTGTGTGATAATAGTCTTTAGAAGCTGAAAATAAAATAAAATTTTTCGTTACTTATGCATAATCAAGTTAAGCTTATGAATTACAGTTACGTGCAATATTTACAATTATTAAATACACTTCAAGTTGTTGAAAAGCATGCAAAACAATAATCCAGATAGTTAATATAAACTCCCATCTTGCTGGCTTGTACCCGTATACCTAAAAGCAAAAAATAAACTAACAAAGAAAAAGCTCATTATGGACACAATTATTACTAATTAATTTCCAATACTTATCTGAATAATTGTTGTACTCTGCGGAAGCTCTTGCACTTTTACAACACCACTGAGGTTATAAGCATTGTTACAGCAGCTAGCAGACTAACTGCACTGATCTGTTTGGCTGCTTTCTGCTGCTTTACAGAAAATTCTACTATACCGATCAAACAGTAATCTTCATTCTCGACCGGACGCTGTGAGGCACAACTTGTTCGAGTGGCAAATTCAAATTTGTTGAATGCCTTTACTTTAACCCATTGAGTTTAGTAACAGAAAATCACACATAGAAAAATTAATTTTACGGATTTTATTATATTTTACGGAAATAAATTAATAAATCTTGAGAGAAAAACGGTTTGTAAAACGGTTTTTAAGTCATATTTTCAGTAAGATTTCTTATGAAATTACTCTTTAAAAAGTGTGGTAGAACAATCCTTTCCACAAGTTTAGCCTAATTAAAATATTTAAAAATCACGATTTTTAAAAAATTTACTTGAAACAGATTTATCAGTTTTTTGTCTATATCTTCGAGGCAAATGGTTTTAGCAAAAAACGGCTTTCAGAACCACATTCTACGGACTGTTAACTGTGAAAAAAAGGAATAAAAAAATTGATATTTTCATAATTCTAACCCTGTCATAACCCCTTAATTTTGACAGAACATACGTCACACAATGTCCCTGTCCAATCGTTACCTGCCACCAGAAGTCGTGTTTCTTAACTCCAGACCAGTAGGTCGCGAAAAATGCTGCTGCGCAAGTCGGCAACTCTCTTGCCGCGCTCTATCGATGTCGCGATCAACTTAGCGTATTGCATCAATCAGTCGCCGCCCAATGTTCGCATGTACATTGTAAAGCTACAACTAAATGCTCAATATGACACTAGATTTAAAATCAGGGTTGCAAAAATTTGGAATTATTTATTTTATAATTCACGATTCCTTTTGGAATCATGAATTATATACTGTATAATTCACAATTCCTTTTGGAAGCGTGAATTATCTATTGTATAATTCACGATTCCTTTTGGAATCGTGAATTATCTATTGAATAATTCACGATTCCTTTTGGAATCGTGAATTATTTATTGGATAATTCACGATTCCTTTTGGAATCGTGAATTATTTTTTGTATAATTCACAATTCCTTTTGGAATCGTGAATTATCTATTGTATAATTCACAATTCCTTTTGGAATCGTGAATTATATTTTGTATAATTCACAATTCCTTTTGGAATCGTGAATTATCTATTGTATAATTCACAATTCCTTTTGGAATCGTGAATTATTTTTTGTATAATTCACGATTCCTTTTGGAATCGTGAATTATTTATTGTATAATTCACGATTCCTTTTCGAATCGTGAATTATTTATTGTATAATTCACGATTCCTTTTGGAATCGTAAATTACTTTGTGTACTAGCAATGATCGCTCGCTTCGCTCGCGGTATATGGTACAGTTTATATAAAAAATGAACAATAATTTTTATATTTATTTTGTTTATTATATACTTTATTATATACTTATTGTATAATAATATACATAATATACTTATATACACATTATATTAAGAGAATCAAATCGTAAAAATCACACCTGTAAAGAATCCCAAATTCTGGCAAAACTTTACGGTAAAAGTTTATTTTAAGCCATTGGGTGAATCCCTTGCATCAATGCGCTTCGAATTATGTAAAAAAAAGTTAACCTGGCCCAATTAGTATTTAAGATATAGTATATTAGTTTTGAAAATAATCTAAAATTTCGAAAATCAGCGTACGTACGTATGTGCTTAGTACGTTTTTTTTTTCTATGAAAGAAACAAAAGATCACAAATATAGTCCGATGAAATTAAATATTTTTCATTGCGCTATACGCTCATAAAATAAAATTTTTCAAAATCTCAAAATTGATCCATTTTATCTATATAAAAAACGGAGGCGAGTTATTCGATTTTTCATATAATGGTATACGATATTCGTGGAAAGTGTGTTTTTTTATCAATTAATTAAATAATTCCAAATATGAATTAATAGATCGAAAGTTTTTAACTAAACGACACATTCGTAAAAAAAATGTTTTCAAATTTTCAAAATTGGTATAGTTATTTGCAAAAAACAGACAAGATCTTCGATTTTTGCATATCATATGATGTAAAATGCTTCTAAAGTGTCTTTTTGTACATGAAAAAAATAAAAAATTGCAAATAAAAACCCATAAAATCAAATGTTTTGAATATTACTATGCATTAGTAAAAATATAATTATCAAATGCTTAAAATTGGTCCAGTTTTTATAAATCGATAAAAATAGCAAACTCAAGTAAAGAATTTGATACTTTCACTTTTTTCTTAAAATTTATTTTTAAATTTAAATGCAATTTGTTAAAGACGTAGTTGCTATTTTCGAAAATTAAAAAATTTCAAATTATTTTTTTTGTTAGAAAATACCTATATTGCGAGTTATACAGATACTTTTGTATTGAAAATAACTATCACCATGAATTTTTTTAAATTAATAATTTAATTAGTAATAAACTTTGTAAAGCACTATTAATTATTTAAATAAAATATTCTATAAAACAATCCTTATGATTATTTGAAATTACTTGCTCATACAATATATCATATTTCAATATCACGGAAGCTTGGGATGTGCTGTTGCATGGTTTTGTGGGTTTGAAAAATATATAAAATCATAAATTTTTAAATTAATACTTTAATTAGTAATAAATTTTGTAAAGCACTATTAATTATTTAAATAACATGTTTTTTAAAATAATTCTTATGATTATTTAAAATTATTTACTTAGACAATATATCATATTTGAAAATTACGGAAGCTTGGGGTGTGCTGTTGCATGGTTTTGTGGGTTTGAAACATAGATAGAAAAATCATAATTTTCAATAATTAATAATTTAATTCGTAATCACACGAATTATTGGACACTAGTAATATTCAAATAAAATGGTGTATATGATAATTATTATCATTATATAAAATTATTTATTCATGCAATATATTATATTTGAATATGATAGAAGTTTGGAGTGCAATACAAAAAAATTCATGGTGATAGTTATTTTCAATACAAAAGTATCTGTATAACTCGCAATATAGGTAGCGACCATTTTTTAACAAAAACAATAATTTGAAATTTTTTAATTTTCGAAAATAGCAACTACATCTTTAACAAATTGCATTTAAATTTAAAAATAAATTTTAAGAAAAAAGTGAAAGTATCAAATTCTTTACTTGAGTTTGCTATTTTTATCGATTTATAAAAACTGGACCAATTTTAAGCATTTGATAATTATATTTTTACTAATGCATAGTAATATTCAAAACATTTGATTTTATGGGTTTTTATTTGCAATTTTTTTTTTATGTAAAAAAAGACACTTTAGAAGCATTTTACATCATATGATATGCAAAAATCGAAGATCTTGTCTGTTTTTTGCAAATAACTATACCAATTTTGAAAATTTGAAAACATTTTTTTTACGAATGTGTCGCTTAGTTAAAAACTTTCGATCTATTAATTCATATTTGGAATTATTTAATTAATTGATAAAAAAACACACTTTCCACGAATATCGTATACCATTATATGAAAAATCGAATAACTCGCCTCCGTTTTTTATATAGATAAAATGGATCAATTTTGAGATTTTGAAAAATTTTATTTTATGAATGTATAGCGCAATGAAAAACATTTAATTTCATCGGACTATATTTGTGATCTTTTGTTTCTTTCATAGAAAAAAAACGTACTAAGCACGTACGTACGTACGCTGATTTTCGAAATTTTAGGTCATTTTCAAAACTAATATACTATATCTTAAATACTAATTGGGCCAGGTTAACTTTTTTTTACATAATTTGAAGCGCATTGATGCAAGGGATTCACCCAATGGCTTAAAATAAACTTTTACCGTAAAGTTTTGCCAGAATTTGGGATTCTTTACAGGTGTGATTTTTACGATTTCATTCTCTTATGATAATGTAGATTTAAAAAAAAATTTAAGACAAAAAGTATTCTTGCATTTTTTATGATTTTGCTTCGTTTTCGAGCTAAAAACCGTGGAATACGATTTTATTCTCTTAATATAATGTAGACAGATTATTTTGAGACAATGAGTGCATTCCTTGCATCAATGCGCTTCGAATCATGTAAAAAAAGTTGACCTAGCCCAATTTGTTTTTGAGATATGGCCTCAAAAACAAATGAGCCTCCAAGCTATGTGCAGTTTCGTGAGCCATCAGGTAAGAACTTTTCAAAGAACAATTTTTAATAATTATTACCTATTTTTAGGCACGACCGCAAGGCGGGAATGCCTTATAGTTTTATCATCGTAAAAATTGTAATCAGCGATATCTCGGCCAATTGTCGACCAATCGGGCTGACAATTTAGGAGAATACAACTCTTATATGTACCAAAAAGCGTTTTTTTTGCTTTTTTCGATTACCGACAAATTGTTGAAATGGTAGCTCTTTATGCTTAATTTTACAAACGGTTTTTTGATCATAACTCAAATTCTAAGCATTTTACACAAAAAAGTTAAAGGAAAATGTTGTACATCTCTAAAAAATACAAATTTTTCCAATTAACAAGAACAGTCGAAAATGCTTAGGGTTCAAATTAACAAGCTAAAATCAAATTTCCATATTTAAATAATTCGTTTTACATAATAAAACTTTTTAGGCTTACGTTGTACATAAAAACGTTCAACGTAAAAGTTGTAGATATTTTAAAAATACAATTTTTGACTAGAATAATTGTACATTCAGAATGATTTAAAATGTTATAAAACCCCAAAACTGATATTTTTAAGAAAAATTTCAGTTGCTCTCGATTATCTCTGCGAAATTAATTCCAATCGAGCCAACTTTTTTTTCATAAACTTCCCTAGTGTCAATAAGGTGACGGTCCTATTTTGGACCCAATCCTATTCATACGTTAATTATACAGTCACTTCAAAAAATCGCTAAAAACAGTTTTTAGGCCATAATTTTGAATTCATGCATTTTACAGTAAAAACTTAAAAGGAAAAGTTGTAGATATCATTAAAATACAACTTTTTTCTATTGACATCAAAAATGAAAAATGCGTTTTTAACGACAGTTCAAAATCGAATTTTAACATCAAAATATGAATATTTTCACAAACAACTTAAAACTAAGACGTTTTACAATAAAAAAATTACATTACAAAATGTACCTTATTAAAATTCTCCGTATCGCGGTCGTGCCTGTTATGCAAATGCGTAGCGTTTGTATTACGGGGGATGCTAGTTATTATTAATAATGAATTGCATTAATAAATTTTTGCAGGACGTTGGCGAAGAGGTGCTGGGCGTAGTCGGCGCAACTGGATGAGAAGTCGCGGCTTACCGTACACGCCAAAACGTGGGAAATACTATTAATACATTAAAAAGAATTATTATATTATCAAATAAAAATAAAAGGAAATAAAAAATATTAATTGTCTATTTATTGTGTACTTTTAGGCACGACCGCAACGCGGGAATGCCTTATAGCTTTATCATCGCTTTATAGTTTCATCATTATATCATCAATCAAAATTGTAACCAGTAATCTCAGCCAATTTTCAACCAATCCGGGTGAAAATTTATGAGAGTTATAGGAAAATGCAATGTATTCAGATGAAACTTGAGGAAAAGATGCAGAAGGTTATTAGAAATATGCGTGCGAAAGCCCGATGCGTTAAAGTAAAAAATTATTGCTCCAGCGATTAGTTAATTAATTTTTCAGTTTTTTTTTGCAAGTGATGGCTAGTCTATAAATGTGTTCTGAATAGGTTCGTTTCTATAGAAATAGGTTCGTATTGAACCCAAGAATAGTTTAGAAAAAAGAAACGTTAAGAAAAAGTTCATTTCAAGTTGCTTTTTACAAGCAACAAAGTAGACGTGGAAATAGACGTTATAAATAAATAGAATTAATCGCAAACTAAAGAAGCTACGGGATTCGGTCTTCTTGCATATAGTAGGTGTTATTTTTCTTCAAATTCTAGAATAAAAATCAACCCCCTACCCCTTTTAGGTCTCGAAAAAAAATGTTTGCCCTATATGTCAAATTATTAACAAATTACTTGCCTGAAAGTATGGACAGCTCTTGCATTAAAAAATTGCTGAATTCGCAACATTAACAATATGCATGCATTTTTTATGCAATAACCCTTAACTTTAGGCAGAATTCGTACTGATTGAAAAGTACTTAGAATTATTCAAAGAATTAATAGAAATTTTTTCGATAAGTTTACGATAAATTTTTGAATTTCTTAATAATTTGACATATGGGAGTAAAAATTTTTTCATATGAATAGTAAACACTCGGAAAAAATTCCTGTGAATCCTTTGAATAATTCTAAGCATCTTTATATCAGCACGAATTTTGCCTAAAGTTAAAAGTTTTGGCATAAAAAATTGCTGAATTTGCAACATACACAATATGTATACATTTCTTATGCAAAACCGTCAACTTTAGGAAAAAATAGTACTGATTAAAAAGTGCTTAGAATTGTTTAAAGAATTCATAGAAATTTTGTTTCTGGACTGACAACACGAAAAAACGTAATGGGAATTATACACAAAGTAATTTACGATTCCAAAAGGAATCGTGAATTATACAATAAATAATTCACGATTCGAAAAGGAATCGTGAATTATACAATAAATAATTCAAGATTCCAAAAGGAATTGTGAATTATACAATAGATAATTCACGATTCCAAAAGGAATTGTGAATTATACAATAGATAATTCACGATTCCAAAAGGAATTGTGAATTATACAAAATATAATTCACGATTCCAAAAGGAATTGTGAATTATACAATAGATAATTCACGATTCCAAAAGGAATTGTGAATTATACAAAAAATAATTCACGATTCCAAAAGGAATTGTGAATTATACAATAGATAATTCACGATTCCAAAAGGAATCGTGAATTATCCAATAAATAATTCACGATTCCAAAAGGAATCGGGAATTATTCAATAGATAATTCACGATTCCAAAAGGAATTGTGAATTATACAATAGATAATTCACGATTCCAAAAGGAATCGTGAATTATTCAATAAATAATTCACGATTCCAAAAGGAATCGTGAATTATACAATAGATAATTCACGATTCCAAAAGGAATCGTGAATTATACAATAGATAATTCACGATTCCAAAAGGAATCGTGAATTAACATGGAATTAAATTACAGAATGAATTAATTATTTGCAACCCTGTTTAAAATTACACATTTTATTATTTAATAATAGACCTGATATGTTACGGCTTTTTCAATGAAACTTACTCCCACTAGTGTTTAACTCCGTTCTATCTGCTTAGCGATTACTGTGCAGAAAATGTTACATCAAAAATACTCTCTTTTAAGATTGTAACAAGAATATAATATAAATTATAAGATTAGAAAATTATGAAATATTATTTCTTACCTGTAATTGCAGAAATTTAGTTTCAGGAATACATGGTATAATTTTATATAAGTTCGTTACAACCAATATATGAGGGCATTCATCTTTCCTATCGACAAAATCAGTTATTAAGGCAGTTAACAGAGAAGCAGCGTCAATTTCTGAGGTACCTTTACCAAATTCGTCTATAACTAGGAATGAATTTCCATTTGAAGAATTGCATGCTATACTTATCTAAAATAAAGACAAAATTCTATAGTGCATTTTTAATTAAGCGAAAGAATTTGTTTGAAGCAAAAATAATGGAATTTAAGCACAACTAGTAAGTAATAAAACGGCAGATCAACAGTTAATTTCGGAATGGATTCTCTCTAGTGAAAATTTATTTCGAAACAAAAATTTCATAATAATTATTCCAAATCTAGTGTCAGACAATCATCTTCCTTTACTGTATAAGGAGTTTCCTTGCAAAGGACCATACACAAAATGATAGGAAATGAGGTCCCGGTCAAATCGGCTGCAACTTTGACAAGCTGTAATTGATGGTCTCGTGAAAAAAAGTCTTGCTGGGCACAACTCGGGAAAATGACTAGATATTGATAAAATCATTATTAAATAAGCCGTTTTAAAGCAGATTAGAATGGTCGGCTATAAACATAAACAAATAACTATAAATAGAGAACGCGCTTTGTACATAAGTATACCTACACCAACAAGAAGAATAGAACTTAGTGCGCTGAGCGATTATTATAAGCGGGGACTAGATGGAACGCATTCTAGACTAAACTTGAGCACTACATATCAATGAGGTGTCTAAGTACAAAGGTGGTGCGCTACGTAGCTTTTTCAACAGAAATTGCGCACCAGGTGCCAGGAAGGCGACTAGATAAAGAGGGTCGCCGATTATACACTCCAGGTGGTGCGTTCCGTAGTCTCTCAACAGAACTTGCGCACCAGGTGCCAGGAATGCGATAAGATAAAGAGGGTCGCCGATTATGCACTCCAGGTGTTCTTTGTTTTTTTGTGTCACAACGATTAGAATTCTGTTTTCTTTATTCACAAATAAGCTGGGCGATACAGAAAAGTCGATATCTTCAATTTCTTTGCACGCAACGAAATGATATTGACATACCATTTAATATGACAGATGTTGTATATATAGTAGATTTCGTTTATTTGCAGCGCATGAAAATCGGAATTCCGGTTTCCTTACTGCTCTACTAAAACCGTATGTCTAAATCATTCAATGGTAAGAGTATTTGTATGTTAATATTTTTTGCAGCGCATGAAAATGAGGATCCCAATTTCCTTACTGCTCTACTTGTAGAAAATGTCTAAATCATTAGGCCGTAAGAGCATTTTTATATTAATTTTCTCGTATTTTATCTCGATTTTACTGTCAGACTAATCGCGGAGACAAAGTTAGTCTGTTCAAAATTCTCGTATTTAGTCATGGAATTTTCACAAGACCAATCATACAGACAAAACTAGTTTGTTGAATAGTCTCGCATTTCATCTCGCATTTCATGTCGAACTTTCGGCGAGACCAATTTTAAAAACAAAAGTACTCTGCCGGAAAGTCTCGCATTTTATCCCGTAATTTTACCTGGTGCGCAAGTTCTGTCGAAAACCTATGGAGCGTACGACCTGAAGTGTTTAATCGGCGTCCCTGTTTACCTAGATACCTTCCCGGCACCTAATGCACAAGTTCTGTTGAAAAGCTACGAAGCACACCACCTGCAATGCGTAATCGGTTACCCTATTTACCTAGACGGTTTCCCGGCTCCTGGTGCGTAACTTCTGTTGAAAAACTATGAAACATACGAAAGAATACGGAATTCTCGATTGCGGAGATGGTCGTTAGCAATGGAGAGCGTGTCCTCCTTGAAGTGATTCATGGATGCCCTAAGGAAAACGTACTAGTCGAGTTCTTCAATGCCCTGAATCAATTTTTCCATTTATACTTTAATGTTGTTGTATTGGGTGATATAAACTTTAAATTATTAATGAGCACTCTCATGGCTTGACATTGCGCTTCTGCTGGATTCCCAAGATAAATTATATGCCTTTCAAAAATTTCAGGAGCCATTTATCTGTGGCCATGATTATATTATCATTGATTTTCAATTAAATTCGAAACAGAGTTATGTTTCCAAAGAAGAGATTTCAAATCGTTTAATGCGAATATTTTTAAGAGGCAGTTCAAGTGAAACTTGATCCTTTTCGTCATCCCGCGGTTGCTTGTGTTTGCGTAAATATTTTACTAGCAAAATTTCGGCAAATTGTAATTCAGAGCCTTGATGTGCATGCCCCGTTTGTCGAAGATTATTGCGACGTAAGCAGTTACCTTGGTTCACACACACACACACACACACACACACACACACACACACACACACATATATATATATATGGGTGTTTTTCTGTGAAATCGAGAGGTCGAAATTTAATTTCTTTTCTAATCCTGTTAAATCTCTTCTGCTTGATGAAATACACCTTGAATTTTTTAGATTTTTTACATCCATTATCTCTGAGTTATAAACATCGGGTAAAAGTTGGTAAAAACAGGTTTTTTCGCATCTATTGCTGATTTTCAAAAATTCACTTTCCATTCTGGGAGTTTCACAGACACTTTTGTAATGAAAAAAAGTACCTTCATGAATTTTTTGGTACTTCCCCGAAGGAATTATGAATCATTTGTCGTATAATTCATAATTCCCCGAAGAAATTATGAATTATTTGTCGTATAATTCATAATTCCCCGAAGGAATTATGAATTATTTGTCGTATAATTCATAATTCACCAAAGGAATTATGAATTATTTGTCGTATAATTCATATTTCTCCAACAGGGTTGAGAAGATGTAATTAATTTTGGAAAATTATTCGTATACAACAATTGTGTGAGGAAACCCTTGGATTTACTGATTATAAATAATCAAGTAAAAATTAACACTTCGACATTTCTGGCAACGTCTCGTCCTTTTTTTTAAGGACCTTTTCAAGCCAATAGTAACAATAATTGCACTTAAATTTAAGCCCATAAGGCTAGTCAGTATGAGTATCACATTTTCGTCTATAACCTGTATACATTATACTGTGTACACAAAAAATCACACGGAATCTGATGGTAGAAACTTCAGAACCAGCAGCTGCCGATGAAGTTAATAGTGCAGACGATGACTTCGTTGATTTTGGACCAAGTATATCGAGCTTATTGCCACAGACTGCCCAGGAGAACGAGCTGACGCGATTTCTGCAACATCCTTCTAAACATCTCGAAATTTTAAATGAGTTTCCGAAGATAAAACAATTGTTTTTCCGCTACAATAAGCCATTGCCCTCTTCAGCTTTAGTTGAAAGATTATTTTCACACGCCACTCTATGAGACTTGCCCAAGTTTAATAGATTGACAGACAGCAATTTTGAGAAAAGGTTAATCGGTAAAGCTAATGCAAGGAAACCTTATTTATAAATTTCATCATAAAAAATATACTAAGGCTGAGTAATCGCCATATTTTTTTTAATTTTTAATTGGCCTGAGTAATCGCCATGTTTGTTTTCAGTTTGTAACAAGGCTGAGTAATCGCCTAAATTTTCAGTGTAATGTATGAAGGCTGTGATACATTGGTAAAGACTGAAATAATGTTGAATCATATTTTTATGATCTCATCTGAGACTCCGCTATACCGAGCGTAGGTTTTCTCCTGGGGAAGTTTTCCCTACGCTACAGGCATTGCACGGGGGCCTGGGTGGGGCTGAATGCCGGTATAGAGTGGGACGGGGAGGCTTCCATAGAAGCATTATCTTATACATAATAAAAATTATTTTTCCAAAAATGTAATAATTGAAGTTGAAATTTTATTTAAGCCCTCTTCCTTTTCTTCCATCCTAAAACGACTTCGCAAATTTTATTAACCCATTAATGTCAGATGTGCACGTTTACACGTGCTCACTTTCAATGCTATATAGAAGAGTTGAATTGGTCAGAAAATAAATATGCGACCTATGTTATCTGATAAATTTTTTAGAGTGCTTCCAAAATCCGGGGCAATTCAGTGCAAATGTATCTGCACTAACGTCGATATGGCACTCGACCTTTTTCTAACCTTAAAAAATTAATTAGGCTATTGCATTTTTTTATACCTGGATAAAATATAAATTTAAATTATAAAAAAAATCTAAAAATGTTTTCTTGACATTCGTCATAATTTTCCTTCGTTTCTGAGCTAAAAATCGTGGAAAATGACAAAATCGCTATTTGTACAATTTTTAGCTCGGACTATTAAATCTTAGTTTTTTACTATTAAATCGAAATTTTTATCAAATGATAATTTTGTCTGCATTTTTTGCGTTTTCTTTTTAATTTAATAAAAAAAATATGAATTAATTATCTTACATATTATAAGTAATTATAATATTAATTATCTAATTTAATTAAACAGTATTTTAACCCGAAATTCATAATTTCCCAATGTTATTGTTATGTACTTTTTCCGTGTATTACATGATTCCTTTGGTGAATTATGAATTATAGGGTCAAATAATTCCAATATTAATTATCTTAACAGAATTCATCCTCTCCATTATGGTAAATTATTCGTATACAACAATTGTGGGAGGAAACTCTTGGATTTACTGATTATAAATAATCAAGTAAAAATTAAAACTTCAACATTTCTGGCAACGTTTCGTCCTTTTTTTTAAGGACCTTTTCAAGCCAATAGTAACAATAATTGCACTTAAATAACCTGTATACATTATAGACGAAAATGTGATACTCATACTGACTAGCCTTATGGGCTTAAATTTAAGTGCAATTATGATTACTATTGGCTTGAAAAGGTCCTAAAAAAAGGACGAAACGTTGCCAGAAATGTTGAAGTTTTGTTATAACCTGTATACATTATAGACGAAAATGTGATACTCATACTGACTAGCCTTATGGGCTTAAATTTAAGTGCAATTATTGTTACTATTGGCTTGAAAAGGTCCTTAAAAAAAAGGACGAAACGTTGCCAGAAATGTTGAAGTTTTAATTTTTACTTGATTATTTATAATCAGTAAATCCAAGGGTTTCCTCCCACAATTGTTGTATACGAATAATTTACCATAATGGAGAGGATGAATTCTGTTAAGATAATTAATATTGGAATTATTTGACCCTATAATTCATAATTCACCAAAGGAATTATGTAATACAGAGAAAAAGTAAATAACAATAACATTGGGAAATTATGAATTTCGAGTTAAAATACTGTTTAATTAAATTAGATAATTAATATTATAATTACTTATAATATGTAAGATAATTAATTCATATTTTTTTTATTAAATTAAAAAGAAAACGCAAAAAATGCAGACAAAATTATCATTTGATAAAAATTTCGATTTAATAGTAAAAAACTAAGATTTAATAGTCCGAGCTAAAAATTGTACAAATAGCGATTTTGGCATTTTCCACGATTTTTAGCTCAGAAACGAAGGAAAATTATGACGAATGTCAAGAAAACATTTTTAGATTTTTTTTATAATTTAAATTTATATTTTATCCAGGTATAAAAAAATTCAATAGCCTAATTAATTTTTTAAGGTTACAAAAAGGTCGAGTGCCATATCGACGTTAGTGCAGACACAAGTCGTTTTAGGATGGAAGAAAAGGAAGAGGGCTTAAATAAAATTTCAACTTCAATTATTACTTTTTTGGAAAAACAATTTTTATTATGTATAAGATAATGCTTCTATGGAAGCCCCCCCGTCCCACTCTATACCGGTATTCAGCCCTACCCAGGCCCCCGTGCAATGCCTGTAGCGTAGGGAAAACTCCCCCAGGAGAAAACCTACGCTCGGTATAGCGGAGTCTCAGATGAGATCATAAAAATATGATTCAACATTATTTCAGTCTTTACCAATGTATCACAGCCTTCATACATTACACTGAAAATTTAGGCGATTACTCAGCCTTGTTACAAACTGAAAACAAACATGGCGATTACTCAGGCCAATTAAAAATTTAAAAAAATATGGCGATTACTCAGCCTTAGTACATTTTTTATGATGAAATTTATAAATAAGGTTTCCTTGCATTAGCTTTACCGATTAACCTCTTCTCAAAATTGCTGTCTGTCAATCTATTAAACTTGGGCAAGTCTCATAGAGTGGCGTGTGAAAATAATCTTTCAACTAAAGCTGAAGAGGGCAATGGCTTATTGTAGCGTAAAAACAATTGTTTTATCTTCGGAAACTCATTTAAAATTTCGAGATGTTTAGAAGGATGTTGCAGAAATCGCATCAGCTCGTTCTCCTGGGCAGTCTGTGGCAATAAGCTCGATGTACTTGGTCCAAAATCAACGAAGTCATTGTCTGCACTATTAACTTCATCGGCAGCTGATGGTTCTGGAGTTTCTACCATCAGATTCCGTGTGATTTCTTGGATTTGTCCTTGAGCACTGTCCAATAATAAATGTGCCCAAGACAATTTAAACTTCGGGTGAAGTAATGCTGCTGTAGTGGCAAATGCACCATTCCTTTGCACATTGAAATAGTCTGCAAAAGGAGTCTCTATTCTTGCTATCATGCTGCAAATGACTATTTTCGAATTCTCGATGTTATCATCTTGCAGCAGAAACTTCCACTTTCTTCGCCGAACTATTAATATTGGTAACATGCAACCGTAATAGCAGTCCTTTTCTGCCTGAAGTTTATATATTGCGGCTGCTAATGGTTCAGACCACTTCAGGTATTCTTCCAAATACTTGAAATCATTGCTTCTGAAACGTGATTTCATTTTCAAAATTGACTGTGCTTCTGATGTAATTAACTTTTCCTTACATATTTGTGACACACAGTCGAATAAAGAATTCCATCTGGTCTGAACAGGCCGTTTTATTGCAACATTCAGATATTCCTTTATGCCTTCACGTATCTTTGGGGATTTCATGCACCTCCACAATTCCTTGCACTTGCTTAGAGCAGTTTCGTGAATTTCCTGAGCCGATGAATCGTTTTCTATTATCCTTGCTGCATCCGTTGTAGCCAGAAGATTCAAGGTGTGGCTAGCCCAGCGAAAATGTCGTGACAGTGCAATTTTATCCGTAAATGCATCCTCTATAACCGTGACATTCTCTTGTTCTTCATCTGATTCTTCACCGTAATCATAAATTTCGGTATCAACATCAGATATGTCTTCCTCTGAATGTTCCTTACTCGTACTGGCAATTGCTTCTTCACCAGTATTTTGTCCGGAAGATTGTTCAGCAATCAAAGATACTTTTTCTAAAAAATAATAATAGCTTTAATTAACAAAACATTTAGAAGATGTTTTATATGTAAATACGAGGCAAAAATACACAAGTGCAAAGAAACACTCATTTAATTTTGTTTCGAATTTTATAAACAATAAATATTACGTACCTTTCTGGAACATATCAGTATGATCGATACCAAATTCAACAAAAGCCTTCACAAAACTTGAGCCATTATCAGTGACTGTACCTACAATTTTGTCACGATTCAGAGAATACCCATTATGGATTGTTTGCAGTAAAGTGGCCACATTATCAAATGAATGTGTCCCAGGAAACCGACGACATGCTAAAGCCGCAGATTTTCTTTCGAATATTTTTTCATTAATGTAAAAATTTATAATAATAATGATTATTATTATTATTTTACAAAAGCAACGTTACAATAAACTAAGAATTACGTACCCAGTGTGCTGTAACACCCAAAAATCTGCGGTTAGCATTACTCCATGCATCAGCTGTTGTGCAGACTCATGCTACGCGTGACAATGCATTACAAATTTCTTGTGTAATATTGTCATACAACTCGTTAATCTTTCGACAAACTGCCTTACGGTTAAGATGTTTGAGGTCTGTGTCTTTTCCTTGACTTAACTTCATAGCTATAACAAAATTTGAGTTTTCATAAAAAATTTCGAATTATACACTTTTGAAACAATTATGATAGCCTGCTGCATAAGGGGCCGTTCATAAATTACATGGACGAGTTAGGGGCCGGGGGGAGGGGGGTATGAAACATATCTACGATAGTTTACATGGGGGGGAGGGAGGGGTTTAAATTTAGTAAAATCTGGGTTACGTAATTCATGGACAGCCCCTAAGCAATAACAATACTATAAATTAAAACTATTAGTTCATCACTGATCATAATTAATAAAAAGGTTCAAAATATTTGCTTCCTTTACAAATTAATTGTAATTAAAAGTCATAAGGAACAACTCTACATTAATAATAATAATAACAGTAATAATAGTAATCAACGTTGAATATTACCATCCAATAGGTTCCCAAAATCTAGATTTTCCACAAACTGAACAGGAAGGAAACTGTTTCGTAACATTTTCCTCGAATTCTTTTTGATTGAAGGCGCATGATGATCGTCGACTCGTATCATCAGAAGTTTTTCTTTTTTGGCCTTATGGTATTCAACGTATTCATTATGCACCTCGTCTCCATATACACACACACACACACACATAAATATTTTTTTTACCAAATAAAGTAGAACAAAATGGCTTCAATTTGTGCTATTAAACTCTGAAAACGATTGATTCGATCGGAAGATTTGGCAAAAGGAAAATATTACATTTTAACATTTAATAGCTCAAATAAAAGCTCTTTTCTTCTACTTTTTTATTAATTATTCTAGTTGTGTGCTATATAATTATATGCTTTAAAAAAATTATCTACTTAAAATACATATGGGTAATTATATGTGAAATGAAGAAATAGATATTGCTATAACTCTGCAAATATGTTCTACTTGATGAATACACCCTCCTGAATTTTTTCAAATTTTATCTGATAATATTTTTCTAGCTACGGATGGTCAAAGTTAGGATTTTAAGCATTTTTTTTTCATTTTTTCTAAAGTTTCAAAAATTCATAGCTCCTAAGGGAAGCGTTTTTTGTCGAAAATGCATACAAGAAAATAATAAATAATAGTAAATAGTAAATTTTATGGTATTTTCATCGATTTTAATCATCTCTTCGAACAATAACTAACTTTCTGCCAACGTTTCGGGCCAGTTTAGCTTCTCTTTGGGGCTACAATTTATAAAAACAAAAATTACACAGTGACAAACTAACTTTATAATTGTTGAAATTATAAATTTATGCTTTGCACAGCAGTGCAACGAACTTAGGAAAATGCGGACAATGCTGAATTGTCAAATCAGCCTTTTATAACCGAGCGATTGACCGCTGAGAGTTAGTTGGTAAGGTGATTCTATGTCGGGCTGTCGTAGTGCTAAGATGCACTGTATAAGATATCATAATAAATGTAATTAATAAATATTAAATCTCTTCTCCTATACTTAATTTTTCACCATATTTTAACATGGTAGCAGAGCATGGTTCGTGGTTCCAAATAGTGATTAACTAGTTTTTTTTTGAACAATTAAATTTTGTGTTAAACTATCCATGGAAGAATTCATGGTTGAAGGAAAACTCAGATAAGTACATAGGAAAGCTTATTGATGAGCAGTCAAGATAAATATTGGTATTTGAAAGGAAAAAACCCAGGTTGGGTATATACAGTTCCAAAAGAAGAATTAGTTGAATTTTTGTGTTTAATCGAAAAGAGTTTAGTGTTAAAATTTGTACCTTTAGATGAGGTAAGGAAATTAGTCACGCAAACTCCAGAAAAAGAATATGCAGCTTCAGCATCAAAACAAAAATTAATTGAAATTTTGGATAAATACGCTACCAAAAAGATATATGATCTTTTGAAGTTAGATGATCTAAGAAAGGCAGCCAAAACAGTACTAGAAATACAACTTGAAGATCAATCGAAAGAAAACCAACTCAAACTAAGGAAACAAATAGAAGAAATGGCAAATAACGAAGAAATTAAAATCCAGGTATTTGACGGTAAAAATTATAGTATATGGAAGAAGAGAATATTATTATTATTAAAGTGGAAAAAATGTGATGAACCTGCTACTAGAGAGAAACAAAGTACTGAAGAATTGGAAATTTGGACCGAGAAAAATCTGAAAGCAATGAACTATATTTACGGCAGTATTTCAAATGACCAACTAGAATTCGTGAGTGAAAAAGATACAGCGTTAGAAATTATGAAGAAATTTGACGAGTTATATTCGAAAGAATCATCGGCTTTGCAGATATGCATAAGAAATAGATTGGATAAAATAAAGCTAAAAGATTTTGACAACTGCAGTTTATTTTTCACAGAATTTGAGAAAACGATAAATGAATTGAAAAATGCAGGTGGAAAAGTTGATGAACGAGAAAAGTTAAATTATATGCTGAGAACATTACCCGATTCACTAAGCTATTTTGGAGATTTAGTAGATGCAATGCAAGAAAATGATAGAAACTGTGAATTTTTAAAGAATAAAATAAACATGTGGGAAAGCCGAAATACAGAAAAGGATAGCGGAAAGAAAAAAACGAGTGTTTTTCAAGCTGAACAAAACAAAGATAAAAACTGTTTTGGATGTGGACAATTTGGACATATTATGAATGAATGCCGAAACTCATGGACCAGAGGAAGAGGCAGCAGAGGTATAATGCACTGGCGAGGAGGTGCGCATAATCAACATCAGCAGCAACAACAGACACAGCAGTTTCGAGGTCGCGGAAGCAGAGGTGTACAACGAGGTTACTATCGCGGAAGCAGAGGTGGACAACGAGGCTACTATGGTAGAGGCAGAGGAAATCAGAGACACGATGCGAGGTATAGTGAAAACGTCAGCGATCAAGTGACACCAGAGTCATTTTCAGTAGAGGTAAAGCGCGATGATGAGTATGACGCGAAAATTTATGCTTGCGATACAAATAAAATAGATTGGATATTAGATAGTGGCTGCTCAGACCACATAATAAATGATGAATCTTATTTTCATGAATCAATCACTTTAGAGAAGCCAATAAGTGTAAAAGTTGGTGATGGTAGAATTTTGAAAGGTACAAAAGTTGGTAAAATCTTAACTAATTTTAGTGCAAATAGAATGACAAATAATGTAGAAATATCCAATGTATTTTACGTTAAAGAAATGGATAAAAATCTGTTAAGTTTTGCGAAAGTAACGGATAAAAATAAAATTATTTCTGTTGAAAATACATCGAAAATATATAACAAACAAAACAATTTAATTGCGGTAGCTTACAAAGAACATGGATTGTATAAAATCAGTAGTTTTATTGATAGTAAAGAGTGTTATATCGCAGGAAAAAATGAAAAAATTGAAACACAGAAAGAAAGATATCATAGACTGTTAGGTCATGTTAATTTTAAATATTTAGAAAATATGTGTAAAAATAAATTAGTGGATGGTATGCCAGAAAAATTGGAATCAGTAATTTTGAAATGCGGTACATGTATTCAAAATAAAATGCATAATTTGCCTTTTGCAAACAATAGAACAAGAGCAACTGATATTTTAGAACTTATACATACAGACTTGAATGGGCCACATAAAACTACGGGATTTGATGGTTCACAATATTTTCTAACATTTATTGATGATTATAGTAAATGCGCGTTAGTTTATACGATAAAGTCAAAGTCAGAAGTTTGTGAATGTTTCATTGACTATATTAATAAAGTTGAAAATATTACCGGAAAAAAAATAAAAAGATTGAGATGCGACAACGGAAAAGAATATTTAAATCGAGATTTTTATAATGTTATAAGTGAAAAAGGAATTTTGTTAGAACCTTGTCCTCCATATATACACGAATTAAATGGAACAGCCGAAAGATATAATAGAACAATAATGAATACAGCAAGATGTTTGTTATATGAAGCTAATGTAAATCGTAAATATTGGCCAGAGGTAGTGAAAGCGGCAGTTTATTTAAAAAATAGAACAATTGCGAATACTATTGAAAATAAAACTCCTTTTGAAATTTTCTTTAAAAAGAAACCGGATATTAGTCATTTGCGATTATATGGCAGTAAAGTTTTTGTCAGAGTACCAGAAATTAAAAGAGATACGAAATGGGATAGAAAAGCTGATGTAGGAATTTTATTAGGATATGATCAGGTTGGATATAGAAATTTAGTCAATAATAAAATAGTCAGAAGTAGACATGTTGATATAATTGAAAATGATAAAGATTTAATTGGTTTTCGTGGTAGTGAAAATAGTGACGATGATAATTACGCTGAAAATGATAATTTTGAAAATGATGAAGATTCTAGATCAAGCGATATCAATGAAATAGTTAAGGATAATGCAAGTAAACTTCTAAGAAGATCTGAAAGGGAAAAAAGGAAACCTGACAGATATAATGCAAATTTCGCTAACTCAAATTATATTTATGTAAATGTTGTAAGCGTAGATAGTCCTTCAACTTATGAAGAAGCTATAAATAGTAGCGATAACGATTTATGGAATGAAGCAATGACTAGAGAAATGAATTGTTTAATTAAGAATAAAACATGGAATTTAGTTGAAAGACCTAAAAATAAGAAAATTTTAGATTTGAAATGGGTATTCACAAACAAATCTGATAATAGAAAAAAAGCCAGGCTTGTTGTAAGAGGTTTTCAACAAACTGAAGTACTTGAAGATCCATATTCACCAGTAGCTAGAATTCAAACTTTAAAATTACTACTGTCTTATTGTTGCAAAAATAAATTAATGATTAATCAAATGGATGTAGAAACAGCTTTCTTAAATGGTTATGTAAAATCAGAAGTATTTGTGAAACAACCTAAAGACTTTGATGATGGAACAGATAAAGTTTGTAAACTAGAAAAAGCATTGTACGGTTTGAGAGAAAGTCCGAGAGCATGGTATGAATGTTTTGATGATTATTTAAAGAAAATGAAATTTCAAAGAAGCGAAAGCGATTATTGTCTATACCTTAAACAAGAAAAAGAAGACATCATTTATTTAATTTTGTTTGTAGATGATTTATTAATTTGTGGAAAAAACAAAAAATAATAAAGTTAAGCGAGAATTATCAAATAGATTTGCTATGAAAGATTTAGGGGAAGTAAATACTTATTTAGGGATAAATATTAAATATAATTGTGAAAAAGGTCAAATGACATTAGATCAGAGTGATTATATAGACTCATTAGCCATAAAATATAATATTATAAATGTGAAACTGTATAATACGCCAATGGAACAAAATTTGAGTTTAGGACCCGCACAGGCAGCATCAAATGATTTAAAATATAGAAATTTAATTGGAGCATTATTATACATTAGTACAGGAACAAGACTAGATGTAAGTTATAGCGTCAATTATTTAAGTAGATTTCAAAATAGTTATGATGAATCTCATTATAAATATGCATTAAGAATTTTAAAATATTTGTATTTAACAAAAGATCTTAAATTAACCTATAGAAGAAATGAAAATGCTGAAATAATGGATTGTTTTGTTGATGCTGACTGGGCTGGAGACAAAAATGATAGAAAATCAACGACTGGATATGTTATAAGAATTTTCGGAAATGTTGTATATTGGAAGTCAAGAAAACAAGGTAGTGTTACAAAATCATCAACAGCAGCAGAATATGTAGCTTTATCAGAATTAGTGAGCGAAGTCAAAGTAATACAAAATCTATTAAAAGACTTTAAAATTAATATCGAAAAGCCAATTAATATTTATGAAGATAATTCCGGAGCAATTGCAATAGCAAAATTTGGAAATTTGACAAAAAATTCAAAGTATATAGAAATTCATTATCATTTTGTAAATGAAAGTTATGAACAAGGAATTATAAAAATTATAAAAGTCAATTCAGAAAATAATATTGCAGACATTTTAACAAAAGCCTTAGGTCGTAATAAATTTGAAAAATTTCGAAATATACTAAGAATTGTTTGAAATAGTTCTATCACATAAATTTAAGGAGGTGTGTTGAAATTATAAATTTATGCTTTGCACAGCAGTGCAACGAACTTAGGAAAATGCGGACAATGCTGAATTGTCAAATCAGCCTTTTATAACCGAGCGATTGACCGCTGAGAGTTAGTTGGTAAGGTGATTCTATGTCGGGCTGTCGTAGTGCTAAGATGCACTGTATAAGATATCATAATAAATGTAATTAATAAATATTAAATCTCTTCTCCTATACTTAATTTTTCACCATATTTTAACAATAATTACTAAATATAACTCAAATTTTTACCTAATATTTTAACACAATACTTCTTATAAAATCATACGGAACAAAAAAACTGCTATCAAAACTGAAACTGATAATAAAATTATTAAATTCACTAAATTTTTTTTTATAAAAACAACAAACTAAAAAATCGTCAAGCTACTCCACTGACTAGACTCGAAATGAAAAAAGCACTCAGAGTAAAATTTTTCTCAGTGCCGCCGGATGGAGATACGACACCAGGAAGTGTCGGTTACAGACTGCAATTGATTCGCCGATTGCACGTTAGCAGAAAATTAATTATTGCTCGAAGAGATGATTTGAGGTTTTTTTCCAACCGTATCCTATGCATCGAGCGTTAAATTCAATTGATTAATTTAAATAGTTGTCGCTCACAAATCTACTTGAACCTCGTGATTCCCGAAGACTAAATTTTTTACATACTCTGTCGTCTCTCTTTCTCTCGAAGCTTACAAGCGCGCGACTCAATGGGGGCCGTTCACAAATCTACTTGAACCGGTGGCGGTCCCCGTAGACTAAATATTTGCATGCTCTGTCGTCTCTCTTTCTCTCGAAGCTTACAAGCGCGCGACTCGATGGGGACCGTTCACAAATCTACTTGAACCGGTGCGCGGTCCCCGTAGATTAAATTTTTTACATACTCTGTCAATTCAAATAAAATACTTAAAATAAATTTATATTTTTACCTTCAAATGTCGACCATAATTCGAAGATGCTCTGTATGTCCCACTGATTTCATAGTTACATGTTGTACATTGCCCAACTATTGTTTTAGTTGCAGCGTTTGACTGACTGACAATGAGTTTGAAATATTTACCATCTAGCCAACTATATGAAGAACATTTTTCAAAAAATGCTTTTTCATTTGGAGGCAATTCATCCATTGCGGTATCATTTTCCACGGCACATGGCGCTCCCCTTCGACCACGTCGCATTCGAGACGTCGAAGCAGTCAGCGTTGCACAAATCGATGTTGCGGGAGCAGATGTCGAACTATTGCCTGCCATGTTGCTACTGATTTTCTAATCAATTAAATTTTCGAACCATAAGAAAACAATTTATAAAGCTTCAAATAGTTAAGAATGGATTATATTGTAATAGAATATCTCACTGCATTTTAATAGATATCTTAATAGTTCGAAAAAACTCAACAACCGACATATAAAATCTGCATACTGATACTTGCGCGCGGACTCGAGCGTCTTTTTCGATTTCAAGCGTGATTTTCGAATAGTATGTGACCTTGGATTTAAAAAAAAAATTTACAAGACTGTGCTTTTACTTCTTCTTCAAGAATCTGCAAAAACATTTTGGCGAATGTCTCTGCGTAAATCCGAAAAAATTTGAAAACCGACACGTGTCTGAGATGTCTAATGTTACTGAGTATCGAAAATTCCTATGTTTGGAATGCCGTTTTGTAATGATCAGAAGTCATTGTATATAACAGGGTTGTAAAGAATTAATTTATCTTAGGAATTAATTCATTATATAATTCACAATTCATCAAAGGAATTGTAAATTGTTTGTCTTATAATTCACAATTCACCAAAGGAATTGTGAATTGTTTGTCTTATAGTTCACACAGATAAAATAAAATAAAAACAGAGAACTATAAAAAAAATAAATAAAAATAAATATGAATATAAATTAAAAAATTTCTTTTATATAATTACAAAATACTTTCTGTATATATTAACTGTAAATGAGGTTATTTTAGTAAGCACTTATGAATTTAAAATTTTTTTATTCTATACTTCGAAATTATTTATTTATAAAAAGACTCAAATTAGCTTAGGTAATTGTATTGAAAAAATTCGAAAAATTTCTTCTGTGAAAAAAAGGAACCTCAGCTTTCGATTGAAAGTATTAAAAAAAAAACTGAAATTATACTATTCGAGAATTCGAGTGTTTTTATTTTTGAGAGCACACCTATCGGACTATGCTAGTTTCATTTGGTAGGTTATTTCGAACAAAAAACCAGTTTGTGCCTATTCAAAACCATATGTCAATAAAGAGCTATAGGCGAAAAACCGAAAAAATGCACATTTTAGCAAATATACTGCATTATTTACCGTGTAAAATTTTTTTCGATTTTTTTCATACATATAGTCTTAAAGTACACAAAAAGAACTTCAATTTGCATATAAATTTGTCAGAACCGGATGCACTGGTCAAAACTTATTCACGTTTGAAGACAACAAGCATTGCTTGAGGTGTTTGCGATATTAGTAGATCGTTCTTGAATAGCATATATATAGCACACTACATGATAATAAAATTACGATCTACTTGATAAGCATATATATAGCTATGACATTAAAAAATTTGAATTTGGATATATTGGCTGAAAAGTAAAACAATAATTTAATTTAAGCTACTAAATGTTAAAAACGAATGCCTGGATCATAAGTTAAATGGATTTGAAAAAAAAACGTTAATTGGACTAATATCGCAAACACCTAAAGCAATGCTTGTTGTCTTCAAACGTGAATAAGTTTTGACCAGTGCATCCGATTCTGACAAATTTATATGCAAATTGAAGGTCTTATTATGTATTTTAAGACTATATGTATTTAAAAAAATCGAAAAAATTTGTATACGGTAGATAGCAGTATATTTGATAAAATGTGCATTTTTTCGGTTTTTCGCCTGTAAGCTCTTTATTGACATATGGTTTTGAATAAGCACACACCGGTTATTTATTCGAAATAACCTACCAAATGAAACTAGCATAGTCCGATAGGTGTGCTCTCAAAAATAAAAACACTCAAATTTTTGAACGCGTTTGACTAGACTTTTTGGTAGAATTCCTCATAAGCGACATTGCGAGTCTCTCTATTTTTTAATATGAATTTAACCACAATTTTATTGCAAATTTTTAAAGGCTGAACTCACACATACTCGCAAAAAAAGTTTAATCGAAATCGAAGGGAGTGATCATTGCCAAATTGTCCTTAGAACACTGAGTATGTTTACAATAATGCGGCTTTGTAAGTCTCTCTTTTTTTATATAAATTTCACCGAAATTTTATGGCGTTTTCTCGTAGCTTGCAGACACGTGCTTTTTGCAAAAGAAATGTTGTTTTGAACAGAGTGCCCAAGAATTTTTCAATGAGTAATAGAACGCCCAAAAACGATTTCTTATCCTGCAGATGAATATCTTTAAAAAATCGTAGTTCAAAAAATATTCAAAATACTTTTTCGTTCTGCCCTTTTAAGTTGTTCTTGAGTACGACTATTTATTAAAAATAAAGAAAGAAGGATTGATTCATTATAACAGAAATTATGCAGGAGCATATATGGCAGAGTCGCATGAAGTCTTCCAGCGCTAAATCCTGTTGTTTTCAATTCACGGTAGCGCAATCAAAAGAAATGTAAAAAATTATCCAAGATGCTATTTTGATGTATCTTTTTCTCAGCCTTCTAATAGTGAGGTCAGTTTTTCCCAAGGGTTCCATTTTCCCATTTTTTAAACACAAAATATGCTACATCTCAAATAGTATAATTTCAGCATTTTTTTTAATACTTTCAATCGAAAGCTGAGGTTCGTTTTTTTACAAAAGAAATTTTTCGAATTTTTTGAATACAATTACCTAAGCTAATTTGAGTCTTTTTATAAATAAATAATTTCGAAAAATGTACAATAAAAAATATTTTTATTCGAGTGCGTATGTGTACAAGATTAATAAATTCCGAGCGAGGAATCTCCGCCGCGCGCGTGTGTGTGTACCAGTGCCGCGCGCGCGTATTGTCTGTTCGCAGGAGCCGAAAAGTGCGTCTATATCTTACTATATTATATAGTTGTTTTGATCCGAGCTGGGGTTTTGATCCTCCTCCCTCCCCCTCACTAGCCCCCTCAGCTCCCCCTCAAAGGACCAGAATTTATCTGTCACTTCGAGCCAAAGAAATTAAAATTACAAAGCATAGATACTTGTGGATATAAATATATTTAGAGTCTTTTTCATAATGTTCCTTTTTGTTCCGCTAGATGGATCACAATTTTTGTGTCCCATCAGCTTAATTTCCAACTTTTTTCCATAAGTAACACCTATGCTGGTATATCATGTTGCGTCTAAGATAGGACTACTCGTCAACTTACTGATGAGCCCAACGAGTGGTCTGGAGCGAAACGCACTAATATTAAGTTTTTTTTTTAGAAATCAGTAAATTTAACCTTTGTAATTTTAATTTCTTTGGCTCGAAGTGACCAGAGATAGTGATAACTGTAATCAGAAAGTCATAGATGTAGGATATAGGTAGAGATTATGTGTAGAGGGTGGAGAACGCGATTGTATTTATAAATGGACGTTGTAGGGACAGTTGGAGAAGAACGAGATGATTGAATGCAATAGATGGATGGTGGAGGTTCTCGGTGTAAGGTAGATTGCAGAGCTAGAAATGGCAGGTGTTGAGTGGAGGTCATAGGTGTACGTGATTGGTGAATGTTAGAAGTCACAATTAAAAAGTATTAGTGAAAAGTTAGAAAGTGGAGGTAACAGGAGAATAAGAAGGTCATAGGTCGAGGTATAAGTAAAGATTAAAATATTCAGGGGTCGAGGGTCGAGGGTCAAGGTTGTAGATGATCGGTAGTGGATAGAAATTATCGGTGAAGGCGACAGGTAGTTGGTAGACTTCATGGTTGGAAATGATCGTTAATAGGTGGTTTAGAGCTGGAAATGACAGGCGAAGCTTCAGGCGAAGCTATGGGTGTAGGTAATAGATCAATGTTAGGAGTCATGATTAGACGTAATAGTGGGAGGCTAGAGGTCGTGATTGGAGGCGATAGATGGAAGGTGGAAATGATAGGTGGAGAGTCAAGAAGATAAGGTTGGTGTAATAAGTGGAGCGTTATGTTATAAATTGGGGTGACAGGTGGAGAACATACGCAGAGAATAATAATTTTAGTTGAAAGTCATAGGTAAAGGGTAGATTTTATGATTTAATCGGCCTCATGGGTCGAGATTATAGGTGATGTGAGTGAGGTGCTAATAGCTGAGAGACAGTGGAGTTTATGGGTAGATGTAGGTGGATGAGAAGGTCATGGGTCAAGGTGATAGGTAAAGGTTTGAAGTGTTGAGTAGGGCTGATATATAGGGGTTGTGTGTGGACGCTGGAGGAAAAAACTAGAGGCGAGGTGTCGAGGATTTAGATGGTCGGTGGTAGATAAAGGTTGAATGGTGAAGATGACAGGTAGTTAATAGACTTCATGATTAGAGATCATCGTGGAGAAGATAGGGAGAGGTGGCAGATGGAGGGTGAAGCTGATGGGTGAGCTATTTTTATAATAACATTTTTCAGTATCATTTATATACCATGAATTTTATGTCAGTAGGCACATTTTAAGAATTATTATTGTTCTAACAGTCAATAAAATATGCATATATTTAAAAATTGAGATTTGAAAATCTAAAAGTTTAAAATCAATTCTTGAAATTGTTACTATAAATTATTTTTATACATTACCAAAATAACAACTGAAATAATGGGGGTTGGCGAGCGGAGCGAGCAGGGGGTACCCCCTAGTGTGTGTATATATATATATATATATATAGACACGACGAAGAGGCTCGTGCGCGAGTTGTATTATATATCTACCGCTCGCTCGGAGAAGCAGACCTAACTGTATACGTACATGGCTACTTTAATGACGCTGCGGGGATCAGTTAGGTGTGTGTGTATGTATGTGCGCGTGTGTGTGTGTGTGAGTCAGTGTGTGTGTGCGTGTGTCAGTGTGTAGCTTGAAAAATCGCAACAGCTGTATAGTGCCTTGACACGTGCTTATACACTCGCGCGGCGCTTGAATATTGCGCGCGCGCTTCATACGCGGGCTACTATATATTGCAACGTACCCGGGCCCTATCCCCTATCAAAATTTTGTATTTAAAGCATTTTTCAATTAAATGAAGTCATATGCATGAACTTAACATGCATACGGTCATGTGTATAACATTATTTTATCAGTTATTAATTCAATTATATTTTTTATTCGAGTTGCAAGTGGGCTTGCCGCTTGGCTGTATGTAATGTACGGGACACGACGCCAACTTGTAACGTTCATATCTACTATTTAAACAATAAATTTCTAAAAATAAATGCTCGGACGAGATTCTGCGGTTGATAAACTGTGTAAAACGCAAAAATCCCGGTTGAGATTCGATAATTTTCATTAGAAAAACATTGTTGCAAGATTGAAGAAAAACACAGCGCGCGCGCGTGAGAAACGGCTAAGTTTGCCCCACGGCTAAGTTTGCCCCATGAGTCGAGATTATATGTTTCACTTTATATATAAACTTGTCAAATATGTACGAAATAGACACTTCACATCTCGAATATTATTTTCTGAGGAATTTTTGCCATATAAATTTGTAACGTACATGATCGTTAGTTCATTAGCTTTCGACTCATGTATAGTTTATACGATAAATTATGAATTAACATTGTTAAAACAATAATAGAAGAGTTAAAGTCTCGCGTCTAGCATATTTGTATGCGAGTTATTTTGTTCACGAGAGCTTGTCATAAGCAACAAATCATTGTTTATTATTAATTGAGCATCAATAGACATTCGTATGTTATTAGTTTTGCGAAAATTAATTGTTCAAAGCGATAAAACATATAAATTAAGATTTCACGTGCTTCAGTATATCTATAGCGATGCTTGCGCTGGGGCGACTGGTGGGGGTAACTCACTGCTTCAGCGTCGGAGCAGTTCCGCTCACCTGTATAAAAGGGCGCGTCATTCCGGGAAGAGCTCACTCTTTCTCTGAAGCTGGAGCTAGAAGGAGCATTAAGTCTCCTAGCTAGCAGAAGCATACAGAGAAGCGTTGGCGCTCCGGAAAGCCCTAGATGCGGAGCATTGAGTCTCCTACATGGGAATCCGATTAAATGCAACATAACGGCGAATAGTTTTATGTTATGCTTGATGCGATGATTTTAATTTTTTAATAAAAAAGGAAACAAAGTCTTTTTAGAAAAATTATTAAAATTTTTTCTAAGTCCCTTTAAACAGCGAGATGCAAAAGTCCTGCATTAAGTCAGACTAAGCGCTTGCAATTCCTTTTATATGCGCTGGATTACCCTTGGATTCAGTAGGTGGTCTAAGAGGGAAAAAGCAATTTTTAAAATAACAATAATAAATAAAATAACTAGATTTTAGTGAGACGCAAACACATAGCATTGCGTCTATGTTAAGCGCTTACGCAATTTTCAGCCCAGTTCTTCTTTATCAGGCATTGCGTCTTGATAAAGAAGAATTTTCAGTACGAGAGGATCAAGTAGAAGTCTAAAATCAAAGTCTTCTTTTGCCTGAAGGCGCATTGCGTCGTCTTAGGAAATAAAGAAGCATCGTGCAGTGTGTCACGATTATTTATTTCATGTTGCTGGATATATATAAGGCATTACGTCCTTATGTATAGAAGTAACTATTTATAATCATCTAACTTCAAATCATGCGCGAAATTCTTTATTTATTCGCACGGTATCCCGGACCATATAAAATCAAACTGTAAGTTATATTAAAATCTCTCGCCTCTTTTTAATCTCCGTTGCGCGGAGGCGAGGGGCGTTTCAATATGAAGGGGGAGGGCAGGGATGCGTGGGGCTACTGGGGCATCCGTGATATAAAGCCGTTGGTTCAAGTTTGTACGTAGTATCTTTATTCGTTGCTTCTCTGCTGCCAGTGGTGCTCGGTGGTGCTTAGTGCTCGGGCTCTCAGCGTGGACTGACGCGCAGGGGGAAGCGGGGCGAGCTCGACGCTCGAGCTGTTCTCTCTCTCTCTCCCTCTCTCTCTGCCGAGAGGTGCTGCCGCCGTGCGGGCTGTGTCCCCATACTACTCTCCACGAAATTTTTTTTTATGCTTTTTGAAAAAAAGGAAGTCGGGTAGTCGTGTGGATGTTGGTTTCTGACTCCATGATTTGAATGGTTTCTGACTCCATGATTTGAATGGTTTCTGACTTCATGATTTGAATTTAGTTAGATTATTCTGACTCCATGATTTGAATTGAATTGACTGAGTTTGAGAGAGTTGCCTGACTGGGGTTGATTCTAATGTTCTCTGCGCGTTTAAAGAAAGATTTACATTGATTGAGTGTGAGTTGACCACTGGCGTTACATGATGGTTGTACATTTTTGATTGTGAACAATATTCGGATTTTGTAGCTTAAACATTATGTAACAATGCGTAAAGGGTGTTTTACTTAAACTAGTTATACATTCGTAGACTCTGTTGATAATAACAATGGGTAAAAAGATATATATAGTTACATTAAGTGTTAGATTTGTGGTTTTGGTTTTACAATAGTTTCTTTGGATTTTACAGAAATACTTGATGATGTTTTACTTGATTAACTTAATATCTAGTTATTGAATACTTAATATCTACTGCTTACGTTGTATGGAGCCGTGGCTCTTATGTAAAAAAGGTTAAGTGGTGAATAGGAATGGGGAACAGGAGTTTGAAGAACTGAAGGGCTAGCCGACTCGGGAGAGGAGAATGTCCTCCCCTGCAGTGACCAGGGTGACCCGAAGAGACCTGCATATACTTTCGATCTGGTGTAACTGAGCCGGTGTTGCCTGCTAGAAATCGAGTGACTTTATTGCCGCTGTAACTTGTTTGAGAAAGTTACGCGGTTTCTCTTGAGAATGTTGGGGATGTGTTTTTGCCGTTTGTTGCTATTTTGTGTTTGATCGGTTGTAGTTGTGATGTCTGTTCGCGTCGCGGATTGAGTCGCGGGTGTGCTCGGTGCGGGGATGCTATCTTGTTGTCGATCGGTCGCGGCGGTTGTGTCTGCTTGCGTCGCGAGATTACGTGGCGCGAGTTGGTTGTCAACTTGTCGATCGGTGGGTGGCTGAGTTGGAGTGGGTGGGGTTGGGATTGGGGTGTCGTCTTGCGGCGGTTCGGGAGGACTGGGTTGTTGGTTTGTTGGATGACTGGGTGATTGCGGGATATTGAATAATGCTTGCATTGGGTTTTGGGGTGGTGGCGATGATGTAGGCGCCTTGCTGTGATTTCCTTCCTCCTCCTCGTGAAGTAGGAAAGTCGGTTTGAGTCTAGTGATGTTCACTGTTTTTCTGCTACCGTCTTTGTCGATGGTGAAGGTGTGGTTTTCCATGTCTCGGGAGATGACTTCGTACGGGCCGATGTACGGAGTGGAGAGCGGAGGTCTTATTGGTTTTTCTCTCATCCAAACGTGCGTGCAGGCGTCCAGCCCTTTGTGTATAAAGGGTTGTGTGTCTGACTTGTGGATCACTGGAACCGGTCGTATCTGTCTCATCGTTTCTCGGAACTCGTTGTAAAAAACTCGGATGTCTGGCTCTTCGTCTGTGAAAGGGGCGAAGTCGCCTGGGATCCTTGTGGTTTTGCCAAAGACCAATTGTGATGGACTGGTGTTGGTGTCAGGTCGGATTCTGTTCCGTAGACCGAGCATCACTGACGGCAGAATTTTTGTCCAATTGTTGTTATTCTCGTGGCATGCGAGCGCCGTTTTGATTTCTCTATGTAGCCTCTCTACCATCCCGTTAGAAGCTGGGTGATAGGAGGTGGTTCTGCATCTGTGGGTGCCCATCACTTGCAGAAATTGAGAGAACAGGCGTGATTCGAACTGTGGTCCTTGATCTGTCGTAAGCAGGGTTGGCGCATCATATCTGCTTACCCAGTGCTCCATAAAGGCGTGAGCGACTGTGTCTGCCGACGTGTCTGTGATTGGTATTGCCTCTGGCCATCTCGAGTATCGATCGATGATACTAAGGATGTGAGTGGCTCCGTTGCTTGTGGGGAAAGGCCCCACTAGATCTAGGTGGACGTGGTCGAATCTGGCATCTGGTGTACGGAAATGTTTTGGAGGAAGTTTGTTGTGGCGTGAGATCTTGGCCTTTTGACATGGCTGACAAAGTTTGCATCATTTGACCGTGTCTCTTCTGATGTCCGGCCATACGTATTGTTGTCTAATCAAGCGGACTGTGACTCGTGGACCTGGGTGGGAGGGTGAGTGGAAAGTGTCGAAAACTTCTTTTCTGAGGAATTGAGGGATGTACGGGCGGATGACGTCTTCTCTGATGTCGCAGTAGAACTCTGCGTGTTTGGAGCCCCATGTTAGCTTGCGTAGCTTCAAAGGGTTAGACGGGTCGTCTGGAATTGAGCGGAGTTGTTCGTCCTCTTTTTGCTCTTTGCTGAGGTGCAGTGCGTCGTACAGCGTTGGCAGTTTGAATGCTTCGATGTTTGCTCTCACCTGGAGCAGTTGTTCGTCTGCTTCATGGTTGTCGTTGTCCCAGTGGAACATACTTGGAGTCGTGAAGGTGTTGACTCTAGATAGGGCGTCTGCCACCTCGTTTTCTTCTCCTGGTAGATAGTGGATCTCTGTGTTGTACTGTGCTATATAGGAGAGTCTGCGTGACCGGATGGCCGGCATCTTCTCAGTGCTGAGTTGCAGTGCGTAAATGAGAGGCTTGTGGTCTGTGTAAGTTTTGAATACTGCGCCTTCCAGATGATGTTGGAAATGCCTGATTGCTTCATATATTGCTGTGAGTTCGCGATCGTACGCTGCGTACTTGCGTTCTGGGGCTGAGAATTTACGTGAAAAGAAACCGAGGGGCGTCCATGTGCCCTCTTGAAGCTGTTCTAGGGCCGCGCCCATTGCTGTGTCGGAGGCATCGCAGATGAGGCGAAGCTCTGCTTTCTCGTCCGGGAAAGCCATGTATGTTAGGTCGGCGACGTCTTATTTACATTTCTCAAACGCTGCGATGCTGTCGTCCGTCCAGTGGACTGGTCTCTTGTCCTTCTTTTTGCACCCTGTGATTTATGCTTGTAGAAGAAGCTGGGTCTCAGCGGCGTGTGGGAGCAGCGTTCGGTAGCTGTTGACGAGGCCCAGGAATCTGCGAAGCTCCTCAATGTTTGAGGGTCTCGGGAAGTCCTGGATTGCTTGTACCTTGGTTGGGCTGGGTTTGTAGCCCTTGGCGGAGATGAGATATCCGAGGAAAACCAGTTCTTCTACGCCAAAGGTGCACTGAACTCGGTCAAGCGTTTTAACACTAACTCCAAGTGTTCTTCCTCCGAGGATGAGGCGATGAGTATGTTGTCGATGTAAACGAAGACGAAGTCTAGGTCGCCCAGAGCGGAGTGAATGTATCTCTGGAACGTTTGTGCCGTGTTGCGAAAACCAAATGTCATAACAAGGAATTCGAACAGGCCGAATGGCGTTATGACTGCTGTCTTTGGGACGTCCTCTGGCGCGACCGGGATCTGATGGTAAGCTTGTCGTAGATCCAGTGCTGAGAAAAGTGTTTTGTCTTTTAGAAAAGCCATACAGTCGTGGAGACGTGGTGCTGGGTAGCGATCTGGGATGGTTATCATGTTCAGTTTTCTGAAGTCTTCGCACGGTCGCCAGGTGCCGTCCTTCTATGGTACCATATATAATGGGCCCAAAAGCCCATGGGCTGCTCGATGGGCGGCAGATGTCGAGACTGAGCCATTTGTTGAACTCCTTCTTTGCGGCTTTGAGTTTCGCTGGGATCAGTGGTCTTTCACGTTGTGATACAGGTGGTCCCTGCGTTAAGATGTGATGTAGAACTTCTCGTTTTTTGACTTTGCGGAATTGGTCCGGGCCGAACACATGTGGATATTTGTTGATTATCTCTTGGTATTTGTGGCCAGGTTGGAGTAGAGATATCTGGAGGACTTCGACTTCTTTCACGAAGCCTACGACTTCTACTTTACTTGTGCCGTCTACCAGCTTCCCGAGTTTTAAGTCCGGGAGGAGATGGTAAGCGGTTAATAGGTCAGCGCCTATGATGGGGTGTGGAATGTCGGCGACTGTGAAGTTCCAGGCTATCTTGTACGGTAGTCCGACGTCCAGCGTCCGTCTTGTGGTGCCGTATGTGCTGATGACTGTGCCGTTTACTGCGAAGAGTTGTAGTTTTGACGGTGTCAGTTTGTTGCTCTCCGAAGGTGGAAGTATGGAGAGATCTGCGCCTGTGTCGATGAGAAACGTCAACTTGGAGATCTCGTCCTTAACGTGGAGACGCAGAGATGCTCTCGACCTGCTGTCAGTCTCCTCGACAGCTGGGGCGTTTAGTTTTCCTGCTGCGTGGTTGGAGTCTTGGATCTCACGGTATAGGAGTCCTCGGCTGCGCGGACCCAATCGCACGGCAGGATGCAATTCCTTACGTCTGAGCCGAAACGGCGGTGGTAGTAACATCTAGTGTGTTGGTTATTGTTTTGGCGTTGCCCTGGTGTCGCTGGCCGACCCTGGGTTTGTGAGGTTGCTGAGTGGTCTCCTCGTTACCCGTTGTTATTTGGCTTGCCGTGTTGTTTGGCGTTGTGCGAGTTTGAGCGTTCTCTGCTCCGGCTTTGACGGAAAAAGTTAGACTGGGCTTTTTCGATTGCTGCCAGTCGAGCTTCGAATATGTTGTCCGGATGTGATGTTGGCGGTTGCAAGCTCGTGAGCTGTGCTATGAATCCGTTCTGCTCTTGCTGCAAGAGAGCATGTGCTTCGTCTGCTCTGGTGGTGAGCTCGTCTTCGTCTGTGATGTTCATCAGTGACCAAGTGATGGCGTTGGGCAGTCTGGCCTTCCAGAGTCTGATAGTGGCTTCTCTTTTGATTGTTCCTTTTGACAGTCTCAAAAGTTCCGCCAGGAATTCTGATGGACCTCTGTTGCCTAGTGTAGCGCCTCCGCACAACCTCTCTATCTGCTGCTTTGCTGTGGCTGCGTACTTGTCGATGAGTATTTTTTTCAGCTGTTCGTGTTTGCGCCCGGGCTCCAGTGTCGTCAGGTTGTAGTGGATGTCTCTGTGAGTGTCTGTTGGTAAGTACCTGCAGACAAAGTTGTACTTCTCCTCGTCGTTGGTGACGCCGTTGGCTCTGAATGCGTCCTCTAGCTGTATGTACCAACCCTCCGGGTCGTATTTGTAGAATTGCCAGAATGTGAGATTCTTCGTCTGTTTGAAGCTCTGTGCTGCTGTGTTGTATGGATCAGTTAACGGTGAGACTGCGTTGTAGATGCCTGCTTGTGTTGGCTGGGGTTGCTGATTGGTTGCGAAAGGGAGCGGTGCGAAAGAGTTTGTTGCCGGTTGTGGGTTGGTGGGACGATGTTGCTGGGCTGAGGCTGGACCGTACTCGCTGGATGCGGGCGAAGGCAGAACCATGCTCGAGGCGCGTTGAAGCGCTAGTGTCAGTTGTTCGGTGATGAGTTGCAGATGTTGCTGGACTTGTTGCATCTGCGTTTGCTGTTGCTCGAGGAGGCGACTGTGTAGGTTCGCCTGCTGGACTGTGTATTGATGTAGAGCGGCATGGTCGGCCTGCAGTCTTTCTACCATCGGCTGGTGTACTGGGAGCTCCTGGGCCTGGAAAGCGGGAAGCAAATTCCGAGCTGTGGTGTTGACGTGTGTGTACGCTATGGGGCGCGAGAGTAGGCTGGAGTTTGCTGTGGTGGCTAGCGTCGTCGACGCGCCGTGGCGTGTTGGTGTTGCTACCGTTGTGAGCAATTGTGGCTGTTGAGACGGTTCGCCTGGCGCCTGGGTTGCCGGAGTGCTAGAGGTTGTTGTGGCGGTTTTGCCCAGATGGGGCTTACACTGTCGAAGGCGGCTCGGCGATGTGCTGGGGAAAATTTTCGTGCGAGAGAATTTATGACTGAGTTGTATGTACGAGTGTGGAAAAAAATTTTTCCGACGAAAAAAAAATTTTATTGCGGTCCCTTCTAACGGCTGTCGGAGGCGGCGCGGCGATGCGCTGAGGAAAATCTTTCGTGCAAAAATTTACGATCTCCGCTCGTACTGTACTAATAACACTTAAGTTTTGAAAGTTTTTCGGCGCAGAGAATTCACGTGTGTTCCCTTGCGGGCGAAACAATGAAGCGGCTGTACGTGTTTTTTATTTTTTTGAGTTTATGACTATTGTAGCTGCGCGACCTTTTACCTCTGTGCTCGAGTGCATCTCGGGTTACGCGTGTGTTTACAAAGTACGCGCGCGCGGGGATGCGCGTAAGACTCTGCGAGTCTGTGCTTGCTTAGACGCGGCCTTTGTGTATGAGAAAGAGAAAAATATCACGCGCGGGTACAGAGGTTAAAAAAGGAAAATCCTGTAAACGCTTGCGACGCTGCGGTTACGTTGGATTTTTTTACCTTAGAGCTATTCTTCGCGTTCTGAACGGCTGGCTGCTGATGGAAGCGGCGTCTCGGCTGTGCTGTTGATGCTGTTGTGCTGACTGTGTACGGCTGTGCGGCGATGTTGTTGTTGTAGGTGACGAGGATGATGCTGCTGCTGTGCTGCTGCTCTCCTCTGCTGTGTATGTTCCGACGCTGTGACTGCTCTGCTGCTGTGCTGCTGTGGGCTGCTTCCCAGGCGTCGGTGGCTGTACGTGTGTGCGCCGGCGTGCCTGCACGCACCACGTTGAACGCTATCTCGCCGGCGTGCCTGCACGAGATAATTATGACGAAGGGGCGAGGTGTCTTCGCTTCGTCGGAGTCCTGCGTGTTGGTGTTGCAGGGCCGAGAGCCTTCGTGGCGCGAGTGTTGTAGTTTTCACGACACTTAACACTTGCACTTTGTTGCACTGGCGTGGTTTGGCGAAGATACGCTCGCTGTTGCGCGCGTAAAATTTTTCAAGATGGCGCCTGCCGCCTGTTGCTCCTGCCTGCGTATGCGGCTTGCTTCGTAGGAGGCTTTTGCTCTGCTTCCTCGGCGAGACGTCCTGGTCACCAGTGAAGGGAGAGGGCAGGGATGCTTGGGGCTACTGGGGCATCCGTGATATAAAGCCGTTGGTTCAAGTTTGTACGTAGTATCTTTATTCGTTGCTTCTCTGCTGCCAGTGGTGCTCGGTAGTGCTTAGTGCTCGGGTTCTCAGCGTGGACTGTCGCGCAGGGGGAAGCGGGGCGAGCTCGACGCTCGAGCTGTTCTCTCTCTCTCCCTCTCTCTCTGCCGAGAGGTGCTGCCGCCGTGCGGGCTGTGTCTCCACATATATATTGCGTTCTTGTTTCTCGCTCGCGCGCTTTATCTACACTAATCATCGCTGAAACGCATGTATGTATATATACAGGGTGTCCAAAAAGTATCGAAACACGCCTATAAAGTTTTCAGAGAACATATTTTTGACCTGGGTCAAGGTCATTTCCGTAGTAACTTTTGACGCTCGATCTAATGGTGACCTTGGATTTGACCGTGGACCTTGCCATCAATGTCATTTCAAGGTCACTATGATTTTTTTAAATGGGAACACCCTATTTTGACATCGGCAATCGAAAGAGCGGAAAATTTTACGTTCAGATATGTATTAAGGTCCAAGGTCAAGGTCACCTGTGAAGGTCGTAGCAAGGTCAAAGGCCCTAAAAACCCACTTTATGAACTAAAACTTTTTTTTGTTACATTTAAACGAATTGTGTATTTTGACCTTAACCGGGCTTTATTAAGTCCTTCATTGTGCCAAACTGAAATTCGATCCAAAACTCCTACTCCGCGACCCCGAAAACCCCCCTAAATAAATTAAAACTTATTTTTTTGATGCATTGAAAAAAATTATTTATTTGAGCCTTAACCGGGCCTCATGAAGTCCTTTATAGTGCTAAACTAAAAACCAACTCAAAATCCGTACTTAGCGACCCTGAAAAGCCCTTGAACAAATTAAGACTCATTTTTTGTTACATTTAAATAAATTGTTTATTTGGGCGTTAACCAGTCTTCATTAAGTTTTTAATAATACCCAATCTAAATGTGAACTCTTAATTAGTTCTTAGCGACCCCATAATCGTTTGAATAAACAGAAACATACATATTTTATGGTAATGTTCAAAAAGTTTTAAAACTTAACGCCAACGTTGCAGTACTGAACCAGACCTCTAGATGGCTACATTCGGTAAATCGCGATCTCACACTAAAAAAAGCACCTTAAAAACATAAGTTACCAAGCAAATTATATTGCCCACTTATTTTAAAACTACAAATGTTTACCTCGAAATCTTAAATAAGTATAGTGGTTGTAAAATCTATTTCTTTAAATTGATATTTAAGTATTCATAGTTTGATCAACAATAAAATCTGTTCATACCTAATTGAAAATGCAACATCTTACGGAAAGAGAAAGGATTACACTTCTCATGATGAGAGGCTGGGGTGCCGCAGTGCAACCTTACCGCACAGTGATTAATCTTTTTAATGAGACTTTTAGAGCTGATAGAACTGGGATTGTCATTTCAACTGCAAGGAACCTTGTTACAAAGTTTGAACAAACCGGCACAATCGACGATAGGCCAAAATCAGGAAAAACAAAGTCAGCAACAAACGATGATACTTCCCTGGATGTTTTGTTATCATTCATTGAGGATCCACATAGTTCCACCCGTAGAATTTCACAACAGCACAATATAAGTAAGTCATCTGTTCATAACATACTAAAATATGCTAACTTTCATCCATTCAAAGTCACACTGATTCACAAACTTAATGAAGATGACTTTGATCGTCGCGTTGAATTTTGTGATGACATGATGACACGTATAGTGCAAAATCCTAACTTCCCATCAAATATTGTTTTTTCAGATGAGGCGACATTTCAACTTGACGGAACCTGCAATAGACACAATTGTAGATATTGGGCAGAAACAAACCCACATTGGGCACGAGAAGATAAATCACAATACCCAGAAAAATTAAACGTATGGGCAGGCATATTCAATAACAGAATCGTAGGTCCGTTTTTTATTGATGGCAACTTAAATGCTGAAAACTATGAAGAAATGCTACGCAATCAAATCATGCCTGCGATAAGAAGAATAGCAGGAGACAACTTTATGAACACATGGTTCCAACAAGACGGCGCACCAGCTCATTATGCACGTGATGTTCGCAATCTTTTAGATGCAGTGTTTGCTAATCGGTGGATAGGACGAAGGGGCACAATTGAATGGCCAGCCAGATCACCTGATTTGACACCTCTTGATTATTTTTACTGGGGCTATTTAAAAGATCGAGTATACAAAACAAAGCCCACAAATTTAGTCGAGCTACGAGAGAGGATTGAATTAGAATCAGCAAATATTAGTCCTGAAGCGATAGAAAATGTTGTTAATGCTTTTTACCATCGATTAGCTTACTGTCAAGAAGTGAATGGTGAACAATTCGAGCATTTACGCTAAATATTTAAAGTGAGAGGCAAGGGGACTCACGTAAAACAAGCACCCCATCGTGAGAGGCAAGGGGACTTACGTAAAACAAGCACCCCATCGTGAGAGGCAAGGGGACTCACGTTAATCAAGCACCCCAAAGGGAACATTATCCTATTACGTCCACGTCGTTGTTCCTGGGTAACGCTAAACATAGGTCATCTACCTTTCTTCTGACTGCTAATTCTGCAAGAATTCCCTGCAAATACAATTTGACCTTGCTACGACCTTCACAGGTGACCTTGACCTTGGACCTTAATACATATATGAACGTAAAATTTTCCGCTCTTTCGTTTGCCGATGTCAAAATAGGGTGTTCCCATTTAAACAAATCATAGTGACTTTGAAATGACCTTGATGGCAAGGTCCAAGGTCAAATCCAAGGTCACCATTAGATCGACCGTCAAAAGTTACTACGGAAATGACCTTGACCCAGGTCAAAAATATGTTCTCTGAAAACTTTTTAGGCGTGTTTCGATACTTTTTGGACACCCTGTATATATGCATATACAAGCATAGCATCACACACCGCAAAATCGCGACAAGATTTAATTTATTCTTATAAATATGAATCGTCAAGTGACTGCATTTAAATCTTAGAAATTTTCGATAATTAAGAACGTTAGAAATTTCAGACACGTAAAGGGACATAGCATAAAATGACATGCACCGCCGTCTGGCCAAAAAGCGGTTTACAAAAAAAAAATAATTTTCGTTGTCTTCTAAGTGCAGATAATTAATAGATAATGAAAGTTTGAATAATAATTACTCACCAGTTTATCTCTTTTTGTTTTAATGACCTATGGCCTCTGATGAAACTCGATTATGCCCCCAACTGCTTTTGATCTGGGATATTAAGTAAATGTTATAGTGAAAAAGTGTTAGCATGGAAGTATTCGTTAGCACGTCGAAAACGAACTGAAAGAAAATAGTAGCGATCTAGGATACGACTGCTGTCCATGTATACAATATACGTGTGAGTGCATATATAACATAGTGTGTATAGATATACATGTTATGTTGTTCCGTGCAAAGGAATTCGGCTACAAAGTCACAGGTATTCTTACCTTGCTTAAGGGGACTGCATACCAACAAAATATGTTTAATTAATGTGTGTATACACATACACACACACGCACCCGCGCACACAGACACACACGCACATATATATATATATATTTATATGTGTGTGTGTATATATATCCTCAAAACAAAAAAAATACGATAATTATTTAAAAATGAAGAAACGAAAAGTTACTATAAAAATAGCTTATATCACATTGTACCTCGTATATTTCATACATTGAAAGAAGGTTAGTCAGGCAAATTTCGTCTCTGCGAACGCGCTCAGTGAGTTATAACTATATCTGTTTATTTTTTGACCTGTGGGAAAAGGGCGAAGCTATTCACAGGTACAAAGAGGATGTAGTGCCTTTGTGACTTTAGTATTTCGCTGGACATTTCCAATGAAGCATCGGCCTTAACCGAAATCTCCAGCAATGGGAAATATATTTCCTAAAGAAAATATACCATCAGCGGACGAAAAAATAGAGCCCCAGGTGGACCTTATGCAAAAATGGCCGGCGGTACCGGAGAAAGGACATCTGCTACAATCAGAAGTAGGTGTTACTTATTTGTTTTATTTTATATATATATATATAATATATATATATATATATATAATATAGGAATTCTACTAAAAAGTTCAGTCAAACGCGTTAAAAAATTGGACTTTTTTATTTTTGAGAGCACACGTGTGGAACTATGCTAGTTTCATTTGGTAGTAATTTCGAACAAAAAACCGGTGAATGAAAAAAAGCACGCGATTTTTCCTTTTTTTATCCAAAAAACGTCATTATCAACAGTAATATCAATTTTAACATTTTTTTCATATATACCGATTTGAAGTACTCTAAGAGACCTTTTATTTGTATATAATTTTCAGATCGGATGTACTGGCCAAAAGTGATTTACGATTGAAGACAACGAGCTATGTTTATATTTGTTAAAACAAAGTGTATTTTTTTAGTCTAAAACAACGACAATTAGAAACTCACTCTACGGGGTGAGAGGTTCTCGCCGACACACGTGGTTCCTCTCCCGCCGTAGAGTATATTTTGCTAGGTTGATCCGCGCAAACGCAAAGAATTAAAAAATTTCTTAGCGTGTAGTGTGCTATTTTTATGCTTTCAAAAAACGATCTGCTTGGGAAGCATATATATAGCTCACTACATTAAAATATTTTAATTTAAATTTATTCGCAGCAAAGTAGAAGAAAAGACCTTCATAATTTGAGTTATGAAACTTTGTAAAAGCACTGCTGGATCAAAAGTTAAAAGAATTTTTAAAAAAACGTTGAATTGACTATTTTCGTAAGTTCCAAAAACATAATAAAGAAACAAATTTTTATATACAAATAAAAGGTCTTTTAGAGTACTTCAAATCGGTACATATAAAAAAATGTTAAAAATGATATTACTGCTGATAATGACGTTTTTTAAGAGCGCATCTGTATACGTTCTATGTACGTAAATAAACTATGTACTCTGACCATTAGTATATGAACATATTTATATTGCAGATAGATAAATGGCGGAAAGTGAAATGGACGGCTTCGCCGAACTAGCGGCACCAAGGCATACGCCGTTGCATCTACAGCTGCAGCAGCAGCAGAAACAGTAGCAACAAAAGCAGGAGCGACAACAGCTTCTGCAGCGACAGCAGTAAGTGCTAGACCAGCAGAAGCAACAGCTACAGCAGCAACAAAACAGCTTGCGGCATCTGCTGCAGGAATTGAAGGAGCTGAAAGAGCTGTATCAGCAACCGCAGCAGCAGCAAGAGCAACAGCTGCAGCTCAATATACAGCAGTTGCAGCTGCGAGATAACCAAGGTCTGCAACAGCAGCTGCAACAACAACAACTACAACAACAGCAGCAACAGCAACAATCCCAACAGCAGCAGCCGAAACAGCAAGAGCAGCTAACAGTAGCTGCTGCAGCAATGACTGCATCACAGTCAACAGCAGCAAAAAATGCATCAACAACAGCAGTAACAACAACAGTAGGCGTAGCAGCTGCAACAGCAACAGCAGCAGCCAAAAATAAAAAAAGAAAAAGGCAAAAGAAGAAGCTGCAACAGAGTCCAGCAGCGGCAGCAGTCCAACCAGTATATATTGTACCGCCGATGTACTCGCCAAACATGAGAGGCGGCAACAATTATAATGGTATGTATGTATTTGCAGATTATAGTAGCATGAAGTATCGTATGGAAGTGGTATGTAAAGGGTTTTTTTCTCAAAACTCATTACAGAACTCGCCGTCGACTCGTGCCGTAATTTATCGTTTCGGAAATAAACCCTTTCCGTATTCCTTAATATACTAATGTATTAAACGTAGAAAAAAACTTTGATTTCACTCTTTTTTCAAGACTATTCTAATATTATTAGATATTTAAATGTTTATTAATTTATAGGTGTACGTTGGAGAAGGCGTGCTGGTACGAGCAGAAGGGCATGGTATCACCGCAGGGGCCAGCAATATTACCCTGGCCCACAAAAGCCTTATTATTATTATAGCCGTTAGAGACATAAATGTTTAATTCATTAATTCATTAATTAATTCATTAATTAATAAATTAATTAATAAATTTAATTCATTAATTAATAAATCAATTAAAAAAAAACATTGTTTCTTATTAACCGCAATTCCTATTATCCTATAACTATAAAGTTCCAAATATTCGGGGCGTCAGGTAGTTCAAATGTGGAACATCATTCCAGATTTATTATTATGATTGCAATATGTTATTGGAAACTTACTGAAAATGACCCAAAAGTCTTGACTTCGGTCCAGTCGAAAACATTATTATTATTATTATTGCGAAATAATATTCGAAAATACAATTTTTTAGTTGTTCATGAAAAACTTGTTTGTAACTCATTTTATGAAAAAAAAGGCTAAGATAAAAGCGACTCAAAATTGAATTTTGTATATGCTACATGTATTTCCAAAAGCAAATTAAGTTTTTTCATCGTAAAATTGTTAAACAAAAATCATATTTCTATATTGTCACAGATTTTACAAAAATGACTATTTTTATTGGATAAGCACTTAAAGATGAGTTTTTTTATTACAAAATTAATTATCATAAAATTGCAAATTGATCTCCGAATTGTCTACGATAAATTAATCCAAGCGCCTTTAATCGATAGCTTCTAACTAACTTTTTTAAAAGTTCATATTTAACAACATTTTTAACAACCAAATATCTTTTATTTCCGCCAATTTAATTGTATGTAAAAAACGTGAATTTTCATGTCAATTTTATTTAATCCGACCAATGCGAGCCATTTATTGTGCATTTCTTTCAATTGTGACCGTGTCTGAGCACGTCTAAGCTAGTCGGTATAGTAGCGTTTAGCAGTGCGACGCTGGCTCCGTGGTTAGAGCGCGTGCCTGGAGATCTCGAGGTCGGGGGTTCAAGTCCCCACGTCGCTTAACTTTCGTACGATTGTCAACGAGTACGGCTCACCCCGTTACATGGCGCCCAACTAATAAATTCACATGAATAAATCCACAGGCGGAAAGATTCTTCTCCAATGATTCTCCTCCCCTCTTTCCGAGAATGTTCTCTCTTTCTCTGATGTCTAATACTGTCCATTGGCTAAAGATGGCTTGAATTACGGAGTATTGCTCAGTAGATAATGAGATTGAACCAGTGTGATCCTTCTTTACCTGCTCACCGCCGACTTCAACTATCGAATGTATTGGCGCTCCCAATTCTGGAGAAGTTGGTCGCGTTTAAGGTGAGGGGTGTGACGGTGTCTGAGCACGTCTAAGCTAGTCGGCATAGCAGCGTTTCGCAGTACGACGCTGGCTCCGTGGTTAGAGCACGTGCCTGGAGATCTCGAGGTCGTGGGTTCAAGTCCCCACGTCGCTTAACTTTTGTGCGATTGTCAACGAGTAAAAAATATTAATTATTATTTGTATTATAATTCGCGATTATTCAATGTAATTCAGAATTATTGGACCCTGTGATTCATAATTTTCCAACGAAATTATGATTTATTCTACCGTATACTGCTTTATCCCCGACTGTAATAATAAACGATTCAAGGAATAATTCATAATTTTCCAGTATAATTATTAATTATTTAAAGTATAATTCAGAATTCTCCAAAGGAATTATGAATTACTCGACCCTATAATTCATAATTCATCAAAGGAATTATGAATTATTTGTCATATAATTCATAATTCACTAAAAGAATTATGAATTATTCGGCTCTATAATTCATAATTCCTTTGGTGAATTATTATTATTGGGATAATTCACTATTTTCGCAACCCTGCATACGTCTTGCGACGACCCAAATGTCTGGACGTAGGCTCGCAATGCGATTCAGGAAGTATTTGCAATATCTTATCTCCGGACAAAACTAGCTTCCAAGCATCCATATCTTCCAGAACGTCTTCTAAAATTGTCTCAGGCTTGTAATAATACAACTTACGAGCAACAATTTTACAATCTGGAGATTCGTGAGGCTTTCCCAAAGTTTGCCGATATATTTGTACATACCACTGATCTTTAACGGTTTCTTGAATGTCTTTTAAAGATGCAATTCGCTATTCATCTAAATCTTCTTCTTCAAACATCCGTGATAACGCATCTGGAACATAATTGTCCTTGCCAGATCGATATTCAATCTCATAATCCTAAGACTGCCACTCTAATGCTTACCGAGCTAATCGACCGTTAGGGTTACGTAAATTACAGAGCCATTTTAAGCTTGAGTGGTCTGTAACTACCTTAAAATGATAACCCTCCACATATGCACGAAATTTCTTAATTGCCCAAAGAACGGCAAGACATTCCCTCTCGGTAACTGAATAATTACGTTCCGCAGAGTCTAAGGTGCGACTCGCATAAGACAAGACGTCATCTTTCTCATCTATCTCCTGCATGAGTACCGCACCAATACCGCTGTCGCTCGGATCAGTTTTGATGACAAATTGATGATCAAACGATGGTCTGTGTAGCACAGGCGCTGTCGCAAGTATGGTTTTGACTTGCTCAAAAGCATCCTGTTGCGCTTCACTCCTCAGTAAATCCTGCTTTGCCACGTAACACCAAGTTCAATGGCTCCGCGACATCGCCGAACCGATCTAGAAATTTCCGATACCAGGAAACGATTCTCATAAATCTTTTTAATTTAGTCAGAGTATTCGGAACAGGATAATCTAAAATCGGTGCAATTTTCTGAGGATCTGGAAGAAATCCTTCACAATTCACAATAACGCCGCCTAGATACTTAACTTCGTCACAGCAAAACTTGCTTTTACCTCGGTTAATCGTCAACCCAGCTTCCGCGATTCTCTTCAGAACTACATCTAGTCAATGCAGATGCTCATCGAAAGTTTCGGTCGTGATGATAATGTCATCCAAATAGAAAAAGGCGAACGTAATACTCAGTGTTTGAAAAGTCACAGGTCAGCCTACTACACTATAAGGTAGATAGGTGAATTCAAACAAACCTAACCCAGATACTGTGAATGCAGTTAAATGAATATCTTTTTCCTTCATCGGTATCTGGTTGTACGCAGCACTGAGGTCAATAGTAGAAATATACCTCGCCTTCTGGTGTTTACTCAAAATTGTATCCATGTATGGCAACGGATACGCACTCGTGGTTGTGACAGCATTAAGCGTCAGATAGTCGACACAGAATCAGTAGGTACCATCCGATTTGATAGCATCCGACCAGCTACTGTTAGAACGGCGTGTGATTCCCGTGTCCAACATTTTTAGCACTTGAGCATGCATCTCTTCCTCAATCTTCTTTGACATTGGATAATAACGTTGGTTAATTGATCTCGCAGAACCCACATCAATACTGTGCTGGATCAGATGTGTACACCCCAACGGTACTTCCCCAGCTGGAAGCCAACTGTCTAACAGCTCTTGTAGGCGTTTTCGCTGTTCTGAGGTAACATCGGCCAAACCGATGGCTGCGAGAGCGCTTGCTACTCCTTCTGAGAGAGCAGAAACTTCTGGAGGAACTGATTCGGTGACACCTTCTATTTGTAATCTATTCTGTCTAGGTAAAAGAATCGCGTTAAATGCTCGCATCAAATCCGTTCCGAGTATACATTCGGAATCGAGTGCACTTGAAATCAAAGTGCTCGTAAATGAAAATCACCAATGACCACTGGCATCCACCAGTGTAATCGGCATTACCGCTTCTTCAGTAGCCTAATTTGTTTCTTGGGAGGTCGCCAAAACAATAGGAGAAGTACGGGCCTAAGCTATTTGCTCCCTTTCTCGTTTCCCGAGTTTTCTTATTTCTTCTTACACGGATTATCCTCAGAGTTCTTCTTCTGCGAGCACTCCGGGCAAGTTTTAGTTGTATGCCGTGGCCAACCGCAACCATAACATCTAACAAAAGATTTACATGGACCTCAAGAGTCCTGGTTTTTGTTATGCTCACTTCGTGGCTTTCTAAGAGCATCTTTCTTCTCTGCAGAAATAGCACTTATCTTTACTGATTGACTATCAGATACTGTAGTCGCAGTCTTTGTTTGTGACCTTGCTCCATTGGAGTTAGATTTTTTTCCTCGGTACCCTCTGGAAGTGGAAGCTGAGGGTAACCCCAACTCAGCAATAGAATTTTGCACTGTCACCTTTATAGTTTCACCTATATCATTAGGTTCTGCGATCATCGCAACAACTATTCCGCTTTTGGTCTTCTACTTCGTCTCCTGGACAGATTTTCTTTTATACGCCAGTTTCGGCAATAAACATCCGTTAGATGATGGAGGAGGCTTATAATGATTCTTGTCATGAATCAGCTTCTCAGCATTCCTGGCCAATGTGATAGGATCTCCTATATTCTTCACTTTTCTCTGAGGCACCTACATACTAACTTTTGCCAGCATATTGTCATAAATCATTTTCAGCTGTACTGCAACCACCGGCGGATCATCAAGCCTACACATGATCGCTAGCATCGCCATGATGTGGTCACGAACTAGTTCATCTTCTCCTTGTGTCCGCGCTGGCGCTTCCGCTAACAGCTTCTTCTGAACATCTTGGTCCATTCCATAGCTTTTCCTAGCATCACTGCAAAAATATTTTCAGGTCTTCCAAGTTTGACGCATTTGTCGACACCAAATCAATGCTCCATCCGTCATGACATGAAGCAACTCACTTATTCTCTGAATAAATTCCTCTATGGAACTATCTTTACCACCATCAAACTGGATTTTCCACTCTCGAGCAATTTTCCCAACATCACGATACGTTGGTCTCGACATCGACGAATATTCACCAATTGCATTACCCGTCGAAGCAGCTGATTCTCCTCCCTCCCCCCCCCCCCCAGACACACTTTGGGGTTCTACTTGTGATGGCAAATTCTTCATCCCAGCCTTCATTGACGCTTGACTGGATATAAACTTCCTCGCATTTGGATTCAACTTCGTGCTATGAGCGTCTAGTTTTCGACGCACTATAAACGTATCTCGAAATTGAACTTGAATCCGCTCCATCTCTTCTGTCAATTTGTAATAATAACTAGTAAGCTCTACCAAAGATTTTTCCATGCCAGCAACATACGCTTTCCATTTGGCTTCAGACTCTCTAGCCGATTCACGCTGTGCAGCTAACTCTTCTCGCAAACGTTCAACCACTTCTTCATGATTATCTTGATTTCTGTCTTTATGCTCTAAGTCGTCGTTATTGTTGCCCATGATATTCAATGGTGCGTCAACGCTATTATCACAAGCGTCTCGCTGTTGAAGCTTCACAATGCTTTCAGCCTCATTAAGCACCTCAGCCGTTGCAACTATGGGATGCACTCCAGAAATGTCAGCATCATCATCAATAGATACTCTGGTCGACTCCAGATCGCTGTCTCGCTGTATACAGAAGATATCATCTAAAGTTTCTTCTTCTTTCTCCTCTGTTTCAACTAAATTCGATGCTTCTGATTCTATAGCCGTTGCCAATCTAAGTCTCACCCACGTCGTCAACTTCGTCTTATTCAATAAATTCTCTTCTTTCAAGATAATTTTCTTAAATGTCTCTCTTAAATCTCTTCTTGACATTGCGATTTCGCTCGTCTCATCTGTCATCACAAAATCATACGCAATGTAATCACCGCTCAAACGCCTAATTAACCTACCATCGTTGCTATATCTACTCCCGTCCGTTATCAATTCAAATCTTTGCAATAACGTATTCAATCTATCATCCGACAATGACATTGCCCATCTCTCAATTGCTTGATCTGCTTCCGCAAAAATATTTACGCGCATCGCCATTATAAATTTTAATTGCAATCCCGCTAATTTAAATGAATTTTTCCACAAAAATCAAAATAAATATTTAATAGAACAAATTACGAAAGAAAAACCAATAACGTCAAAAACTTCAATAATTCAAAAAACAAAACGTTATTCCGCGTGTCGCTTTTAATTCTGTTACAGCCTCCTCCTCTTAAGATTCTGCGCAACTCAAAATTACATTCACGTAAACAAATTACAACCAGAAACAGAGAAAAAATTTCAAAAGAAAATTGGACAGAAAATTTCCTCATCCGAAAAAGAAAATTAAAAAAAAATAAAGATTTCCGAAAATACTAATAAACTGTACTCGAATTAAGAGTTTAACTTTTCAAACTTAAACTGAAAAAATTTCGCTTAAATCGTATAACGAAAAAACAAAATAAAATAAAATATTCCGCCAATAGATCTCAATTCCAAATCTAATAATCCTACACCGAAAAAACAAAGTTCAATTTCTAAATCAAAGTTTCAAACTGTAGGTAAATCAATGCTTCGCCATTGCGATACGCTATGTAGAGTTTATCTATCTCTAACTCGGTGATACACTGATACACTCACACATACAATTAGCTGCGCACGTATGCTATATCTATTTGTAGCGCTATCATACACAACAGTATACAACAGAAAAAAAATTTACCAGTCGTTTCGATTATAATTACACAATACATTAAATAATCATAAATAATAAAATGCTATTTAATGTCAATAGCAAAAACCACCAATTATTTATATTCAATTCTTCAATCAACAATGATAAAAAAAATGACTTCCCTACTATAATTGCAATCTAAGATTTGATTCACTATTCAACCATTAATCCAGTAATTACATATACTGATTAATCGCACATATCAAGCATATAAATTAAGCGACCAGAAAATGAAACTTATTTCCCGAAATAATATATCATCCAATGCTAAAATTTTCTAAATTAGTTAAATTCAACCACTGATGGGCGCCAACGTAACAGGGAATGTCCACGTTAAATGTAGACTGATTTACTTTGAATCTCCGTGGGTTTTGAATGAAGGAGAAAGGAAAATTGCTATAAGAATTAAGTAAAACAAACAGACTAATCGGTAAAATACCACAGCGTATATTTACTTTAAATAAACCATGGATTCTACAATAGATAAACTTCGGCACACGAAGCGAGAGCCATGGATGCTGCACGTTTGTGAGAGTGAGAGAGCAGCTGATACTTACAAAATATCGCCGATGCTTCACGCGCAGCTTCGCAACAATTCGGCAGTCTCGCGTTATGGAAAGTCTTCACTCGGAAGATACGCCTCGCAGTCTACACCACGTTCTCAATGACTGATGAAACAGCGTATTCGCACTAAATGTTTTATAACAAAACAACGTCCGCGTATATTCTACCCTTTACAAAATACAGAAGCACGCAATCTCTCTTAGGTACAACCGATGCGCTCGATAGCCAAATCGAATCTAGCCTACCATTCCTTGACCAGCTTCGGTCGCTCGCACGCGCTCTCTCACCATACGGTGCGTTCGCAAATCCATCGCTCTCGTGCAGCTCTCGAACAGCTGAAACAATCTGGAAATTTACATGCAAATGATATAAGCAAATGATAAAGTAAAGCAAGCATGTGTCGTGACGATTCTCGTCACAATACAGACACACGCACACACACAGACACACACACACACATATACACACGTACGCACGCATGCACGCACGCAGGCACGCAATCACACCTGAAATATAAATTTATAAATTTATAACTTTTTCATATCATCTATTAGTTTAATTAATTAAATACATATTACCATAAATATTAATATTTTCCAATTATATTCAATATTTAATGTTTGAATATTACGTATTATCCTCTAATTATAAAATCAATTTATTACTTTGTTTTCATTTTTCTTTTAGCTTGCGACAAAGAATCCGTCGTACAAAGGTACTCTCCTGCAGACACGTGAAAGGCACGTGACACGAGTAAACAATAAACACAATGCTTATATCTCGGGTGTTTACAGGAAGAATAAGAACCGTTGCCGAGCGCTGGCCGGAGATGCGTTGATGAGAGAGAGAGAGAGAGAGAGAGAGAGAGAGAGAGAGAGAGCTGAGTCAGGCGCCGCGCAACAGAGACACAGTGGCCGCCATGACACCTCAATAACCACGAGGCGAGTGAGCACATGCGAGTGGCCAAGTAGCGGCTCAATGAGGGGCGAGCCCGTGCATGTATGAGAATGGTACGAGAGCGAGAGAGAGAGAAGGTGAATGAGAAGAAGTTGAAAGCTACCGAGCCCCACAGCCGTCGCATATACTGTCGTATTGGGTCAAAGTAGAGGCGTCAAGTTGCCTCCTCATCGACAAATGTAGGTGCGCTCGCGAGGAGAAGCCAATGGAGTAGAGGTAAGCGTAAGATTAATTACTAAATTAATACAATGTATGTCGTAGCCAAAGAGTGATTGTGAAGTGAAGTGATTGAAAGCGTCAAAAGTATTCAAATTATACCGCGGAAAATTGTAATATGTGAGGTTGTCACGTGATTAGTCTCCGCGAGCGAGAATCGAGACGCCGCGCCGGGAGGGTAGTACCTGTTGAGCCCCCGAGCAATACAGAGCCTAGCCCTGAGCAACACAGAGTTTGATCAATCGAGGAGAACCGAGAAGCAGTAGAAAGTCCAGAAGAATTGTAATTCCGCAGCAGCCCCCCGAGTTGACGCGCGTCGAAGTGTGGGCACGAGACTTTGGTCGAACGGGAGGAAGAAGCGAGGAATCATCGAGAAAAGTGTAAGAATCTGTGACCAAAAGTGCTCGCGTCCCCCTAGCCATCGATAGTGTACTGACGCGCGTAGTCTCGGCGATCCTGTAAAAAAAGTGTAACCAGAGTGAAATTTAAATACATAAGATTCTTAATTAACCGCGAGTGTACTCGTTATTTTGTCTTACCCCATGCGAATGCGATAAGCGGTCCTGAGGTAGGAATTTTCAGCCGAGGCCAGAAAGAGACACGTATAATACGAAAACAGTGAACTCCGCGGTCACGGCGCCCCAGATTACAAATTCAGGCCATGGAGCTAAAAACACGTGAAGACGAAGCCACCGCCAGCCCCCCGGCAGCCCCCGATTTCACCACAAATCTCGCGGGGAAAAGGTGCATCATTCTCCGTGTCACAAGCTTTACCAATGTATGTTTTTTATAAGACTATTCCTTCTATTTGGTTAAGCAATAATTAATAAAAATAATGTAATGATAAAGAAAAATATATTATTATATTCGAACAAAATCTAAATTATGAATAATTTAACTTGAAAAATATGTATTTGTATAATTTAAATGTTCATATAATCAATAAATAATAAAGTTAATATAATTAAATAAATTTATAACGTTGATTTTTGCTCGGGAACACTATTGTCGGCCGATGTCCTCGGCTTTTCCTTAATCCGGTGGCGCCAGATACTTACCTTAAAGTATCAGAGTCTCACGACTCTTTTACCGAACCCGGAGAGACAGACGGGTTTGCCCGGCTGGCTAACTCAGCCCCGCTTCACGATAAAGGAGACAAGACAGTTCGGATGGAAAGCACTACTCGGATATTTTTATTTCAGCGCACTATTTATTATAACATAGACTTACTATTATTTTACACAAATGAAAAGGTAGCCTCAAGATATCTATTCACGATTCGGACAAGTAAATTGGATGTGTAACACCGTTTGTGCTCTGCTTTACCAATTTCAATACCGCCAATAAAATCGCAACTTAATCCTCGACCGCAAAAATAGCCACTGATAAAAGATATCCGAACTCTCGCGCGTCTCAAGGTTCGATCACGCCTGTGTAACCTACTTTTGGCCGAGGGCCTGTCTGCTTCCGAAGACTTATGACATCCCTCGCTCCGTAACCTAATACCGCGACGCCGAGCGAGGCTCCCCTAGTCCTTGCCGGCGTTTAACCAAGACTCACTACCTCGACGTCGAGCGAGGCCCCCTTGTCCACATCGACGTATAATCGAGCAACACTGCCGATTCGAACTAAACAACAATACAGATAGCCACGAATTCCCTAACTAGGCAGATAGCTGTTTAAAACTGACTCTATCGCTCGATGATGGTAGATTGGAAGGTTAATAAGAATGCGTCTCTTCGAGCCAAAATGGTTATATTTATGCCAGACGTTTCGGGGTAATATACCCCCTCATCAGTGGCTAAGAAATTAGTATTAAAAATTTTTTTACAAAAAACAAATAGAATATACAAAAACTAAAACAAGTTCAATTACCAAAATTCCAAAAAAATGAGTCGTGAACTACCTCGACGACCCAAGAAAACGCAGACGGCGCTAAAAATTACAATACGCAAAATTTAAATTAAATTTACTAGAAAAATATAATCGTTACAAAAAAAAAAAATTGATACAATGATCGCTACAAAAATTTTTTAACTTACAAAGTGTGACGCTCGAAAAAACTTTTTTACAGAAGGAATAAACGCGACCGGTGCCACTCGGTGGTAATGTGGCACCGGCCAAGGACAGAAGTCAACTAAGATTACAGCAAAAATCGATCCTATATATATGTTGCAATACATCCGTCAAGAAGGATTCTAATACATTTAAATGTGTATACAATGCAAAAATTAAGCGAATATCGTAGCCACGAAAGCCTCAGAGCTCGCTAAGTGTATCCGGAACACATAACGCAACAGAGGTGACACGAACTGTTATTCATGTAGTAGAGCGGAGAGCCCGCGCCGCTCCGCACGCGACGCCCCTACCATAACTGTATCGCTATATAGTACAGTATGGCCAGGCCGTTGCCCTGGCAACCCGGCTCTCCGACCTCCCACTTGGGATGTGCCGCTCCGGCCCGCCAGCCAATCACCATTGAACACGTGTTGGCTGAACTAAAGAGAGCGCGAAGCGGTGAGCCACCTCTCTCCGCGTCCTAGACTCCTGGTACAATCTGCTCGCTACCAAGCCTCCGTAATCACAACATTCGTCAATTAATGTTTATTCGGACTAACCTTTAGATTGGAAATAACATTTTTATAACTGGCTTTGAGGTGGCACGTGTCCTCAGCCCTATTAAGCGTGCCATCGAAAAACTGTATATGGAGCATCTCCGAGAACCGTCTACGGAAAATAGATTGCTCTCTGTCAATTATTTTAATATTGTTAAAATCGAAACTATGACCCGTCTCCAACGCATGTACAGCAAGAGGGGAATTCAAATCCCTTTTTTCTATATACCTCTTATGTTCGTATTGCCTAGTTTTTAAAGGCCGATACGTTTCTCCGATATATGTTGATTCGCAATCGGAGCAATCGATTTTATAAACCACGTTCCGTGTGTCACCTACCGCAGTAGGGTCTTTACCAAGTTTTATAAATTTGTTAAACTTATTGGTAACATTATTAACTAACCTCACGTCATTATTTTTAAATACGGACCTTAATTTTTCATTGAACCCTTCGTAGTAAGGGAACACCCCGTAGCCTTTTCCTGAGTGTAAATTATTATTACTGTTGCAATTGGAAGTGTGTGAGTTTATATTGCTCGTGTCTGCGCCTCTCAATGTGGCCCTTGAGATGCCCAAATTACGAACAATCCGCTTTTTGCTAAATTTTTCAATAAAATCAGGAGGATAATCATTAGCCATTAAGATTTTTTTCGCCTTTTCAACGTTCTCACAGTGGAACCGAGGATCCGACAATAATATTGCCCTATCAAAAAGATTGGATATTATTGCTATTTTTTGACTTTTTGGATGATGGGAGAAGAAATTAATGTATCTGCAGGAAGCTGTGTTTTTTTGGTACCAATTCGTAAATATTTTGCCACTAGAATCATGAAAAATCGAAATGTCAAGAAAGTTAATACTATTGTTTACTTCAATTTCTGAGGTGAATTGAAGGTATTCGTTGTAATTATTAAAAACAGATAACACAACCTCAATCTCCCCTCTGTCCACTATCAAAAAACAGTCATCCACGTATCTGCGAAAAAATCGAACGCTAGATTTTGTAATGCTCAGACAATGCTCCTCAAGGTCCTCAAGAACTGCATTTGCAAATATCGGACTCGAGCAAAAACCCATCGGGGCGCCAGAAACCTGCTTATAAAAATTGCCATCAAATACAAGATATGTACAATCGAGAAGGGTTCTTATACCGTCCATAAATTCGTCCTTAGACATGCAATTCAAACATGAAAGCCATTTCCATCTCTTCTCTATCGACAATAAAATTGCATCCTTTGGCAAGCTCGAAAACAGGGAAACTACATCGAATGACGCGAAACAGTATTTATCGGAAATATCTATATTAATCAGATCATTCTTTAATTGAGAACTATTTTTAATGTATGAAGACGGTAAAGGAAAATGTTTCGTTAATAAGACAGACACACACTTATCAAGAGAATAAGTAGGGCTATTAACTGCAGAAACTATAATCCGTACAGGATTATCAGGTTTATGAATTTTTATAAGGCCATACGCTTTCGGCAGCGATGTGTGCTCGATACCCTTAGACGATAGACCTCTGAAGGCCTCATCACACTCCAAGACGCCCCGAGTACTCCAAAGGTCAATAAGTTTTTTAATCCGCTTTTTTATCCCTGCGGCGGGGTTAACTTTAACCCGTCTATAAAATCTATCATCGTTAAGAGCGTCATTGACCTTTGAGATGTACACATTGCGATCTACTGCCACCGTAGCGTTGCCCTTATCTGCTCTAGTAAAAAATAAATCCGGATTATTCTTTAAAAATTGTTTTGTGCGTTTGATATTGTACAACATGATGCGTTCATGGTAAGGTGTGTGTGTCTTATTTTTAATTTGTGAATTTAAAATGGAAATAACGCCATCACGTGGTCCTCCGTCTATGCCTCGATTGAACATATAAACATTCTCCAAGCTTTTCAAAATCTCAATAGCTTCTTTAAAATGGAACTCAGTATTAAAATTGAATTTTTCACCCATAGACATTACCTTTTCTACATAATCCGGGAGTTGTGAATCAGAAAGATTCACAAGCCACTTTTTTCTTATTTCGAAAATATCCGCCTGGCTAAAATTATAATTAGACATAATATTATTCACCTTCGAACCAAGAATATTCGAAGTGTTGCCTTGCGCGCGGACCGAAAGGTCATGTCCCTGAGTGTGTAAACATGCTGCGGAGAGGTCAGATATTTTTCTCTCGCAGTTATAATTCAATTTATTTTTATAAGTAGAAAGAGAATTAGTCGAAAAATCCAAAACTACTCTAGAAAAGGCCTCGGAACTAAGTCTTATAATGTTACCAACAATGTGCAAAATTTTTTTATCTAAATAACTAATATGTGTATTGCAGTCAATAATCTCTAATTTTAAAAGTTTCTTTTGTAAATTCTTGATGTGATTATGGTATTTTCTAGCCGCAAATTTGCTATGGAAAAATCTATGCACGTTCATCCTTGAAATGTGTTTCGGCACGAAATCTTTCTCCCGACACTCTAGTAAAAACTTCAATTGATACGTGCATTTAAGAGTATCGCGTTGTGCCTTCAAAATTTTGCTGACTAGAAATTTAACTTGTAACGGATAATTACAGGCAATGAATTTAAATAAGTCTCTAACATTTACAAATTTCGGAAAACAAGAGTTACTAATATTGTTGGCAATAACACTGGAACGGACACGGTCTTCTGTATGGCAACTTAGCTGACTTTGTCTTGTCGTTGACTCCTCGTCGCGCCTGTTTTTCTCCCCGGCCAATGCTCCCGCTGGTGACGTCGGGTATTCCTTATCCGCCGGAGCGCCAACATCCCTCGCTCGTTGCAATCTTGTCGTCGATCTCGTTGTAGGAGGCATGATTATCGTGACGCAAATGCCGAAAATTGTTTAAAACTGACTCTATCGCTCGATGATGGTAGATTGGAAGGTTAATAAGAATGCGTCTCTTCGAGCCAAAATGGTTATATTTATGCCAGACGTTTCGGGGTAATATACCCCCTCATCAGTGGCTAAGAAATTAGTATTAAAAATTTTTTTACAAAAAACAAATAGAATATACAAAAACTAAAACAAGTTCAATTACCAAAATTCCAAAAAAATGAGTCGTGAACTACCTCGACGACCCAAGAAACCGCAGACGGCGCTAAAAATTACAATACGCAAAATTTAAATTAAATTTACTAGAAAAATATAATCGTTACAAAAAAAAATTGATACAATGATCGCTACAAAAATTTTTTAACTTACAAAGTGTGACGCTCGAAAAAACTTTTTTACAGAAGGAATAAACGCGACCGGTGCCACTCGGTGGTAATGTGGCACCGGCCAAGGACAGAAGTCAACTAAGATTACAGCAAAAATCGATCCTATATATATGTTGCAATACATCCGTCAAGAAGGATTCTAATACATTTAAATGTGTATACAATGCAAAAATTAAGCGAATATCGTAGCCACGAAAGCCTCAGAGCTCGCTAAGTGTATCCGGAACACATAACGCAACAGAGGTGACACGAACTGTTATTCATGTAGTAGAGCGGAGAGCCTCTACTACATGAATAACAGAGCGGAGAGCCTCTACTACATGAATAACAGTTCGTGTCACCTCTGTTGCGTTATGTGTTCCGGATACACTTAGCGAGCTCTGAGGCTTTCGTGGCTACGATATTCGCTTAATTTTTGCATTGTATACACATTTAAATGTATTAGAATCCTTCTTGACGGATGTATTGCAACATATATATAGGATCGATTTTTGCTGTAATCTTAGTTGACTTCTGTCCTTGGCCGGTGCCACATTACCACCGAGTGGCACCGGTCGCGTTTATTCCTTCTGTAAAAAAGTTTTTTCGAGCGTCACACTTTGTAAGTTAAAAAATTTTTGTAGCGATCATTGTATCAATTTTTTTTTGTAACGATTATATTTTTCTAGTAAATTTAATTTAAATTTTGCGTATTGTAATTTTTAGCGCCGTCTGCGGTTTCTTGGGTCGTCGAGGTAGTTCACGACTCATTTTTTTGGAATTTTGGTAATTGAACTTGTTTTAGTTTTTGTATATTCTATTTGTTTTTTGTAAAAAAATTTTTAATACTAATTTCTTAGCCACTGATGAGGGGGTATATTACCCCGAAACGTCTGGCATAAATATAACCATTTTGGCTCGAAGAGACGCATTCTTATTAACCTTCCAATCTACCATCATCGAGCGATAGAGTCAGTTTTAAACAATTTTCGGCATTTGCGTCACGATAATCATGCCTCCTACAACGAGATCGACGACAAGATTGCAACGAGCGAGGGATGTTGGCGCTCCGGCGGATAAGGAATACCCGACGTCACCAGCGGGAGCATTGGCCGGGGAGAAAAACAGGCGCGACGAGGAGTCAACGACAAGACAAAGTCAGCTAAGTTGCCATACAGAAGACCGTGTCCGTTCCAGTGTTATTGCCAACAATATTAGTAACTCTTGTTTTCCGAAATTTGTAAATGTTAGAGACTTATTTAAATTCATTGCCTGTAATTATCCGTTACAAGTTAAATTTCTAGTCAGCAAAATTTTGAAGGCACAACGCGATACTCTTAAATGCACGTATCAATTGAAGTTTTTACTAGAGTGTCGGGAGAAAGATTTCGTGCCGAAACACATTTCAAGGATGAACGTGCATAGATTTTTCCATAGCAAATTTGCGGCTAGAAAATACCATAATCACATCAAGAATTTACAAAAGAAACTTTTAAAATTAGAGATTATTGACTGCAATACACATATTAGTTATTTAGATAAAAAAATTTTGCACATTGTTGGTAACATTATAAGACTTAGTTCCGAGGCCTTTTCTAGAGTAGTTTTGGATTTTTCGACTAATTCTCTTTCTACTTATAAAAATAAATTGAATTATAACTGCGAGAGAAAAATATCTGACCTCTCCGCAGCATGTTTACACACTCAGGGACATGACCTTTCGGTCCGCGCGCAAGGCAACACTTCGAATATTCTTGGTTCGAAGGTGAATAATATTATGTCTAATTATAATTTTAGCCAGGCGGATATTTTCGAAATAAGAAAAAAGTGGCTTGTGAATCTTTCTGATTCACAACTCCCGGATTATGTAGAAAAGGTAATGTCTATGGGTGAAAAATTCAATTTTAATACTGAGTTCCATTTTAAAGAAGCTATTGAGATTTTGAAAAGCTTGGAGAATGTTTATATGTTCAATCGAGGCATAGACGGAGGACCACGTGATGGCGTTATTTCCATTTTAAATTCACAAATTAAAAATAAGACACACACACCTTACCATGAACGCATCATGTTGTACAATATCAAACGCACAAAACAATTTTTAAAGAATAATCCGGATTTATTTTTTACTAGAGCAGATAAGGGCAACGCTACGGTGGCAGTAGATCGCAATGTGTACATCTCAAAGGTCAATGACGCTCTTAACGATGATAGATTTTATAGACGGGTTAAAGTTAACCCCGCCGCAGGGATAAAAAAGCGGATTAAAAAACTTATTGACCTTTGGAGTACTCGGGGCGTCTTGGAGTGTGATGAGGCCTTCAGAGGTCTATCGTCTAAGGGTATCGAGCACACATCGCTGCCGAAAGCGTATGGCCTTATAAAAATTCATAAACCTGATAATCCTGTACGGATTATAGTTTCTGCAGTTAATAGCCCTACTTATTCTCTTGATAAGTGTGTGTCTGTCTTATTAACGAAACATTTTCCTTTACCGTCTTCATACATTAAAAATAGTTCTCAATTAAAGAATGATCTGATTAATATAGATATTTCCGATAAATACTGTTTCGCGTCATTCGATGTAGTTTCCCTGTTTTCGAGCTTGCCAAAGGATGCAATTTTATTGTCGATAGAGAAGAGATGGAAATGGCTTTCATGTTTGAATTGCATGTCTAAGGACGAATTTATGGACGGTATAAGAACCCTTCTCGATTGTACATATCTTGTATTTGATGGCAATTTTTATAAGCAGGTTTCTGGCGCCCCGATGGGTTTTTGCTCGAGTCCGATATTTGCAAATGCAGTTCTTGAGGACCTTGAGGAGCATTGTCTGAGCATTACAAAATCTAGCGTTCGATTTTTTCGCAGATACGTGGATGACTGTTTTTTGATAGTGGACAGAGGGGAGATTGAGGTTGTGTTATCTGTTTTTAATAATTACAACGAATACCTTCAATTCACCTCAGAAATTGAAGTAAACAATAGTATTAACTTTCTTGACATTTCGATTTTTCATGATTCTAGTGGCAAAATATTTACGAATTGGTACCAAAAAAACACAGCTTCCTGCAGATACATTAATTTCTTCTCCCATCATCCAAAAAGTCAAAAAATAGCAATAATATCCAATCTTTTTGATAGGGCAATATTATTGTCGGATCCTCGGTTCCACTGTGAGAACGTTGAAAAGGCGAAAAAAATCTTAATGGCTAATGATTATCCTCCTGATTTTATTGAAAAATTTAGCAAAAAGCGGATTGTTCGTAATTTGGGCATCTCAAGGGCCACATTGAGAGGCGCAGACACGAGCAATATAAACTCACACACTTCCAATTGCAACAGTAATAATAATTTACACTCAGGAAAAGGCTACGGGGTGTTCCCTTACTACGAAGGGTTCAATGAAAAATTAAGGTCCGTATTTAAAAATAATGACGTGAGGTTAGTTAATAATGTTACCAATAAGTTTAACAAATTTATAAAACTTGGTAAAGACCCTACTGCGGTAGGTGACACACGGAACGTGGTTTATAAAATCGATTGCTCCGATTGCGAATCAACATATATCGGAGAAACGTATCGGCCTTTAAAAACTAGGCAATACGAACATAAGAGGTATATAGAAAAAAGGGATTTGAATTCCCCTCTTGCTGTACATGCGTTGGAGACGGGTCATAGTTTCGATTTTAACAATATTAAAATAATTGACAGAGAGCAATCTATTTTCCGTAGACGGTTCTCGGAGATGCTCCATATACAGTTTTTCGATGGCACGCTTAATAGGGCTGAGGACACGTGCCACCTCAAAGCCAGTTATAAAAATGTTATTTCCAATCTAAAGGTTAGTCCGAATAAACATTAATTGACGAATGTTGTGATTACGGAGGCTTGGTAGCGAGCAGATTGTACCAGGAGTCTAGGACGCGGAGAGAGGTGGCTCACCGCTTCGCGCTCTCTTTAGTTCAGCCAACACGTGTTCAATGGTGATTGGCTGGCGGGCCGGAGCGGCACATCCCAAGTGGGAGGTCGGAGAGCCGGGTTGCCAGGGCAACGGCCTGGCCATACTGTACTATATAGCGATACAGTTATGGTAGGGGCGTCGCGTGCGGAGCGGCGCGGGCTCTCCGCTCTACTACATGAATAACAGTTCGTGTCACCTCTGTTGCGTTATGTGTTCCGGATACACTTAGCGAGCTCTGAGGCTTTCGTGGCTACGATATTCGCTTAATTTTTGCATTGTATACACATTTAAATGTATTAGAATCCTTCTTGACGGATGTATTGCAACATATATATAGGATCGATTTTTGCTGTAATCTTAGTTGACTTCTGTCCTTGGCCGGTGCCACATTACCACCGAGTGGCACCGGTCGCGTTTATTCCTTCTGTAAAAAAGTTTTTTCGAGCGTCACACTTTGTAAGTTAAAAAATTTTTGTAGCGATCATTGTATCAATTTTTTTTTTTTGTAACGATTATATTTTTCTAGTAAATTTAATTTAAATTTTGCGTATTGTAATTTTTAGCGCCGTCTGCGTTTTCTTGGGTCGTCGAGGTAGTTCACGACTCATTTTTTTGGAATTTTGGTAATTGAACTTGTTTTAGTTTTTGTATATTCTATTTGTTTTTTGTAAAAAAATTTTTAATACTAATTTCTTAGCCACTGATGAGGGGGTATATTACCCCGAAACGTCTGGCATAAATATAACCATTTTGGCTCGAAGAGACGCATTCTTATTAACCTTCCAATAGGCAGATAGCTCTTCGCTCGCGCCGGGACGATGAGATAACCCTTCCTCGAAGATATCCACGTAGTAGGTAACCCGAGGTACACACTGATTCGCACTACGTAAGAATTGCACTTAACCAAGAGAAGACGTCCGAAGGTTACCGAGGTGGCCGCACTCGCTGATATTCACGCGATCGCAAGACAAAGAACTTCGCGCACACGAAGTCACGCGTGAAACAGCGCACCAGCGCCCGCGAGGGAAACTTAGTTTATTAATGAAACGACTCACCGACCTTTTTCTCACTTCCTGATGTCCACCAACAGGGTTCTCGAACAAAGCACACAAGTAATATAATGACACAAAGAAAGAAATAAGGAATCCCTCGGGAGCTGGTTGCAGAGATGACTGAGCTGGAACGGCCGGGGCACGGACTCTCGCCGCTTGCTCTACACTCTCGCAGTCCTAAGACGCCGAACAGCGCGCGCTCCTATTGGTCGGTTCGAGTATACCGACGGCCCAAACTCTCGCGCCGTAGCTAGCTCGCCTCGCGCATCGTCGATTGCTAAGCATGCGCGCTAGGCTTTTCGATTGGAAGAAGATAGCTGGAGAAGATAACTGCGAAATTTTACCGAGGCCTTGCACGAATTACGAAATACACTATAACTCTCAGCGAATCCTTCTGTCTAGGCCTTCGATTTGGGAGCTCGCCTGTTACAAAGGGAGTCAAGATCATATAGTAATACTTACATAGTTTATAATAATAAATATCATCAAATAGACCTTTCTGTTAGGATTGCCTTCCACTTCGTAGATAAGTGAATCGGAAAAGATTAAACAACATGATGCAGTGAAACCATTTTGAAATTTTGTACGAAAAAATTTGCCATTCCATCCTATTATATATAACGATGGATATCATCTTCAAATGACGCCTCTTCTTAACCGAAAGTAATCAATTTCTGATTGCAAATATAGAAAATTTCGTGATATTTATTAGGTCACATTTTAAAAAATTAATGAAGTTGAAAAATATTGAATTAATATTGAATGAACTATTAATTCAATACTAAAATACTAATTCAATACTAAATTGAATTAATATTGAATTAAATATTAATTCAATAATAAAATACACCTTTAAAATGTTAAAAAATGAAAAATTGAATTTTATTATTTTATATCTTGAAATTGTTTAAATAATTTTTTATACAATGGTATTAGCTTATATATTATGTTATAAACATAAACAATGTTTATATATGCCATATTCTAGGTACAACATGTCTTCGAAAGCCAAAATCCATGAATATCATTTTTTTCATACACTTTAGTTAAATCTGGGCATTGGAGAATACTCTGGCAGGTCCAGACGTGCTTTAAAAACATGTAGTTTCCAGATGAGTGTGGGGATTCCCAAATAATTAAGATTCAAAAAAGTTATAAACAATTTCAGAAGAATATTTATAATTTTTTACTTTTTTTAATTAATTTTTGTAATAAATACATATATAGGGCCGAAAACCGACTGTGGCGCGCTAGTTAAAAAATCGTAATTTTCGCGTTTTTATTTGTCAGTGCTGTGTTACTGAACATGATTATTTTTCGAGCTTTTAATGCTTCCCATGCATAATATTTGTATGTAAAATACAATAAAAATATTTATTATGCAATTAAAATCCGTTAAAAGATATTAATAAAATGAGCAAAATTATGCAATATTAAAAATTTGCAAATTGCTTATTTCCACATTTTCCTCTTTTTTGTTTATTTAAATTAATAATTTATTTTTAAAAAAGCATTTGATTATTTATTATGCTTTATAAAAAATTAATTAGACGCAAATATTCGTCGATGAATAAAATTATGCAAAAAACGAATTTTGAATTTGGCGCTTACCGACGGGGCCGCGCGATATTCTTTCGAAAAGGCTATTCATCTAGTAACCTGTTTTACCGTATGATTGAGAATTCAAGAGCGCAAAAACACTTGCTTTGAATTTTCATATCAACTTTTATTCTGCATTGCTCAATATTATTAAATAATTTATTTTATAATATTGATAGCATTTGTGGTTAAAAAGTAGAGTAAGTGAGAGTGATTTGTGATCAAGATGAGTCCAGACTCAAGATATAGAGTTTCAGGATCATCTGACAGAAAAAGAAGATTTGGAAGAAGAAAGAGAAGACCCAAGATTTTTCATCAAAAACAGCAATGGGAAGTTTCGACAACAGCACCAGCACCAGCATCAGCATCAACATCTATACAACAAGAACGAGCAACACCAATCACTTCAGCATCATCTACGCCTGATACAGTTCCTTCAACGTCCAGGGAATGGAGTTCAAGATCTGCTGCGCAAGCTTTACCAGGTACCTCAACATCAGTACCGCCAGAAATTCCTGTGTCTAGGTCTAGACAAAAATTAAAATCAATTTATGTAGAACCGAGTGGAATTCAGAATAGAATCTTTGACATTTCTTTGCTTCTGCCAGGATTACAGGAGTTTCTGGCTTGTAAAGCTTGTGGCGGATGCATCAAATTTGATGAAGTTGATGTACGAGGTCTTGGTAGCAAGCTATCCATCACCTGTACATCATGTAACGCAGTTGCTTTCATCGACTCCAGCAGAAAAGTTGGAAAACAAAGTAACGCTTATGACTACACTCAACACTTGAAGCACGACGAGCCAAAAGAAAGAGAAGTCATCAGGATGATGACTTCTACAGAGCTGGTGCTTATTAAACACACATACACACATTACACACATAACCAAATACTTATACACCATACACAACCTCACTTGTAAACAAACAACATAATTTACAACACAAACACTAAAAAACACTGAAACACATTCACAATTTTTTTCTGCTTTTTTCACTTTTGTTTTCCTTTTTTTTTTAATTTTTTTCATTAAACACTTTTCACACACACATCACACATGTCACAGCATCAGCTCTGTAGAAAACAGTCTAGCTGAAAAGTAGGTCAGAGAGCAAGCTAAACAGCTGATTGGAGCTGTCTGTTTGCTTTCTGCCTCCTTAGCTCACCTGATGGACTGTTTTCTCTAACCTCTCAACTACATGAACTTGATATCATGATGATAGTTCTACTCTTCTGTTCATCACATGTAAGTATAGAAACTTATTTATTTACAATAAAAGCATTTTTATAGCTTAATTATAAAAATGTTTCAAATTTAGAAAAATTACTTTTTTTAATGATTTTTCATTTTGTTTCATTTCAGAGGACTGGACACGAATAAAATTTTTGGATTATCCTCAAACTTGACAAAGATGACCAGGATACGTATATCTTTGACTTAAATAAGGTCCAGGTGTGAAGAAAAATTGTAAGTATATTTTATATCATTAAATGTCAAGTTAAACTTTAAATGCTTTTTTCTCAAGTTTTGAATTTTTCTCATCTTAGGTCAGTTACCGCATGATTTCTCAAGAACCAATGGACCAATCAACCTGAAATTTTTTGGAGAACTCCAGGAGGCCTTTCTTCACTGCTTGAACGGAACAGAATTTGCAAAGATAAGTCAAAAGTGAATGTTATGTATCTAAACATACGTAACATTCACTATAATTACATATATTATAACTTATACGTTGCTAAAATTAAAAATTTTTATTTTTCAGTAATTTCCTGCGTTCAAGCTGAGGAGAAGGCAATTTAGAAGATTTTCCATCCAGTTTGGAAATAATTCATCAACCAGAACTTGAAAATTCATGCGGCAAAGGAAAAAATATGCAGAAATTTAGTACTGCATACATGGAACTATTTACATAGTAAGTATGCATAAATAATTTTTTAAAAATATTGAAATTTACTATTAATATGTATATTTTCATTAGGAAACAAAATTTTTTTTATATTCATTATAAATAATTTTTAATTACCTATTAATTGATAAATTGTTTTTTTCAGGTTTAACTCAGGCATAACCCCTTAATTCTTGTCAAGAATTTAATCTTTAGTTCACATAATGAAAATACCATAGAGAACAAACACTCAGAATTTTGGCTACATAAGGGTTGGGGAGAGTTTTAATTTAAACGAGGGTTGGGGAGAGATTGAATTTAAACGAAGACATAATCTTATACTTAATTTATTATAAATTTATAGCTTTTTAGGTAAGATGTATTTAAAACATTCCAGTTGCTAACTGTTGAAATAATCAAAGATTATAGCTATGAAAATTTAAAATCTCAAAGTTGGTCCAACTGATAAACCTGAAAGTTGTTATGGATTCCCTGTGACTAATTTACTTAATGAAACATTAGTTCATATTCATTTATTGGCTTATATCGATCTCTCCGAGGCAGTGGTTCAGAAAGGGTTTAAGAAATCAAAACCCCTTTCTTTTTAAAAAACGACGTTTCGGCGATCATTATCGCCCTCACCAGGAAACTGTCAAAATTTTATTAGATACACAATAAACATACAAACTTCAAAAGAACAGAGTAATACATACAAATGCGATATTTTTTAAACTTACATATTGGAGCAAATATGATTTGTGTACATCTCGATAATTGTTTCTCTTCGTTTCTCCGGCTAGTTAACAGCGGGGAAAGAGAGAGGCCGAGTGACACAGCTATTATTTACGCGGCTTTGTCAGCTACTGTCTCGGAAGTGAGGAAGTCGTAGACAGCCGTCACTTATAAAGTGCGAAAAGTCTTTCGCGCGGTTTGTTTACCTATGACATCACGCATCACCTCATCTTTTCGATATACACAGAATCGATTTTAATTCTTAAGCTGGTATATTAAATGTGTGTATACGTTATTGAGTTTTTGGGTATCCTATTTCTAATTGACACCATTATCTTGCAAGGGTATATGCATCATTTCCGAGATTAATCTTTTATTTAAATTATTGACTTTGTCCTTTATGCTAAATTTTTCAAAATTAAATTTATGATTGTATTTTTCAATATACTTGGAAATGGCACTGTCCTTAGACTTTCTATGTTCCTCAATACGTGTACACATTTCTTTTTGTTTGGCCTACATATGTAGCCGTGCAATCATTACATCCAAGTTTATAAACAATATTTTTCTGTAGGTGTTTCTCTTTTTTATCCTTTCCTTTCACAATAATATTGCACATATTTCTGTCTATTTTTGGAATGTTTTGTAACGGTCCTGTCCCTTCCCGTGTAAATAGAAAGCGTTCCTTCATGTAAATAGTGCGCGTTGTCTAATGTATAGCCTTTGGCAGATTCGCGCCTTTTCTCGAGTTATACTCGTTCGTCTACTGTATGTGTGCGTCGGATGATTAGAGAGAGAGTGGGAGAGTGCGTGAGCGCAGATCAAGGTGTGATTGATCTGTTTCACTGTGTATTGTACGTGTTTTCATATAAAAGCGGCGGTAAGACTCGTTCGGGGATTATTCGCTCGCTGACTTATTTATTAGCGAGTTGAAATAAATAAAGCCTAGGTACGTGACAGCATAAACGAACCTGTGTATTTATTTTCTCTTTCCTTATTCCTCTCTATCCTGATCTAAGAAAAACGAACCCTTACATTGGCGATCCTACCAGGATAGAGAGAAAGAGAGTTACAAGTTTGTACACGGATTCGTTTCAATGGTGCCTGTATTTTTTCCGGTGAGTTTTCCGTGGCCCGGAGAAGAGCTCGTAAATCATGCGGAAAATCCGGTTTATGATTTTGGAGAGAGGGTATCGTCTTGAAGAATTGAATTTAAAGTTGGCGCTAGAACGTTTAGACGTGTTAGAGAAAACCGTTGAGCAGAGAAACGTTGAAGTCGACGCTCGTCTGCAGAAGGTCGAAGAAGAAATCGGCGTTTTGACATTAAAAATGTCTAACCTTTCTATCTAAAAGTGTTTTTTATTCCAAAATTGTCAGTGTAGCATTAGTGTATAAATAGTTTTTTATTTCCGTGAAAAAAATTTATCATAAAAGTAATAGTTATTTATATGTCAGAAGTAGAATCTCGGGTTTTTTTATTATTATATATTTCAATAATAGTTCAAATATTCATGGTTAAATTTGTTTAATACACAATATTGTCAATGACTTATAAATATTGCAATATTGTGTGGAGACAAAAAGCCGATAGAATATGAACTAATGAAATATACGAATTTCGAAAAATAATATCCGAAAGGAGTTATAACAAAATTCGCTTAAAATTTGCAACTGAAATTGTTGTAAATTGTAAAAGAGAATTTTGTTAATTTTTTCACATGAAAAAACAATAATTTCGGAAGAAAAAAATTTTTTCGACTTAAGCGAGATTCGAACTCTGATCGGAGAGTTTGAGGGCGGGAGCTTTACCTCTGAGCCATCTAACTCTTAGTAGACCAGCGGTGTTATATACTATCTGTGCCGAGTACACTAGAGTATGATGGTGAAAACACGCAGTTCTAAGTTCCTTGAGGAGAATCAAGGTAGTTTGCAGGGAAAAAGAGATGCTTTGAATGAATCTCTTGCTAAATTAAAAGACGATACACACATTGACAATGCTCTTGAAGATGAAGTAATGGCTTTCAATGAGCAAGTTAATGAGAATATGCAAAATATACTTTTGTATATAGAAGAAAATGAAGTTGCTTTGCAAGATTTGACAAACAATGTACAAACTTCCGAAGAAAATTATCAAGAAGCTCTTAGACAAATAAAAGAACTTGAATTGAAATTAAATACAAGTGAAAAGGAGCTTGAAAAACGATGCCAAAAACGAGATTTTGAGCGTCGTGATAATTGTAATGAGGCATCTAGGGGTGTTGAATTGATTAATACAAAAATTCAACAACTCACAACAGATGTGAATGACATAAAAACATATGCTGAGAATATAAGTGAAGATGCGGATAAATTACGCATTTATATGTCTCAAGATATAACTCCAGAGTCAGCCATAAATGAAGGAGCTGTGGAGCATATAATTCAAAAGTATTTCGAACAATACGAGAGACAGAGAAACTTGAGGGATAATTCTCAAGTAAAATCTCTAGAGGAGCGCATTATTTTTTTGGAAAATGCCAATAAACATTTGCTATCCAGATTGACCAAAGCTGAAAATTCGAATAAAAATTATAGCGCTCTAATAACAGAGATGCAGGACGTAATAATCGATCAAGATCAGCAATTCAGCGATTTAAGAACATTTAAGTTAAACGCTGAGAATAAAATAGACATTCTGCAAAGCAGATTAAGCACTCATGATCTTAGCGTTGATAAGCATAGTGAGCAGCTCTACGATCTCATGAGAATGACGAAAAATGTCAAAGATCATGAGATTGAAAATGAACAGAAAATTGATCTATTCAAAAGTCGGATCAATAAAGATAATGAAAAATCTAGAGTTACTAGAAATAACTCAATAAAATGGTCAGATGATGAAATAAGAGATAGGAGAGCTTCGACTAGACGATTATCAAATAGTAGTCGATCTCCTTCGCCTATGAGACCAATAAAAGACAGGCTAAGAGAAAATATAACTAAGCCTAGTTTAATTTTGTCTCCGGACAGGAGTACAAGAGTAAATCAGAGTTTCTTAAATACGAGTCGCTCTGCTTTTCGGAGAGAAAAAATGTCTGCTCCTATTTTCAAGGCTGATTTATCTGATAAGCCTATGAAATTTTTAAGGGAGATTAAAAGATATATGGGATCGGAGGACTTGCCTCTAGACGATGTCAAGTATATTTTGGCACGTTCTTTGAGAGGTATAGCAGGTAGTTGGTGGGATATGATAGAAAATTCTATCTCATCATTCGATCAATTCGAAAAAGAATTCAAACAGAGATTTTGGAATTCTGATATCACTGACCAAATCAAAAGGAAAATTGAATATGGTACATACAGTGATATGGAGAAAAAAACTCGAGTAGAATATACTACTGAATTAATGAGTCAAGCTGTAGACATAGGAGAAATGTCTGAAAAAGAGCTTGTAAGAAAACTTGCGGATCATCATGGATTCGAAGTAAGATTTGCAGTTTCTACACAGAAAATAGAAACTAAATCAGGTTTGCTTGGTTTATTATCTTGCAAAGATATTGGAATGCAGAGGGAAAAAGAGAGCAAATCTGTATTATCCAATAAATCTACGGATTCTGGTGCTAGTTCTAATTCGACAGTACAGAATTCTCAGAAAAATTTTAAACCTTGGAACAATCAAAGGTTTAATAATAACAACAGTAACAATCTGAATAGTCAAAGTAAATCCGAGGAGAGCTCTGAGACTAATAAAATTCAAGCTAAATCCGGAGAAGCTGCGACTAGTCAGAAAACTTCGGGTGGACAGAGTATATTTAAGAAAATGCCACAGAAGAGTACTGGTACTAAATCGAAAAATGGACATGACATTTACTCTTTAGATACAAAAATTTTAAAAAATCCGTTAGAGGCATGCGGAATCTCGGGAAACTAACGACAGTCGCAGCATGTGCCCCGGATTTTATCTCAAATAGAGAGAGTAATGAGGCGACTGATTCTAGAAAAGGATATATTCAAACGATTTTTGAAGATCCTAGAGGAGCCTTGTGATGGACCGGAGGAGAGAATTCAAAAATGCCAAAACACAGAGTGTCCTGTGATTAAAATAAATTTGCAAGATGTCGAGGTAGAAGCTCTCATCGATACAGGCAGCCCTATCACGTGCATTTCTGATGAATTTTACAGATTGCATGTTGATAAATTTAATAAATGTCCAACGTTACCTATTATAGGACAAGTTATTAAAGGGGCTATTGGGGCTCAATCTGTCCGTCTAAAGATTCAATTTTTTGCGGAAGTTACTATTGGAAAAACAAGCAAAAATCTTAATATCATTGTAATTCCGAGATTATCTAGGGATTGCATAATTGGAGTTGATGCTATGGGAAGTTTTGATATGTCTATCAAATTTCGTATGGGCACAGTGGAGTTAAGAGAATCAAAAGATAATATGGAATGGTTAATTTATAAAACCTCTCCATTGAGTATAGAAGAGATAAATCATCGTTGCATTGAGGCAATCGAAGATTTTGGAGAAGTTGAGGATTATTGGAGTCAGGAGGAACAAGCCGAATTAAATGCAGGTCGGACTTTTCTCTCTGAACTCAATAAAAATTACTCAGAGTTGCATGGAAATCAATGCGAGGCGTCTCTGGTAATTAATAATTTGTCATCAGATGACACAGATCTGTATGACATTACAGTGCAAGAAGTAGAAGAGAAACTTCAGAATTGCCTCTGTAAAAATCCGAAAACTGTAGACAGTCTCAGAAATCTCATCTGGAGATATAAAAAGGTTTTTTGTAAAAAACCAGGATTATTAAAGAATTTTGAATATAAAATCAAGATTAAAGATGATTCTACATTTTAAGTTGCTCCATATCCTATTGCAATTAACAATAGAGAAATTGTTAGAGCAATGATAAAAAAGATGTTAGACTGGAAAGTGATTAGAAGGTCGAATAGTCAATACATTAGTCCATTGGTGACTCCAGTAAAAAAAGACGGAACGGTGAGGCCGTGTCTTGATGCTAGAGAGGCAAATAAGCGCTTTGTAAAAGATTATGAGTCTCCTAGAAATGTAGAGGAATTATTGCAAATTTGTGATGAAATTGCAGTGATGACAAGTCTTGATTTAACGAGTAGTTTTTGGCAGATACCGTTAGCCGAAGAAAGCAAAAAATATACTGTTTTTATGCACGAAGGCAAAGTATATGAATTTAACGTTTGTCCTTTTGGCACCAGTATAAGTACCTCAGCATTAGTGAGAGGCTTAGATTTTGCTATCAGAGGGCTCGGTAAAAACATAATAAATTTTGTAGATGATTTATTATGTATCTCCGGATCAGAAGAAGCTCATTTAGTGCATCTTGAAAAATTGTTTAAAAGACTAGAAGAGTATAATTTCACTCTTAGTCTTAAAAAGACACATTTCTTTAGAAAAGAAATTGATTTTCTTGGCTTTACGCTTAATCCTGAAGGAATAAAAGCTCAGGAAGCAAAGCTTGAACTAATAAGAGAATTTCCAATACCTAGAAACCATAGACAATTAAAAGGTTTTCTTGGTTTGGTAAATTTTTATGGTAGAATGGTTGATAAGTTTGCATATGCAATGGAACCATTATTTAGATTACTAAGAGTAAAAAAATGGGGGTGGGGGGACAAAGAGAATGAAGCATTTCAAAATGTTAAACAGTTATTTTTGGAAAATGCTACTTTGTCTCATCCTGATCCTACGAAACCTTATATATTGAGAACAGATAGTAGTGATTTTGCGATATCAGTTGCTCTGTCTCAATTAGATGAAAATGGAGTGGAAAAAGTCATAAAGTTCGTTAGTCGTACTTTAAAAGGCAGCGAATTGGCTTATTTCACTACTGAAAAAGAGCTTCTTGCAATTGTTTTTTGTATAATGAAATTAGACGATTATTTAAGAATGGCGAAAGTGCAGGTGAAAACTGATCACCAAGCACTGATTTATATGTTTAATTGCCGATTTACCAGTGCGAGAATACGCAGATGGGTAATGGCAATACAAGACTACGATCTTCATTTTGAACATGTAAAAGGGAAAGACAATGTCGTGCCTGATTTATTATCAAGGCATCCCGATTACATGAGCACGGTAAGAAACAAGCCTGGAGAAATTGTAATCTCGGCTGTTAATAGAAGAAGAAAACTGAGTAAAGAAATGATTTCAGTTTTTAAGAATTTTAAAACTCATCAAGAAGAAGATGAGAAAATTCAGCAAATGAAAGCTAAAGCTGTACCAGTTTTAGATAAAATTCCTAATAAAAATCTTAAAATGCCGACTTATATTGTGAAAGATGATTTGACTTATAAAAAAAATCGTTTTGAGCAGTATTTGTTGGTGATGCCAGAAAAGTTCGTAAGTAAATTAATTATAGAATTACATGAATTTTATGGTCATATTGGAACTAGAAAATTACAAAAAATGATACAAGAAGATTTTTATGTGAATAATTTAAAACATAAAATTTCTTACTTGTTATCTACCTGTGACTCGTGTCAAAGAAACAAAGTTTCGACGAGGCCGAGCACTCCTAAAAGACAAACAATCATTCCATAGAAGCCCGGTGATTTATTATCTGTGGATTTTTATGGTCCATTACCGACTTCTACTGCAGGGATGAAGTATATCTTTGTAACGATTGATGTTTTTAGCAAACTGGTAGTTTTATACCTGATAAAAAAAGCCAATACGTCTACTGTATTGAGAAAAATTTTTGATCATTATATCAAAAATTTTGGAAAGCCAAAGAGAATCATGTATGATCATGGTACTCAATTTACTTCTAAAAAATGGCAGCAAAAATTAGAAGAAGAAAATATACAATTAGTATACTCTTCTGTGCGCCATCCACAAGGAAATGTAGTAGAAAGAGTAAATCGAGAACTTGGTCGATTTTTCAGAACGTTCGTTAGTGGTAAACATACAGGATGGGCTCCGTATGTTAATATCATTCAATCAATAATTAACGAAACGTATCACGAAACGACTGAGTACACGCCTCTGGAGTTACATTTAAATATAAAACCTAGTAGGGTGTGGAAAGTATGGATAAGAACCAATATCCATGCGGATGATTTAATACATGAAGAAAAAATATTCTTGGCAAGAGAAAGAATTAGAAAAAAGGGTGAAAAACGTAATGAAAAATTCAATAAGGAAAAAAAACGTTTTTTCACGAAATATGAAATTGGAGATGAAGTACTTGTACGTGCAAATAATGTCTCAGATGCAGAGAATAGACAAATATCTAAATTTTTCTCTGTATATGAGGGGCCGTACGAAGTACAAAGGAAAATAGGTGAAGATACCTATTTTTTAATCGATAGGGAGACACAAAATGAGAGAGGAAGATTTCACGCGGACGACTTGAAAAAGTACAAGCGTCGCGTAGAAATTTAAACGGCGAGAGTCGAGCTACGCTCGCGCCGAAACTCTTCTAAGAGTTGCATGAGTTGAAGGGAGAGAGAAAAATAACAGACTGGTGCTCTCACTCGCTCGCATTATAAAGCTGTCACCTGTTTGTATACACACAATCAGGTGATCAGTTTGGTTTTTTTTATTCCTCTATTCGTGGTGATTTGCACGAGAGAGGAGAGATTCATGGATTTAAATATTAGATGTTTAAAATTTAAATAATTTATTTAAACCAGGTCCTGATTTATTTATGGGATGGTTTAAATCATTGAATGTTAAAAACTAGAGAGTGGTTTAAATCTTTAAATGTTAGATGTAAGATTTTGAGTTTAATAATTATTTAGATGTTTTAATGAAATAAACACTCTAGTCTTGATTTATACATAAGGCTAGAGTGTATTTTAAATAATTAAGATGTTTTATTTTAATTAGAATTATTTATTTAGATGAAACAGAGTAACTTCGTTAAAAGTGCTCTGACTTTGATTTTAAAAAATGATAAAAAATCGAATAAATTTTGCTTGAAATTGCAAAATTTTAATTTATTTCAATTTATTATAATTACTAATTGTTGGAAAATAGCAACAATTAGTAATTTTAGATGAAAAAATTTTTTCCCCGAGATGGGATCGAACCGGCGACTTTCGGGTTCGAGGGCACGCACGCTGAGTCAAGTATTATATGGCTATGAAGATTCTTTTTTTCTTCTGTGAAAACTCCTGAAAGCGTTGACGGAGTAATTTTTTTATACACATAGGGCACAAATATGCCTATGTTGTATATTTATTTCCCAAAAGCGTTGCGGGAAAAATCACGCAGCATGTGTGGCTTTGCTGTTGTGAGTTAAGGTATCTTAAGAAGCAGTTGGAGGAATTTGCGATCGAATGGGAGCCAGAAACGGCGAGGGTGTTCTATCCAGCGAATCCACCAATACGACTGCTGTACGACCCGGAAGGAAGCAGTAGAATAAAAAAATATTAAGTGTATTTATTTATGTGTGTGACAAAGTGGGGATTTCTGTGATTTTATTATAACTATAATAGTAATAAATTAACAGAAGGGGACTATGTAACTGTCCTGTCCCTTCCCGTGTAAATAGAAAGCGTTCCTTCATGTAAATAGTGCGCGTTGTCTAATGTATAGCGTTTGGCAGATTCGCGCCTTTTCTCGAGTTATACTCGTTCGTCTACTGTATGTGTGCGTCGGATGATTAGAGATAGAGTGGGAGAGTGCGTGAGCGCAGATCAAGGTGTGATTGATCTGTTTCACTGTGTATTGTACGCGTTTTCAAATAAAAGCGGCGGTAAGACTCGTTCGGGGATTATTCGCTCGCTGACTTATTTATTAGCGAGTTGAAATAAATAAAGCCTAGGTACGTGACAGCATAAACGAACCTGTGTATTTATTTTCTCTTTCCTTATTCCTCTCTATCCTGATCTAAGAAAAACGAACCCTTACAGTTTGTAATGTGGTTTTTCTTAAATGAATGACGTACTCGCTCATAATTATTGAGGTTTTACCAATGTGCCGCGGAGGTAACCGAAAATAAAAACACAATAATTTATTTTGTAAATTATTCAGTCGAGCTTATAACTTTATCACTATTTCAGCTAAATAAAAGATTTTAGTACAATATAATATTAAACTTCGAAAACTCGAAAACTCTCTTGGGGCTTGAGGGCCAAGAGACAACTGAACGGAACTGTCGGACGATCTCGTCGCGACAGCTCCGGCCCGATCGCTAGCCGTCAGGAGTGGGGGTAGAGCGAGCGCAGCTCAGCTCGAAGCTGCTCGCTTCAACTCAACACTCCCTCCCAAGCACGTCCAGCTGAGTTCAATTATTTGTTCCTGCAATAAGAAATATATATTAATTTTTGAAATCAGAATTTACTTCTCCCGTGTTAAAGTTATGACATGACTTTCTCTGTCTCGATTTATCTCAATACCCAAGAAACTCTTGCGTTCACCAAGATCTGTCATTTCAAATTCCAGCTTTAATAGTTTAATTATTTTTTCGAGCTTAGTTTTGTCATTACTGGCTATAAGTATGTCATCGACATAAACCAACAGTATTAGTTGGTTGTTCCTTTGACGACAAGTAAGAAGACATGGCTCGGAATTGTGTGCCTCTCAGGTTGGCCGCTGTTTCCGTGAATTTTTCATACCATTTCTTCGGACTGATTTTTAATCCATACAAAGCCCGTTGGATTTTGCAGACTTTCTTATATTTGTCGCCAAAGACAATCTTTTTATTAAATCGAACATCCCTACTTTCATAGTATTTGCCTTCTTCCGGCTTTAAAAACAAGTATCCAGTTGGTTTAAACCCAATTAAAACTACTCTTTTTTCCAGCTGATCGAACTTAGGTCCAGTTTTTCTTTGTACCTGAATATAGGCAATACCGCCAAAATGTTTCAAGTGATTTAGATTAAGTTTTAATTTAGGTTCAAACTTTTGAAGAGGAGGTACCATATTTATGAAGAATGAATCTATCGCTCGAACTTTGTAGTTAATATAAGAGACAAAAATGCATCTCTTCGAGCCAATGTAATTTATTATATTTTGTCGACGTTTCGAGTCGTTTCGACTCCTCTTCAGGGCTGTAAAGCCAGTACAATTATAAGCATAATAAAATTAACAAAACTTTTACAATGAAATTTATACAAAATTTATACTTTAAAATAAATATAATTCACGCAACTCTTGGCATAATTTAAACAGAATTTTAATTGCAAACGCCAGCTAAAATCACAGTTAAAGATTAAAAGTTAAAATCTAACTAATTTTAAATTCAAGACAATCTTACTTTTTTTACAAAGACCGATTTGTTTAACAGCGTCGGTGTCACCAGATGGTGATGTGACATCGACGAGGATCAGCAACCAACTAATTGTACATATCGAGCAAGCGGATCTTTATACTCAGAACACACTGATACAACTTTAACAATTTATATACTAAGAATTTAATACAATTTAAATTGTTCCGTACAGTGGCAGAGGAGTCGGTCTACAGACCGATAATATGCGGCAACCATACATTTCGAGGAAGTGGCACAATTTTAATACCACGTAGTAGGATCGAGAACCCGCGCAGCAAATTCAAACGTTCCTTCCATGACTACTACGTATACGTAGTAGTATGACCGGAGCGTTGCCTAGCAACTCGGATTCTCGATCCTTCGACTGGGATGTGCCGCTCCGCTCCGCCAGCCAATCACTATATCATACATGTTGGCTATGTAAGAGAACGCGAAGCGATTTCACCTATATATGTTGAATCACAGTCCGCACAATCAATTTTATATACAACGTTTCTAGTATCGCTACCAGCAGTAGGATCCTTACCTAGCTTTATAAATCTATTAAATTTATCGACCTCTAAAAAATAGAGAATCAGAGCATAAACGTTATATAGAAAAAGGAGATCTTTCCTCTCCAATTGAGGCTCATGCGATAGAGACGGGACATTGATTCAAATTTCACAATATTAAAATTATGGATAAAGAATTGTCCACCTTTCGTAGACGGTTCTCGGAGATGTTACACATTCAATATTTTAAGGGCACGCTTAATAGAGCTGAGGATACGTGCCACCTAAAAACTAGTTATAAAAATGTTATTTCAAATTTAAAATCAACTTCAAATAACTCGTAATTATAATTTTTACTAATATAGCGCATATATAATTTTTAATTTTTAAGTATATTAATCTTATTTGTATTTCTTTTATTACTGTAATTTATTGAATAGAGAGACTGTGCAAGGAGTGATGCGGACGACAACAAGCTGGAGGAAGTGGCGCACCGCTTCGCATTCTCTTACACAGCCAACATGTACGATATAGTGATTGGCTGGCGGAGCGGAGCGGCACATCCCAGTCGGAGGATCGAGAATCCGAGTTGCTAGGCAACGCTCCGGTCATACTACTACGTATACGTAGTAGTCATGGAAGGAACGTTTGAATTTGCTGCGCGGGTTCTCGATCCTACTACGTGATATTAAAATTGTGCCACTTCCTCGAAATGTATGGTTGCCGCATATTATCGGTCTGTGGACCGACTCCTCTGTCACTGTACAGAACAATTTTAATTGTATTAAATTCTTAGTATATAAATTGTTAAAGTTGTATGAGTGTGTTCTGAATATAAAGATCCGCTTGCTCGATATGTAGAATTAGTTGCTGATCCTCGTCAATGTCACATCACCATCTGGTGAAACCGACGCTGTTAAATAAATCGGTCTTTGTAAAAAAAGTAAGATTGTCTTGAATTTAAAATTAGTTAGCTTTTAATTTTTAATCTTTAACTGTGATTTTAGCTGGCGTTTTCAATTAAAATTCTGTTTAAATTATGCCAAGAGTTGCGTGAATTATATTTATTTTAAGGTAAAATTTTGTATAAATTTCATTGTAAAAGTTTTGTTAATTTTATTATGCTTATATTTGTACTGGCTTTACAGCCCTGAAGAGGAGTCGAAACGACTCGAATCGTCGACAAAATATAATAAATTACATTGGCTCGAAGAGATGCATTTTTGTCTCTTATATTGAGGTACCATATTATTCGAGCTGTTAGGTATCCTATTATAAAAATATACAGCGGTACTCAGAGCCAGGTCTCACATATTCTCTGGCAATCGAGTATCATACATATGAGCTCTTGTTTTCTTCTGGATAGTTTGGTTGAATCTTTCAGCTACAGCATTATTTTCTGGTGTATCAGGGCTGGCTAATTGTAGCTCAGCACCAAATCTATCCAGAACTTCCAGCGTATATCCACCTGTAAATTCTGATCCTTGATTACATCTAAGATATCAGAATTTAGAGTCTTTACCAAGTAGATTCCTCGAGCTTTTTATAAACAACTCCAAACATTCTCCAGTTTCGGACTTATTTTTCATGGGATACGCCATTGTCAATCGAGCATAGTTATCTATAAATACAGATTTAAATTTGTATTTCTTAGGATGTGTTGCAGGACTAAAGGGACCCATTGTATCTGCGTGAATAATCTGCAGTGGTTCACTCGCTCTTTGTCTAATCGAACTAAAACATAATTAGTCGGGGCAAGTTAGCATTTATGCATTAAGTTTCTTATAACTTTAGTTTTATGATTGAAATGTGTTGTTGGTAACGTACTGAAAATAACCTTAAAGTCTCGACTTCGGGTCAGGTCGGGAACATTGTTATTATTGCATAATAAACTTCAAAAATGCACTTTTTTTAAGCTTTTCGTGAATAACTTCTTTATGACTCATTTTATGTAAAAAAAGATAGAGATAAAAGTTGTTCAGAATTGAATTTTGTATAAGGTACATATGTTCCCGACTGCGAAATTAAGTTTTTTCATCGTTAAATTGTTAAACAATAAAAATTTTTTTTTTAAATTTCATATTGCTACAAATTTCACAAAAAATAATTTTTTTCATTGGATGAACACCTATAGATGAGTTTTGGTACGAATAATTTAAAAATCGATGTCCGATCTTGATATCTCAAAATGGCGTCTTATTGCAAAATTATTTAGCCTAAAATTTCAAATTCATCTCCAAATTGCCCATGGAACGATAACTTGATCCAACCACCTTTAATCGATAGCTTACGACGTACTTAACAAACGCTAAAAAAAACTTTTTAAAAAATTAATATTTAACAACATTTTTAACAATAAATAATTTTTATTTTCGCCAATTTTGAAGTTAGACGAATGCAGTAAAGTGCATTTTAAAGTACGTAAAAAACCATGAATTTTCATGTAAACTTTATTTAGATCGGACCAATAGGAACGGAGATACGAAAATTTTTTCAATCGACGCTCACGCCGAAACTACTTAATAATTTTTGATGAAATTTAGTTGACGGCTTGCTCAAAAAATACTCTAAATGATGGCATTTTACCCGATAGTTGTAATGGACCTATTTCGTGCAAAACGACTGATGAAAGAATGTGAAATTAGCGCGCGCGGCCGCGCGGCTGCTTCGGCCCGGCGGCGCGCTGGTGGGGGGAGCGCCGCTGCAGCTTTCGGGAACTTTAGATGTTAAATTCTTTTCTCGGCAACCAGAGGTCGTACGGTAATGCTTTTTTTTTAAATTTTATGTGTTTTTTTCTCAGCTTTCATGTCGTGTTAATGAAATTGTCGTAGCTGCATCAACAATACTCGAAATTGACTTGTTTTCTGGAAAAAAAACTTTTTTCGAGGTATACACTATACATACATGAATATATTGTGCAACAAAATACATTTATGATTATATATATCAATACAAGAATAATAACTGCTTTCTATTTTAATATTATACTAAATTAAGGTATTAATCTCGTAAAATCAGTTGGATTCAATTGGAATTTATTGCTTCGAATTTTGAGTATATTTTTGGAGTTGTACTGACTTTATTAAATATATGTATTGGAGTATGTGTACGTATTTATTTATACAAATACGATAGATAAAATTGCCTTTTATCTATTTCAGTAATACATATTATTTTTAATATTTTTGTTGAACAGATTATCCTTGCATGTATATACTGTACTACAAAACATATTTATGATTATATACATGTGTGTATGTATATACATATATATGCGTGTGTCAATGAATAAATGAATAAAAAACATGTTCTTTACGTATTTATGTACACACACACGCACGCACGCACGCACGCACGCACGCACACACACACACACACACACAAACACATGTATATAATCATAAATATGTTTTATAGTATACTGTATACAATATACATATAAAGATAATCTCTGTAGCAAAAACATTAAAAGTAATATGTACTTCCAAAATAGTAAGCAGTTATTATTCTTGTACTGATATATATCTGTGGCTTGCAGGAAGAACCACTTAAGTGACATTTTGCGAAAAATTTTTTTATGTCGAATTCGAGGAGCTCTTAGTACCCTTTTTCATTGTACAATAGTAGGATTTTCGAAATGCACAAATATTTTAAATGCCAGCCGATTGCATAATCACTTAACTGCGTCTCTCGTAAAAATGTTACCACAGAACCAGTTAAGTGCACTCGTTTTTTTTATTTTTGTGCGAGATACACCGTGTGGAGTACATTAAAGCGGTATAATATATATCTAATTACCTATACCGATGTATTCGTTGGTTTTTTTAAATTAAAAAAAAAATTTTTAACGTTTTTAAATTTTTTAAAAATTGTCAATTTGCAAAAACAAAAAAATTACTGGAATCGCTCTGATAAAATTCATACGTATTCCTTAGCTGATTCTAAGAACTTATTACTCTTGAAAATTTTTTCCAAAAGTTTGTGGTTTCTGAATAAAAAATTCGTAAAAGTCTTCGTAAAAAATTTTCAATTATAATATGCGCCAGTTTAACCACACCGAGGATCGAAATCAATCCCCAAATCACGTATCTTTTAGGTTTGGACATTTATCCCATTGGTTAGAGGGGTTCCAGATACATTGCAAATGAAAACGTTCTTGAAATCTCGAATTAAAACAAAAAATTGTGGAAAAACCATGCTTTTTTCCTTTAAACCGTTTTTTCTCATAGTTAATAACAATTTTCGAAAATTTTAATTATACCATTGGAAAGGGCATGAGTTAAACTTTAAAAATATGCCCTGCCCGAATTTTTTTAATCGCAAATTACATTAGTTACGAGCCCTCAAAGACAGTGACCGCATAACCACTTATCTGCAAAGTTTCCGCAGAACCACTTAACTCGAGTAATTTGTTTAGCTTGGGCGTCGATAATGAAACTATTTACAAATGTAATACTACGGTTGTATCCGTATCAGATACCTAATCAAATGAGCCAATACTTAGATCTTTTCTCTGACATTTCGATCTTACGTATTACTCCAAACATTGAAATCGCTTTTTCTCGAAAACACGAAAATGTCACTTAAGTGGTTCTTACTGTAAGCCACAGATATAATCATAAATGTATTTTGTTGCACAATATATACATGTACGTATAGTGTATACCTCGAAAAAAGTTTTTTTTCTAGAAAACAAGTCAATTTCGAGTATTGTTGATGCAGCTACGACAATTTCATTAACACGACATGAAAGCTGAGAAAAAAACACATAAAATTAAAAAAAAAAAGCATTACCGTACGACCTCTGGTTGCCGAGAAAAGAATTTAAGATCTAAAGTTCCCGAAAGCTGCACCGGCGCTCCCCCCACCACCGCGCCGCCGGGCCGAAACAGCCGCGCGGCCGTGCGCGCTAATTTCACATTCTTTCATCGGTCGTTTTGCACGAAATAGGTCCATTACAACTATCGGGTAAAATGCCATCATTTAGAGTATTTTTTGAGCAAGCTGTAAACTAAATTTCATCAAAAATTATTAAGTAGTTTCGGCGTGAGCGTCGATTGAAAAAATTTTCGTATCTCCGTTCCTATTGGTCCGATCTAAATAAAGTTTACATGAAAATTCATGGTTTTTTACGTACTTTAAAATGCACTTTACTGCATTCGTCTAACTTCAAAATTGGCGAAAATAAAAATTATTTATTGTTAAAAATGTTGTTAAATATTAATTTTTTAAAAAGTTTTTTTTAGCGTTTGTTAAGTACGTCGTAAGCTATCGATTAAAGGTGGTTGGATCAAGTTATCGTTCCATGGGCAATTTGGAGATGAATTTGAAATTTTAGGCTAAATAATTTTGCAATAAGACGCCATTTTGAGATATCAAGATCGGACATCGATTTTTAAATTATTCGTACCAAAACTCATCTATAGGTGTTCATCCAATAAAAAAAATTATTTTTTGTGAAATCTGTAGCAATATGAAATTTAAAAAAAAAATTTTTTTTGTTTAACAATTTAACGATGAAAAAACTTAATTTCGCAGTCGGGAACATATGTACCTTATACAAAATTCAATTCTGAATAACTTTCATCTCTATCTTTTTTTACATAAAATGAGTCATAAAGAAGTTATTCACGAAAAGCTTAAAAAAAGTGCATTTTTGAAGTTTATTATGCAATAATAACAATGTTCCCGACCTGACCCGAAGTCGAGACTTTAAGGTTATTTTCAGTACGTTACCAACAACACATTTCAATCATAAAACTAAAGTTATAAGAAACTTAATGATATTCCACATTTGAACTCCCTGACGCCCGGACTAAATTTATTGAATTTTGAAACAATGCAAACTTCACAATCCAACACTGATTCATCGAATTTAATTTCTTGAATACCTTTGATATCTGGAAATTTCTTTTGAAATTCTTTTCAGTATTTCAAAAATGCATGTCCAAGTCTAACATGCCACAACATAGACTTATTGGTATAGAATTTATTGACTCTATTATCAGTGTTAGATTCATAATCTGTACTATCAAATTCATTAGATTCATTTATATAACAAATTTTTTTATCTCTTAAAGTAGTTTCAAAATTTGAATAACCAGAGCACAGCTCATTGGTATTTAATTCTGTTTGCATTGGTTCATTAATTAGTTGTTTATCAGATTGATCATGAATCTTATTGTCCAGCTGATAAACTCCTACAACTTGGTCAATAATTTCCTTTTCGAATGTAGATTGTTTATAATTTTCCCTATTTTCTCTTCGAGCTTATTTTGTTTAATATCTGCAATCGTTTTGTTAGGATATTCTTTGTGTCTTGTTAAAATGTAAGCGATTATTTTACTTATTCGTGATTGTAAAGGAATTTCTCTTTTATCAATTTTATCCGTTTCCAATTCTACTACCCAAAACGGTTTTTCATGAATTTCAGAAACAAAAATAGTCTTTGATTTTGGATCAAAAATATCAATTCGCTTATTATCGAGATAAATACTCAAGATTTCCTGACAATGATTTTGCGTAGATTACATTATTCAAGCATAAAACATTGTTACTACTCATGCAACCAACTCATGCATACCAACTCCCTCCGATTTCATAATTGCAGCATTATTATCATTTGCGCATCTTATATCAAGCTGTTTAGTATTATCAAACGTTCTAATATTAATTTTGAGTTGGTCGTGTGTTCTGTAGCACCAGAATTTGCTAGAAATCTGATCATTTGATTTTCGCTAGATTCTACAACATTGGGCATATTTGCATAGAGACTTGCACACGTACCCGAGTTTGCATTCTTGTTCTTTTCATTAGGCTTGTTTTGACCTTTCTTTCTTCACGATTTTCCACGACGAAAATTTGCGCGTTTGCCACCCCGAAAAGAAAAAGAATTTTTATACCTTCTTTGATCCTCATTTTCTTGAAGAATCTTTTCCAGCTGTTCTCCCTTATATGGGCAATCGGCTCGGATGTGTCCAGCATATCTCTTGCAAATAAAGCACATTTTTCCAGGCCTTGTACAATCCTCACTTCTGTGCCCTTTATTATCACACTTGAAACAATGTGCCTTTGAGTTTTCTGCATGATATGTCTTTACTCGTGCTGATTCTCCCTTTTGACCACTGCTAGTTCCTCCAGGTGATATTTCTCGAGCTGTTTCCTGCTGTACAATATAATCTTTTAATTGACTTACTGACAACAGTTGCCCGTTGCATTTTTATGTAAAAACTCTGTTTCTCTGACTTGTGGCAGATTCAAAACAATAGCTTCAAAAAATGTATCTCGAATTTCTACATCGGACAAAGGTGGAGTATCGGGCAATTTATTATATAATCAGACTATATTATCGAACTTATCCCAAAATTCGGAAGTCTTTTCATTATTCGGACTGTATTTTATGTTATGTAGCTGTTTTCTCAAACTTGCAGTTGATAAATTTATTTCATTTTCTTTAATTCGTTTGATTTCATGTAATAAGTCTTTTAGATCTTTTATATTGGAAACTTTATCACAATATGACATATCAATTCTATTAATAATAAGATCTCTAACTCTAATTTTATCTTTTTCAATTTTTGATTCGTCGATATTACAAGATGTTACATTTGAATCAATTACATACAATAAATAATAAAATAAATAATAAAATAGATCTGCAACTGTTAATTCAAATTTCAGAAAATTTATAAATGAATCTATATTCAAGCTTGTAGTTAGTTTATAATCTCTACGGAGAGAAGATTGAGAGTTTGTTAATTCAATTTTAATTTTATCAGTGACACTTCCGGTGTCTCGATGTAATCCAGCCTTTTGTATTTTAGTTCTAATTAATTCGGACAAGTGTTCATTACTTACAGATTTTTCCGCATTTTATATTCATAACTTCTTATTAAATCGAGCTGGTAAATCCTTATCAGATTTAGTAGGTAAATCCTTTTCAGATCCAGCTGGGTTTTCATTCGTAGATTGATTTTCGTCCCACTTCTCATCTTCGACCCATCTTTTAACGTGTTCATCCATCCACTCGACCTTCTCAGTTACATATCATCTGTAACTAGCAAGTTCTTCAACTACTTCATGATGGACTTTATTGCATTCATGATTAATTTTATCATTTAACTTGCTTATAGTAGCTTCTGCTACTGCCAGACACTCCATTAACTCTGAAATTGGATTTGTTGTGTAGAAACTTACAATTGGTGACAATTCAATCTTTTCAGAATTCATGTTACACTTAGTTTCAGAGTAACTAGAGTTCATAAAATCAGAATTTTTAAGAGATTTTGATACATTAAATTTTCCAGCATATAAATCAATTTTTGATTTTAAATCGAACTTAGAAAATTTCCCCTTCTGACAGCTTTTATTCAGTCCCAATTTTAAATTTACCAATTTTTGTAATTTTATAATTGGAGTATTTTTACCTTGTAACTGAGAATCGAACTTAGCCTCCAATATTTTTAGAGTGGATGCACCGGGCTCTATGCTTCCAACTTTATTGGATTTATTCAACTCGGACATTTAGGCCACACTGCTGTCAAATCCCTTTGTTTTATCGAGCTTAAGGGGTTGTAGTCCAGTCAAATTAGCTGGAAAACCATGAGTTTTTGACATTAATTCCGAAGTGAAAGGTTAAGGGCTTAAACTGTTCGGGGGAGTGCATATAATAATATAATAAGTTTGATAACAGTGAATACCACGGGCTTAATAAACAATTAACAATTTAAGTTGCATTATTGCATTTTTTTGAGGTTTCGCGCTGCGTATTGAAAAGTATAGGCTATATCGAAAAATGTTTAAGACAAAAGTTGTTCTTTAGTAAATTCCCTACAAAAAACTCAGCGATAGCACCCCTCTATCTCCTTTAGTTTATTCGCAAATCGATAAAAACGGCGAATTGTTTCAAATCGAAAATAGTTAATAACTTTTATAAAAATAAATATTTTACATTAATCTTTCGTGAAAGTGCTGTACTCAATGATTCTAAGTAGCGGTTAAAATTTGAAGCCTCTATCTATAATAGTTTTTGTGCAATTAGTCGCAATATGTTGAATATTTGTATTTTTCATGGTACAGGCAAAACGTTAAAAATCGTTTACATTTGTGCCCACTATTTGTGAGCAATCTTGAAGAGTTATATTTTCAAAAACTTTTTGCGGAATTCCAAAATTTTAATTAGGGCAGCTCCAGCATGCATTTGTTTAAATAGTAATTAATTAATAATTATACTATATCCAACTTTAAAATTTGATCAAAATGTATTATAATGCATTGAAAAGCGGTGATTTTTTTCGAAATTTTAAGAAAAAAAATGATATGATACGCCACTTAGGGGCCGAGATACGTTTTTTTTTAATACACTACTACTCCTTATATATACAACATATCGTTATGATTCAAATGTTGTTAGAAAGTAGAAGAGTTGTACTTTTCAAATCACTGCAAGTCGATACACATCGAATTGAATGTGACTAATAAATCGAGTGTTGATTAAAGGCGATGCACGCAACGGCCGCGGAGTGGGGATGGCCCCGCGCTCTCAGCTCGAAATAGAAAATCTTTTTTCAAATCGGAGCGCTCGGAAAAAAAGACGGTAAATTAGTCAAATATGATCCGATTGTACTCTTTTTTTCTTAATTCGGGATAGCGCAGGTAAAAAATGCGATTGGTCGAATTAGATTTTTTGTTGACATTGAACTTGTGACTTTGAGCTTCCACATAATCTCCAACCATAACCTCCAACATCCACCTATTGCATGAGGTCATGATGCGCCTATCACCCTTATCCTATTATCTCCAATCACATACTATAGGCTCCATCGATCATCTCTACCATTTACTTATCGTTTCCGCCCTCCACCAACCGCCTCCAATTATGTTCCCTTCGCTCTCCATCTGTTGCCTCCAGCCATGATGCCTTCATCCTTCACTTATCGCCTTCAATCATTATCCCTTCATCCTCCAGCTCTTATCCCCGTATATTGTCAACACCCTCAAGTAATCATTTCCAATCATAATATTTTTATACGCGCTCCGAGCGCCCCCTGTTGACTCCCCACCCAGAGAGTCTCGTTTATGTCAACCTCCATCAATGATCTTTCTATGACTCCGTCAATGACATTTCTATAGTCAATAAACTATACATACAAACCCTTATACACATTCTAAGTATTAGCGAAAGACAAACATAATACAAACATAACAATAGAAATGACCAACTTTTTCAATAGTTATTAGTCACATAAAAGTTAGTCATAAATTATTCATAAAAGAAAAAAATAACCTAGTTCGATTCGGGGACCTATGCGGATGCCTATGCGGGACCTGCACCTCTCCTAAATCAAAATAAAGACAGAAAACCTTGGTAAAATGCGGGGCCCGTGCGGGGACCCGTGTGGGGGCCTATGCGAGGGCCTATGCGGGGCCCATGCGGGGCCCGTGTGATTCTCAAAATAACCTAAATTTTGATACAATTAGTTGACACATTTACTAAATCGAGCAATTCATTTTAATTTTAATTTTCAAACTTATTTTCGCGTATAACTGTGCAGAAAGTCAATAAGAGCCATTCATCAAGCTTGCACGCGCCGACAGTATATACATACATATTGTATCACTGAGAGATCAAGCATCGCGCACTGACTGCCTGTACAAACGGCTATGACTCGGCGCTCTCTAGTGTTTACAAACGCTGTCAAGTCAGCTCGCGACAAGTTCAGAGCCAGCGCCAACGCCAGCGCTAGCATTGGCAGTATCGCACTATCTCTCCATCTCTCTTTCTCCGGAGATGGAATATAGCGCGACATCAGCTCGTGCAATGACCACGACTCGGCATGTGCCGCGGATGTAACTGAAAATAAAAACACAATAATTTATTTTGTAAATTATTCATTCGAGCTTATACCTTTATTAATATTCCAGCTAAATATAAGATTTTAGTACAATATAATATTAAACTTCGAAAACTCGAAAACTCTCTTGCGGCTTGAGGGCCAAGACACAACTGAATGGAACTGTCGGACGATCTCGTCGCGACAGCTCCGGCCCGCTCGCTAACAGTCAGGAGTGGGGATAGAGCGAGATGCAGGTCAGCTCGAAGCTGCTCGCTTCAGCTCAACAATAATGGATATTTTGCTGTTTATTTCTCTTGTCTTTCCGTACAGGATATTTTTGTTCTTCCCTCACAGGTGTTGGAATATTCTGGATAAAACATTTATATTACTTTATTTTCCTCACGTTACTGGCGTTTTGAAATTCCCTGTAATTTTGATGGGTTTGTGCGTGTGTGCATGTAGGTAGGGTCCTCTATTTTCTCGTTGTTCTGGCGGTAATTAAGGTCAATTATAGAGGAATTTGAATTTTTGAAGATGTTGATAATGGAGGAAAACTACAGGAATTGAACGAAGAAGCTGTTGCAGAAGAAAGCATTTCGGGCACGAATGCGTGAAATGTGACTAGAGATGTAGAGGATGTAATAGAAGAATTGAAACAATGTGGATATAGCACTCTGGGGTCCAATAGAGAATTGGCAGCGAGGCTATTTAGAGCGACGCTGTTGGTTAAAGGACTCGAAAATGTGTCGTGGTACAAGGAGGTGGATGAGAAGGAGAACTCGAGAGAATCACCAAATGAGCAGTTGGAGAAGCCAACGTTAGAAATGGCGGTGGAGGATCAGCAGGATCCGGAGGTATTGGCATTGTTTTCACCTGTTGAAAAGACGGTGCCAACAACGACTATTGTGACAATGACTTGTGGGTTTTCAAGTACGACGGTGTCTTTTTCGGCTTGGGATATTCCGGGTTTATCGGAATATTATTCAACGTCGTCGATGACGCAGTGTAGTTTTTCTGATACGATAATGACGTCTTCGGGTTCTGTAAGCATAGTCACAGGAACGGGAACTAAAACGAAGTTTGAAGACTCGAGGAAGAAGATTCAATTGCGTAATCACGAACAGGCGTATGTTTCAGAAGTAGAGGAAATGCAGCGGAGGAATATCTTGCACAAGGAATGTACGTGAATTTTCCAATGCCACGGAGGACATCGGCGACTTTGATCACAATTGGAGGCAACACCAAAACAGTATTTTCTGTGCCATATGTGGTGAATAGTGGTCGGAGTGGTCCGAATGGTGGAAAAAATTATGTCAAGCTGTCTAATACTTTGGATAGCAATAGTGGACATGCGGGAAGCATGGGATATTTTAGAAATGTGCAAGTAGGTTCAGATAATGAATGATGTGATTTTAGGGATAGTAGAGGAAATACTGGAGTTGATTTTCGGTCTACTACTTTTCGTCGGAATTTAGTGAAGACACTGCAGAATTGGTGTCAGAAATTCCATGGAACGGAGGACAAAGTGGTCGCGGAGAATTTTCTGGACCAGATGGAAGACTGTCCTAGGAGTGAGAACATTCCGAATGATAGGATGCTGAGGGCTGTGGCTTATTTTTTTACAGGAATAGCGGCAAATTGGTATAGAGTCAAATGAAAAGAAGTTTCTTCACGAAGGCAATTAATGGTGGCTTTCAAAAATAGATTTATTGGTGAAATTAGCCTTGTATGTAGCCATGTACTAGATGGATAGAGGTAAAACCCATTCGAAAAGCCACTGGTCAAGCGGTGGGTAAAGCATTTGAAGAAATAGTTTTGCTGAGATGGGAAGTTCCAGATTATCTGTTGACGGATAATGGAAAAGAGTTGATTAATAAGTCTTTAGCGGAAACTTTGCAGGAATATAGAGTGAAATACGTATCATAACCACATACCGTAACCACACCACCGTATCGTCCACAAGCTAATGCTGTTGAAAGGAGTAATAGGACTTTGAAAACTATGATAGCTTTATATGTGGGGCAGAATCATAGATTATGGGATCAGCATGTAGAGGAAATACGGAATGCCTTCAATACTGCGGTTCAGGCGACTAGGAACGTATCTCTGGCTTTTCTGCTAATTAAAGCTAATAAAATCATGGCGGAAATCTGTAGAGATAGAGGAAACGTGGTGCCGTTAGATCGAAAATTAGCAACGGATCAAATTAATAGATTGGATGCACTGCGTGATTTAGTGAGAAAGCATATTGAGGAAGCACGTTTAAAACAGGCTGGATACTACAATTGAGGTAGAAAACCAGCTGAATTCAACATCGGAGATCTAGTATGGAGGAAATTACATATATTGTCAAAAGGTGCAGATGGACTTTCTTCTAAATTGGCTGGGAAGAATGATGGTCCATTCAAGATTTTGGAGAAATGATCACTTCTGCTGTATATTTTAGAGACTGCAGATTAACGAAAAAATGCGAAAGCATATGTGAGCGAGTTAAAGAAATATATTGCCCCCTGAGGTAGAGGTCTTAATATTTCAGATGGTGGTATGGCGGATAGAGGTACTTAGCGGACTTTATTTCAGCTGGTGGTGGATGTGATGTACTGTTTTATGTCAGTAAGTAGTGGTCACTAAGTTGTTGTTCGTCTGTGACGTTTCGTTTAGGGAGGGGGAATGTAGAAATTATAGGAAGTATAATTTCTGTTTTTTTTTTGGTATAGCGGATATAGAGGATTATGGCAGATTACAACCGTTCATGGTCTGATGAGTTGGAGACGGTGATCCTTCGTGAGCGCGATCTGGAGAGAATTCGCGAACAATGGTGTCGTAGTCGGCCGTTTTCTGACATGATCGCAACCTCCGAGATTTCGGCCAAGCGGATGGAAGAGCTTTGGCTTTCGGAGGAGGCATACAAAAGGTAGTCGCTGGGTCTTCCACCAAGCGCCCCATGGATTTTGAGGCGTCCGTATTCGGTAAACCCTCAGCCGGAGACGGTGGAGGTGGCAACGGTGAGAATGTTATATCTCCCTGGGGAGACCGGGAGCGTGCCCAGAGAGAGTGCGGAGGAGGAGGAATCCCGGGAAGCAGTGGCAGAGTTAGAGTCTCTTGTGACAATAGAGGAAGGCGCCGCTTCGGCGGCCCCTATGGAGGTTTATAGATACATAGATAAATGGACGGATAGGTAGACAGATAAATAAATAATTATTTATTTTAGGTAGAGGAAGGTATAGAGGATACCCTGGAGATCACCATCTCCAACAAGAGGGATAGAGGAACAGCTATGGTGGAGGAAGTGCCTCCGGACCCTTATCCCATGTTACGGGGGGCCAATGGCAAGAGGAGACGGTATAACCCGCGGCGATAGTTAACGATGGATGATCGAGTTGGGTCCGTTGAGAGGCGGAGAAAAACCGCCCATAGAAATCTCCGGCGGGGACTGGTAAATTAATCAGTCATGTAGTGGAAATTCGAGATGGAGGATAGTGGTGGTTTTGTTGTGGTTTTTTTTTGTTTTCAGTTAAACAGGTACGCCGTGGAAAAGAGTGAGTGGAGGACAGACCTGTGGTGCCCACCCGATGGGGATCATCGGCGAGATTGGAAGTGTTCGTATTCTTAGGGGAAGCCCGACCTATTCTGAAGGGAGCTCTGTTCGGCGGGCTACAGGCTGTTCCAACTGACCTGGAACGTAACCCACCTTTTTCTTGATGCTTTGATTTGTTTGAGTATTTTAATTGTTGGAGTAAGGGTCACCGTTAGGACAGATGCCCCTGGGAGAAGCGACGGTTTTGCTTCAACTGTGGAAGACGGGACACTGATCTCGTGAAATGCGCGCGGTGCGGTGAGGCCCACAGAGTCTATATGGCGTCGAGAGCGGGCTAGTTCCGGCCGGAAGTAGGGGATGTTTCCGCCTATCCACGACGGGTCCGGTTTGAGGAAGAGCAGCGTTATGATCCACCACCATCGTACAAGGCGGGGGCAGCGACTACCACCTTGACTACCTCTACCACTGCTGAAGGGCCAAGTTCCCGAATACCTACCGATTATTTATTAGCCATAAGGCAATTGGTAAATGCACCTCCGGAGGTGCAGGGTTTATTATTGGCAGCCCTGGTTCCAGGGCCCCGTTAGTTTTTTATTCATCCTCAATAAATAGTTTTTTTTGGTAATTGTGTTACTTTGTCCAAATAAATCTATCAATCTGATGAATTCTGTGGTGGAAATGGAGGAGTTTTCCTTGTTTCAGGTTTTATGGAGTGTTCCAGTTTGATTTTAATGGATCTTCTGCGACGTAGCAATAATTATTGCTGCGTCGTGAACGTTTTTGCATGGCTAGCTGACTCACTCTCGACGAGTGGACAGCTTCTGGACCGCGTGCGGAGCGCAGGATGTGAGATCTCGAGTCACACCTACGCAGCGCGTCGGCGCTCGGGAGGGGGCATAGCAGGAAGCGAGACAGCGGCAGCGCGCACGCGGTTACATGTATGCGGCTGTGTGTAGAGGGGAGAGCGCGAGTATGTGAGCGTGAGCGAGAGAGAGAGAGAGAGAGAGAGAGAATTGGCGCGCGTGATAGAGAGTGAGAGAGAGAGAGAGAGAGAGAGCGTGCGCTTGAGCGAGAAAGAGAGGTATATAGTGGTGCGAGATTGATGGCGTTCTGAGGGACCAGAGTGTTTGGGAACGCATGACCGAGGAGCGTCGCGGTGAAGTTGACTTTATGTTGACTCCCGGAGGCCATAAAGATGTATAGGGGAATGCATGGGCTAGGGATCTTCGGTGATATATTGGAATATATATTGTATGGAGTATGTGTATGAATATATATTGTATGGAGTGTATATTACTATATATTGGAATGGAGGATGTCGAATACCGCGCGCTCGATAGCTTATCTATAGGTGGAGCAACCGGATGGATATTGAGTTTGATTGATTGATCGTAATCGATAAAGGGGGCGCGGATTTGCATATTGAGGAAATACATAGAGGACGTTAATTGATTTTCTAACCAATGATAAAATTGGATTTGGAATAGAGGGCGCTGGGGAAAATCACGGATAGAGGAATAAATTAGTGGTGGTCTATTAATGGCCAACAGAGGATTTATTTCAGATAAAGGACCAATTGGAAAGCATCGACCGCGTCACTCTGTCGGCGGACGTCTTGTTCATAGTCCGCACTCTGATTCCGTCACTGGTGATTGGTGAATATAGTTGGTCTCAGCAGCTTATTGTTTTTTTTCCCTTGGAAGCCATTTTGATTTACCGTTCGAGTTTTTCTTGGAGGAGTTTTGGAGGAATTATTAGCTTGAGATTCCCTGGTTGAGCGGAATTTGCAGTTGTGGAGGAAAAAGTAATAGAGAAGTTGAGTGAACGAATTCATAGAGGAAATTGGTAATATCTCGTTGTAAATTATTTCTGGTAATCACGGATTCGTGGCGGAAAATGCAAGTATAATAGAGGATGGAGGCTCTTGTGACGTATGGAGAAGTTCACGTTTTCAGATCTTGGCCGGTGACTTCCCTTTAATTTTCGATTATTAAATAGAATCATCGTAGAGGAACTTTCGCGGCCCCATTTCTTTAGCATCATCAAGCAGCCTTGGAGTAATATGGCCGTGTGCCCATGCTTTATTTTGAGTCACTCAAATATGTTTGTCTGAATAAATCCGTGTAACAAGCAAATAGAATATATTCGTGATTTATTATCTAATATATTTGTGTTTAACAATTTACGTCCCAATTGCCACCACACTTCCCGCTTTTCACCATTGCAGGAATACCACGAGCCAGAGAGAAGGAAGAAAGCCGCGTATCTTAGAAATATTTTGTAAATAACTGGAATCCTCGTGCGGGCGGGAAAATTCCACGTTACACTTCTTCTTGATCTATCGTGCAAGTTTTATAGAGGTTATGGAGGTTTTGGAGGAAAACCTGGATATCTAGGTATATCCGAGGTTTTGTGGGGGTATTGCGACGTAGCAATAATAATCGCTGCGTCGTGATTGTTTTCCACGGTAGCTGACTCACTCGAACGTAGCGTACTGACAACTCCTCGGCGGAGCCAGCGCTCGGTGGCGCTCGCAGGAGTTGCCTCTACTCGACCGCTTGGAAGAGAGCGTGGCAGGAAGCGAGGTAGCAGTGCGCACACGGTCACATACACGTGACCATGTATTAGTGTGAGAGAGCGCGAGAGCATGCGTGAGTGATTGAGAGAGGGGGGGCTGCCGAAGCGAGCGGCGCCTAGAAAAAGAAAGCGAGAGAGAGAGAATGAGTATTCGATCGAGCGCGCGAGTGCAAGAGAGAAAGAGAGCATGACACGGCAGAGTACTGTACAGTAGAATTGTACAATACTAATATAGTGGTTTTTCTTTATAGCTGTAGAGGATTGGCGTTTGCCAACGAGAAGTCACTAGTTGGTATTGAAGGCTCATCTACAGTAATTCGTAAATTGGCATAGAGGATTTTAAATATCGCGCGCTCCATTGATTATCTATAGGTAAAGCCACTGAATGGACATTGATTTCGAGTGACTGATCGTTATCGATACAGAGAGCGCGGATTAATATATCAATCAAAGGATATAGAGGTCAGCAATTAACTTTTGAACCAATGAAGAAATCAGTATTGGAAAAGAGGACGCTCGGGGAAATCACTGATAGAAAGATAAACTAGTGGTGGTTTGCCAATAGACCAGTAAAGGATTTTTTCTAGGACCAATTAGGAAATTTGACGGCCGGGACGACGCTTCCGTGGAGAAGGAGGTTTGGTGGGAAATTACGGCATCCTCTTTCGTGCGGAGCGTCGGCCTCGGCCATTCTGTTCTTGATTGCTCTTGTAGCAACAGCTTGTGCAGTTTTCTTCATCAGGAATTCTGGGAGCATTTTCCTCGGTCGGAAGTTTTATTCAGGAATAATGGTGACCACCATCTTGATTGACGGAGTTATATTGCTAGGAATTCTATTGGAGTTTTATTGGAGGATTATTGGAGGATTATTGGCGGATTATTGGAGGATTATTGGAGGATTCTGGAAGTGTGGTGGATATTGGGAGTAACAGTTGGTGAGATATTATTCTAACTCTCGTTGCAAATATTTCTGGTTGTAAGGAAATTAAGTAGGTAGAGCAAGAGATTTATCTCATACGCGTGGCGGCTATTTCTTTCCGCGTTTCAAGGGATTCAGCGCGTTTCCTATTTGTGTTTCTTTTGAGTCACCCGTAGAGGAATTTTCGCGGCGCTTTATTTAGCACGATCCAGCCGTTTACTGGAGATAGTAATATGGCCGTTAAGCCCATGAGATTATTTCGAGTCGTTGATTACTGTTTGCCATTGATTCATTACGTACAAGGGATTGAGTGCAATATATATTCTTGAATTGTGCATTTTAATTATTTGCGTTAGCATTTATGGACCTGATTGCCACCACCTTCCCGCTTCCCGCCTTTTCAGGAACTCTAGGAGCCGAGAAAAGGAGTCAGCCGTGTACAAATAAATTAATTGTACACTACACATACATTTTTACCTTTCTTTTGAATTGAGTTTTTCCGCAATTTCTTATAAATAATTTATCAATACATATCCATAATAAATGTTACGTCAGAAACACTTTTTAAACATGAAATTTGATTACACTGGATAAAAGTTGTTAAAGTTCATATATTTAGTGATCTATTATTACATTGATACGTTTATTGTTCTTGTCAATTGACTTGTTCCGTCATTTCTTATAAATAATTCTTGATTCAAAATATTTTTCCACTTCACTAATTTCACTTAGTCACAGGAACCTTTTTGTTTTTTCAATATTCACGAATGATGTATGGCGTATAACCTCCCATGAGAAACTTATAAAAATCTGATAAAACAAAAGATAATATTTAAAAACAAAGAATAAATTCTTAAACCTGTATATATACAATATATTTATATATCATTGTTTCACTTCACTAGCTTGTCACAGGAATTTCTTTCCGATATAACTTGGTAGTTGTTTAAGGGGTTATGACAGTGTTAAAACCTGAAAAAAAAGAAAAATTGTTAGTGTTGTAAAAAATTAATAGATATATAGGTGCTCTAAAAACTATATTTTTGCTTTCAAATACAAGTATACATCACTTTTATGCATAAATAATATGCATAAAGTGAGTGTAACATTTAAAAACAATTAAAGGTATTTGCTTACCAAAAATCATGATTTTCATCACTTTTATTTACTTGCCGCATGTTTCTGATGGAACCGTACCATCAATCCTGTTGAATCAAAGTGCCAAATCTTCATTATGAGTCTGGTCTCAGACTAAGTGGAACAGATTCCTGAAAAACACAAAATTAATATAATTAATTAAACATATATTGACAATATTAATAATTATAGTGAATGTTACATATGTAAACATACGTAACATTCACTTTGAACTTATTTTTGCCAATTTTGCTCCACTCAGTTTGTGACCGTACTCATTAGGAAGGTTTTCCACTTTGGTTCATCCGGATTGATGTTACGATTCCTTCAGAAAGCTGCGGCAAGTACATAAAAAGCATGAAAAAACTAAATTTGAGTAAAAGGCATTTAAAGTTTATAATGTAAATCATACAAATGAACTCAGCTATACTTACAGAAAATATCTGGCATACCTTGATTTGCTTTTGGTACTCAAATATACATACAATAAAGTATATTTGATGGTACGCGCTTGTCATGCTGTGTGATAATAGCATTTAGAAGCTGAAAATAAAATAAAAATTATCGTTAGCTATTCATAATCAAGTTATGTTTATGAATTACAGTTACATACAATACTTACCATTATTAAATACACTTAAAGTTCTTAAAAAGTATGCAAAATAATACTTCAGGCAGTCAATATAAACTCCCATTTTGCTGGCTTGCACCCGTATACCTAAAAGCAAAAAATAAACCAACAAAGAAAAAGCTCATTATGAACACTGTTATTACTAATTAGTTTCCAATACTTATCTGAATAATTTTTCTACTCTGCAGAAGCTCTTGCACTTTTGCAACACCACTAAGGTTATAAGCATTGCTACAGCAGCTAGCAGACTAACTGCACTGATCTAGTGTCTTGGATGAAAAACAGCTGTTTGGCTGCTTTCTGCTGCTTTACAGAAAATTCTACTATACCGATCAAACAGAAATCTTCATTCTCGACCAGACGCTGTGAGGCACAACCTATTCGAGTGGCAAATTCAAATTTGTTGAATGCCTTTACTTTAACACATTGAGTTTAGTAACATAAAATCACACATAGAAAAATTAATTTTACAGATTTTATTTATTTTACGGAAATAAATTAATAACTCTTGAGAAAAAAACAGTTTGTAAAACGGTTTTTAAGTCATGTTTTCAGTAAGATTTCTCATGAAATTACTCTGTAAAAAGTGGGTTAGAACAATCCTTTCCACAAGTTTGGCCTAATTAAAATATTTAAAAATCACGATTTTTCAAAAATTTACTTGAAACAGATTTGTTAGTTTTTTGTTGATATCTTCGAGGAAAAATTTTTTAGCCAAAAACGGCTTTCAGGACCATGTTCTACAGACTATTAAGTATGAAAAAAGTGAATAAAAAAAATGGATATTTTCAAAATTTTAACACTGTCATAACCCCTTAATCTCTCAATGGAAATAGAAAATATCTGAAAAAATAAAAACATTTAAACAAAGAATCATTTTACAAAAAGTTTAATTATATTGTACTGATATAGATATTAAAATAAAACTGAAAACTTATCTAATTCAATTCTGCTAATCGTGTTTATGTAATTGTAAAATAATCTTAATTTACACAAAATCAACTTATCGACCTTATTATATTTAACACTGTTTTAATCAAAATATATATTCAGGTTAAATATTTAATACTGTTTTTTATAATATTTAATCCGAAACTGTTGTCTAAGCAAGTTGATTATTTTATAAACACTGTTTTATCGTGAAACATCGTATGCATAGCTGTGTAAGTATAATGTCTTCTGTGCATCTACTGCGCATCATATACACATCATATTATCTAAATGTGTATCTATATATTGTTCTCCGCGGAGAACAATTCTTGTTGAGGAGAATTGAGGAAAATCGAGGACTCCCAACTTTCACTTCACGATAACTTTTGATAGAAGCAGTTTCACAAAATATGAACCCGATATGATTGTGATAGATTTCTTACAATCTTTCATTTGAGTCCTCATATGTGAGAAACAAAGCTGTCAAGCGGAGAAAACCAAACCTCGTGTTTTCGAAAAAGCAAATGAGAAGTATAATAGGATCTGGCTAGATAGGGGCGCCCGACGGCGGCGTACATGTTGACGTATCTTATACTTGCTGTCGTGGCGCTACCGCTTGACCTTACAAACCTGCATAAAATTTAAAAGTCGATAGATCAACTGAACACAAATCCAAATAGATGAAGTGAACACAAATCTGAACACAAATTTTATTTCCAGTGGATTCTGGATAAAGAGTGGGAAGCTTTGAAATAGGACCCCCACACACATGTGCTCCCACCAGAAATCGAACCCACGATCTCTGGAACGGTGTGGTCTGCGTTGCGAGCACGCTAACCGCGCAGCCAACATCGCTCTCCATAATGAAAATTAATAAGAGCAGTCAAGAGTGGGTTTTGTTTGATTGGATTCCAGAGTTATCCTCCCATTTTTCACAGGTCGTGTCAATTTTTATTGCTTTATTATATATTATTGTGTTTTATTATATTTTACCTGGCGAATATCTTGTAGGAACGAACTTGATACCAGAGAAGAACTTTCACATGTATAAAATTTACTGTAAATTTGTGAAATTATTCCAATGACTGCTTTGTCTGCAGGAACATAACTTCCGATATGAGCCAAAAACACAATCAAAGCAATCTGTTCTACATAAGTACTTTTACCACAGCTGTTTGGACCAATTATAATTTTCAATAAATTGCTGGAAGAGCTTGAGTATATATCATTGGGAACAATTGAATGCGATTGTTCCAATAATGGATGTCGTCCAGATTGAATAAGAATTTTCTTTTCCGATATTATCTGAGGTTTGATGTAATTATTCTTTTTAGCAACGTCAAAAAGTGCTATTAATCTGTAATATAGTAATATTGAAATTATTTTAGAATTCACATTCATAACACATTTTGAAAAATTTTCTTTTTCTTTAATAGATGGTATGTAGTAGTAGATCTTTAGTTTCTATGAAACAATATTTCATAAAATAAAAAATTATTATCATTAATTAGTACTATTTAGAGAAAAATTGGGAAGTGAAATCATCACAAATATGAAAAATGTTTTTTGTTTCATTTCTGTAGATTATTTTCTACAAATATTCAAGTGAAAGCATTTTAATGAATAAAACAAGTCAATAGTAAAAGAAAAATTGGAATGGATAGTTCCCCCACTGGTACTGTTTGAATGTTTTGAATCACGCGCGCATCTATAGAAGGAACTCACATTAGACCCCGCGCGACCTAATGCGTAAGCTTCTCCCTTTACCGCTGGGGTCGAGACGAAAAGAGGACCGAATGGTTAAAACGACAGCTTGCTCTCTTTCAGCTTCATTTGGAGAGACAAGACCTATATACGTCTCTTGCACTGTCTGCTCATTCGTAAGACTCAATCACTCACACACACGTGCATACGCGCACGCATGCACGCACGCACTGGACGTTCCTCAGCAATCTCAACCATGAGGCAAATATTCAGAGTAAGCTGACTACTCGATTCGCGCTGCGTCAAATGGTCCTTCGAGCCGAATCCTCGTACCAAGAAGTAATCTGGGACAGAAACATGTGCAGTAACAAATAACGGCGTGTACAGTGCCTTTCGAACTAGAAATATCGTAATCGAGACTACTGTGCTGTGAGTTATAGGTTACAGTTGCTACGTCAAGAAGTTCTAACTCGCAGGGATCAAGGTCACCTTCAATATGAATAACTGAGCGGTTTGAGAAGACGATCTCCCGGACCCGGACATTGCAACTTAGAATTCGCTCCACAGCAGCACCCTATTTTCGAGCTTTCACCATGAGACCACACCTTTCGTTTCTGAGCATCGAGTCGCACAGCTATTTATGACGGTTACCGCGAGACAACGCTGAAAAACCTGTCGCTCGCTACGACACTATTACCACCGCGCTCAACACTTATCCTCTTGTCAGCACTAGTACAGAGTGCTTTGTTGTTGTCATAGGTAGACTAGACTGCTATGGCCGAGGGGACTCGACCGAAGCCACAATAAGAGCATAAGAATAACTTCCTTAACTATAGCTAGTTTGATCGATTTCCAGTATATACTGCTTAGCTTGACGGTGCTGCTTTGCTATTTATTATGACAAAAACTAGATACAGGACTTACTAGCAGCCCAAAAGGCAACCGGATCTGCCATCAGTAAGAGCATATGTAATCGAGATAACTTGGGCCAAAAAGCAATTACGGCTGAAGTGATTCGAAATTGACTGCTGCATCTCGACTCATACTGGCAGTCTTTCTTCGCGAAATATCAGCAGTTACACGAACATTACGAAGACTTGGTCAAGGATAAATACTTTGATAACGACTATTTTCTTTATATAGAGCAGCTGTACCTCGACTCCAAGGTGAATATGTCGGCCAGACTCTCCACTCTCACTGGGGAGCTCCAGATGGCGCTAGGCCAACCAAGCAGCAACCTCCCTTAAATTCTTTTTCCCTAAATTTGGAAGTAACCAGGAATACTGGAAATTGTTTAAGGAGAGTTTTAGTTTCATGGTCAAGGATTCGTCCACACTCACTCCGGTCTTCAAGATGCAGCATCTCAGAAGCGGTCTGATAGGTGACACCCGTAGGCGGGTGGATAATATGACCGTAGTGGGAACTAATTTTGAGGTAGCCTGTAAAGCTTTGGAAACCAGATATGGCAGCAAGCGACTTTGATTGACGGTGCAACTGAATAAGCTGTTCAGCATGTAATCTACTTCGATCAAGTTAATAATTAAGCTGACTCGCCTACTTGATACCACTAATTAATGCATCTGCAGAGCACTGCAAAATATGAAACGACCTATTAACTCATGAGATGACTAATCTGTCCAATTGGTAGTCTTGAACTTGTATTCAGAAACCTGGAAGGACTGGGAGAAATGACTTGAGGGAAGCAGCACATTTTTCACGTTCAATGGTCTAACTACCTTCATCGAGAATAGAACTAAGTCTCAATCGCGACCCAAGGATCGACTCTAGCTAACTCGAAAACTATTTCAACTCACTTGTCTGCAGCTCGTCCTCCCAAGAAGAAACTTGCTAAGATGTTAAGCTGCACTGTCTACAAGGGGCGGCATTTTATGGGTTATTGTCGTATTCTCCTGCGGAAGAAAATCTCCAAGCGGATCGAGCTGATAACTAGCTTGAATCTCTGCTGGGATTATTTGTACTCAGGACATCATTCGGCTGCTTGCTCTTCCAAGAGCCGTTGCAAGAATCAGGATGGTTTGAGAGAGGGCCAACAGTACCCTTTGCCAGGTAAATTCCTGCCACCTGGGCCCAAACCATAAGCAGCCAATATAGGATCAGCACACTCAACCTTTTGGGGCGAACCACTATCCTGAGTTCCGATCGCGTGGTACTGCACTTCAGGGCCTTCGAGTTTCGAGTTCTCATCAACCTAGGATCGTTAGGATCTTTCGTATTAGAAAAGTTCACTATTTCCCATCTAGATCACGTATCGGATCTAGGTACTCCAGAAATACTCCAGCAACCATAAAGATTACGAGTGCCTAGGCCGATTCAGTACGGAGCGCTTGAACCACACTATGATAGTTAAGGGAGAATTTTTTAAAAACTATGAAATTTAAATGTAAACTTTGATTTATTAGAATTATAAAAGGAAAAAATAATAAAAGTCCCTAAAAACTTCGTTGAATTTTTGTATTTATTCGGATTTCCTGAAGGAGACACAATGCTCCGATCCTAGGGCTTCCGGAGCATTAGCGCTTCTCTAGGGGTTTCAGCTAGTAAGAAGACTCATTGCTCGGCACTGCTGCAACAGTGAAGCACCAAGCTATCCCCTCGACTCGCTCGCCAGTATCGCTATAGATATATTACTACATGCGCGCAAAGTATTTACGTGCCTTTAACGAATCTGAATATTTTTACAATCGATTATTGTAAAAATATTCATATATATTGGTGATTCCCTAGGACATCGACCTGCTCAATTCTTTTTTTATGCATACTATCCTAAATCTCTTCTACTCGGAGAAATATAACTCCTGAAATTTTTTTCGATATTTTCCATCAAGCTACTTTAGTTTTGGCTTTAGAGGTTCGAAATTGATGAAATCAAGACTTTTGGCATTTTTTAACTATATTAAAAAATGTGTAACTTCTCAGGAAACCGGCTTAGGTTTCAACAAAAATTATTAGAACACTTTTTTAGAAAATTTGTTCAGCGTATCAAAAAAAAACTGTTAAAATGGTACATATGCGTGATTTTCTGTGAAATCGAGAGGCAGAAATTTAATTTTCTGATCATTTTAAATCTCTTCTACTTGATTAAATATATCTTCCTGAATTTTTTTAGATAGTTTGCGTCGATTATCTCTGAGTTACAGGGAGTCAAAGTTGGTATAAACAGGGTTTTTTGCATTTTTTGCTGACTTTCATATTTTCATAGCTTTTCAGGGAAATATTTTTCAACGTAAGAACATATAACATTTTTTTTAGAAAATTTTGTCTAGTTTTGAAAAAAATACTTTAAAACTCATGTAAATATATGTATGGTACAACTATGTTATAATACACTTCTGCCTTAACACTAGCAAAAGTGAAAGTTTGCTCTGAACTACGACTACAAAATGTTTATGAGGATTATTTCAGTTCAAAAGTATCTATGAAACTCCTGGAATAGGCCTGAGCTACTCTGATGAGCTAAAAATCAAAATATCATTTGTTAAAATCAAAAAATTAGATTTCCTGTCTGAAAAAATATATTTAAATAGAAAACAAAAAGGATTATTGAGATTTTTCTGAATTTCGCTTCTTTTCGAAGCGATTCCAATAAATAAATATACGTAATAAATATTCATTTCGAATCTTCCAAAAGCTACGGTCAACCTTTCCGTTAATATTGATCACTAGATCACAAAAACAATTCCCGTAATATTCGCGAAAGCACATTCAAAAGCTGAAGAGAATTTCCCATGAATGGGTAAAGTAATATTCTGCTAACACTTCCCGTTACCTTTGTAGGCTGCTAAAAAGAAGTTCAACTATCAACCTTGACGTCAATTCTTTCATAAGCTTACCATTACCTAACACGCAATATTGCAAGGAATATGAATATAAAATACTCGAGAAGATTGATTTTAAGTGCGTACAAACCTTTCAGGAATTTATAAATTATCTTCGTTGCAATATTATCAGCAAGAGCCTAGTAATCTTCCTACACTCGTTCTAAAATATTGGTATCAAATGTTCATTTATAATCTTTCAAAGGCTTACGTACACCTTCTTTTCGAAACGATTCCAATAAATAAATATACGTAATAAATATTCATTTCGAATCTTCCAAAAGCTACGGTCAACCTTTCCGTTAATATTATTCACTAGATTACCACAGCAATTCCCGTAACATTCGCAAAAGTACAATCAAAAGCTTGAAGGAATTACCGATAAATGGATAAAATAATATTCTTCAAACACTTCCCGTTACCTTTGTAGGCTGCTAAAATGAAGTTCAACTTTCAACCTTGACGTCAACTCTTTCAAAAGCTTACAATTACCTTACACGCAATATTGCAAGGAACAATATTGCAAGGAATATAAAATACTCGAGAAGATTGATTTTAAGAGCGTATAAACCTTTCAGCAATTTATAAATTTTCTTCGTTGCAATATTATAAGCAAGAGCCTAGTAATCTTCCTACTCTCGTTTAAAAATATTCGTATAAAGTATTCATTTCGAATCTTCCAAAAGCTAACGTCAACCTTTTCGTTCATATTGATCACTAGATCACCACTCTAATTCTCGTAACATTCCCTACAGCAGATTCAAAAGCTTCAAGAAATTTTCCGTGTATGGGTAAAGTAATATTCTTAAACTTGTACAAAATCAAATGAAACTAAACTTTTTAATAAAAAAAGCACTCCACTTCAGTTTTAGTGCAACTTTCAAGGAGTAAAATGAGGTATTAAAAGTTTCATTTCGTCCACTCATTGACTTAAAATGTTGCACGCCGTAAAAAAATTTCAGTAAACATCATGTCTTAATGGTAATAGATTTGTGATGATAGGAATCAATATTTTTAAGTTTTCATTAGCTTCAATAAAAGATTTGAATGAGCACTTTAAAAAAAAGTCTCATTATGATTGCTTAAATAGAAAAGTTTTTACAGCTTTATTAATAAGATTTATTTTTTAAGCCGTTAACTCAGGCATAACCCCTTAAAGTGTAAATCACTTACGTTTTTTTAAAATATTACCTACAAGAATCTATTGGCAAGCTGAGAAAAAGAAATCGAGAATATTGAAATAAGGTTAAACTTAAAATTTCCTAATAATCCTGATACTTTTCAATATTAGGAATAAATTTAAGCATTTATGCATTCTTAAGTGATGATTTCCTTAAGTGCTATTAAGGAACATTTTAGAAATGCTTGTGGTAAGTATTTGAAATATTCCAGATAGTTATTCAAATAGGAACATTTTATAACAGTTATAGAAATGTTTCGAGGCTGTTGAGTCCTGTTGATAATGTCGCAGAGAACAAATAAACTCAAATTCTTGCGGAAGATTTGACCGTTCCTGAAATCAATCATCTGCAAGAATATGACTGTTGTACGTCCTCTGCGACATTATCAACAAGACTCAACAGCCTCGAAACATTTCTATAACTGTTATAAAATGTTCCTATTTGAATAACTATCTGGAATATTTCAAATGCTTATCAGAAGCTTTTCTAAAATGTTCCTCAATAGTACTTAAGGGGTTATGTCTGAGTTAAAATTCAAATAAATCAAATAATTTTTTATTTGATTTTTTTAAGGCAAATTTACTGTAGAATAAGCTGCTGAAGTCCTTTTTGCCCGAAAAAATTCCGCTACAAAGTTATAGGCCAAATACTAAAAAAATATAATTTTTCAAAATTGCGTATTAATGATGTTTTGTCTTATGACACTTTTGATTATTCAAAACAATTGCCTTTTCATAGAAAATGTAAAATTAAATGCGTTTACAAACTCCTTTTGAAAATGCAATTTTATTAAAAAAAAAACACAAATATTATTTACTGAATCATTACAAACTGTAAATAACTAATTTTTATAAAATCGTAGATTTTATTTTTATTTTAAATGTTCAAAATAAAATAAATTTAGAATTTAAGTATAGTCTTGTAATTTTTTAATCAAACTTATAAAGGGATAAAAAAACATAGTGCAAATTAAAATTACCGGCTGAAAATATAGTACCTTACAGCGTATGGAAAGGGAAATCTCTATTTTACCGACCTAGTCGAGTTTGCATTCAGACATCAGCTGTTTCGTCTGCTGTCTGTAGTTTAGTGCAAGCTGGATGTTGTGCTGTTATGATAACTTCTGAGTCTACTAATATTCAAATTTAGATAAGTGTTTGGACTATAAATAACATATTATTTGTGAAGAATTGGTTCTTTGTGAGTGTATTCTTTATTTTTAGGTAAACGGACTATGAATATCATGTGCACGCCTGTGTGTTAGATAGTCTCAAAGCAGCTCAAAGTCTACTGTAATTGTTAGCAATCCTGTTAAAAACTGGGTAAGCAATTACAAAAATTATATTCATGTAAAATATGTTGATTGTGAATGCGTATCAAAAAATTAAATTTCAATTTCAGCTTTTGATACTGGTACATCAACATGTACAGCACCCGGGTCTTGATAAATCCCATAAGACATAGGTATTTTATGTTAAAATATAAAAGAAATATGCCAAGCAGTTCATATAAGTACTACTCGATAAGTATGCATAAGTGTCTTGCATAAACTTTAAATGCATTTTTCTCATGTTTTGAATTTTTATGATTTTAGATCACTTGCCGCAGGATTTCTCGGGAACCATCAGCCCAATCAAGCTGAAATTTTTTGGAGAGCTTCAGGGAATCCTTCGTCACTGCTTGAACGGAGGGAAATTGGCTAAGGTAAGTTTAAAGAATGTTACGCATGTGAACATATGCATAATTCACTATAATTATGAATATTATGACCTTATGTGTTTCTCAATATTTAAAATTTTTATTTGTCAGTAATCCCTTCCGTTCAAGCTGAGGAGAAAGACATTTAGAAGATTGTCCATCCAGTTTGGTCTATATTCATCACTCGGATGCTGAGAATTCATACGGCAAAGGGAAAAATCTGATCAAATTTAATACTTCACACATGGAATTGTTTGTATAGTAAGTATAGATATATAATTATTTAAAAATATGTAAAATTACAATTAATATGTATACTTTAAGTAGAAAAAAGAATTTTTTTAATATTACTTATAAATAATTTTTTTTGCCTAATAACTAATAATTTGTTTTTTTTCAGGTTTAACTCAGGCATAACCCCTTAAGGAAATAATTACTTAAGAATATATAAATGCTTCAATTTATTCCTAATATTGAATAGTATCAGGATTATTAGAAAATTTTAAGTTTAACCTTCTTTCAATATTCTGGATTTCTTTTACTCAGTTTGTCATTAAACAAGTATATAGAAATATTCCTAGGTTCTTTAGATTGGTATTAATATTATTTATCCCACCCTGGCTTCAAAATTGCAACATAGTTACTTGTCATTAGATATTCAACGTATACAATATCGTATCACACTGGTACGTAAAGGGTTTATTCACAAAACTTGTTAAAGCACTCACGTTGCGTTCGTGCCAATCCCTCTTTTCGTAAACAACCTTGTTTCGCACCCATTGCACAATATAATATATTATATAATATTATGGTACGTGTGAGGCAAATACAGGCTTGCAAAAGAACAATATTAAACGAAAAGCTTTCATGAATGTTATGGGAATCACTGTGGTAATGTAGTAAATAATATTAACGGACTGGATGTTAGCAGCATATAAAGGTAACGGGACGTTTATTTTTAATATCACTGTACTCATTCATGGGAAATTCCTTTTCGCTTTTCGATGTGCTTCTGCGAATGTTACGGGAATTATTGTGGTGGTCTAGTAATCAATATGAACGAGAAGGTTGACGTTTTGCTTTTGAAAGAATTGACGTCAAGGTTGCAAGTAGAATAATTTTTTAGCAGCATACAAAGGTAACGGGATGTTTATTGAGAATGTAAAGTTACTTATTGATCGGCTCATTCTTAAGCTTTTGAATTAACGGAAAGGTGAACGTAAGCTTTTGAAAGATTGGAAATGAATTTAGGAATATCTTTTAATGAGTGTATTACGATGACTAAGCTCTGGCTGTTAATATTGCAGAGGACATAATTCATAAATGCCAGGAAGGTCTGAGCATTCCTGAAATCAGTGTTCTGGGATGTATTACATTAATATCTTTTGTAGTGTTGCGTGTAAGGTTACTATAATGATTATTGTGACCTTATAGTAAATATGTGAAAAAGTTTCGTTGTAATGTTTTTTTCGAAAACTCTGTCGAATCTCCTCCAAAAAATGACGCAGTTAAAGTTGCACTCTCATATATTTCGGATAATGGAATTCTATTCCATGTTACTAACAATTTTCTAAGAACATTCCTTGAAATTACAATATAAATTTTTCTAAAGAATATAATATTAAATTCTGTGTATATGTACCTTTTCGAAAATTATTCCATGTTTGTGAATTATAACTGGAAATCACTTCAGTATATTCTGATTCATATAGTATGAAGTAAGATAGTATAAGCACCACGAGAATGAATTCGAACAGCTAATATCTCATGTTTACCACCCTCGCTTTTGTCTCGATGATGATTAGTGCACAAGAAATGAACTCTCCAAGTTTTTTCGTCTCTATAAACATGTATATTATTCAAATCTGATTTTAGTATAACAATAATGGACATCATAAAAGCTTGAAAAAATATATCAAAAAAGTTATCTGCAGCATTACTAGCATAAAAATCTAGTAATTATTTTCATAAGGGTAATGATTAAAGGTAAGTGTTACATAATATATTTACTGAAAAATGTATGTTATAAACTTATGCATGCTCAGAAGAACAGCCAATCGCGTGACTGGACAATAGCTACAAGAACAGCCTAAGAAAAATTTTCATGTATCGTTTACTCTTACACTTTTTTAGGATAGGAATATTCAAGTAATATTGTAAATAATTTACTATGCGTCTCTTCGAGCCAAATCGTTTTTATTTATACAAAATTTGCCAAACGTTTCAGGATATATATATCCCCTCTTCAGTGGCTATATAATACAAGGTTATAAAAATATTTGAAAATTCATTACAAAGTATAAATTTAATTACAAAATATTGAAAGAATTTTTACCTAATATGTAAAAAACCACCATCTTTCACATAGTAAAGAGACAAGGAATATCGCATATGGCGCTATAATTATAACGTACAAAATTAATTATAAAAATGAAATTTACAAAACTTTTTTTAATAAAAAATTAACTTACAGGATTTTGACTCGAGAATTAAAGAAAACCAGTACGGTTTTTTACCGGTGCCATTAGATGGCAATATGGCATCGGTCAAGGCTGGACAACAACTAGTGTCTCGACTGAAAATCGGACTATATAAAGCCCGCAATACATACATCAAACGCAGAACACATACTATGAATACAACAAATATATATGTAACAAACTATAATGCAACATACGTTGGCGACGGATATTTCGAGCTTCATCCGTGTATCAAGAACGTATAACAGAACAGAGGTGGCACGTCTACTACTCAAGTGACAGAGCGGGGAGCCCGAGCCGCATCGCAAGAAACGCTCCTACCATGACTGTATGACTATATAGTATACAGTATGGCCGGCGCGTTGCCAAGGCAACCCGGTCTCCCCGACCTCCCACTGGGCTGTTCCGCTCCGGCTCGCCAGCCAATCACTATCGAGCATGTGTTGGCTGAGTTGAAGAGAGCGCGAAGCGGCATGACACCTCTACCTGCATGCTAGGCTCCTGATACAGTCTGCTCGCACACCGAGCCTCCGCAATCCCATTATTTACAAGTTAAAATTTATTTGGATTATTTTTTAGATTAGATATAACATTTTTATAACTTGCTTTGAGGCGACACGTATCCTCAGCCCTATTAAGCGTGCCATCAAAAAATTGGATATGGAGCATTTCTGAAAAACGTCTACGAAAAATAGACGCCTCTCTATCTATTATTTTAATATTGTTAAAATCAAAACTGTGTCCCGTCTCCAACACATGCACCGCGAGAGGAGAGTTTAGATCCTTTTTCTCTATACATCTCTTGTGTTCGTATTGCCTAGCTTTTAACGGCCGATACGTTTCCCCAATGTACGTAGAATCGCAATCGGAGCAGTCGATCTTATAAACAACGTTTCTTGTATCATTCACAGCAGTAGGATCTTTGCCAAGCTTTATAAATTTATTAAACTTATCACTAACACTATTGGTGAGACTCATGTCATTTCTTTGTAAAACCGACTTTAATTTATTATTAAACCCTTCGTAGTTGGGAAACACCGCGTATCTTTTTCCAGAGTTAGGATTAGAATTATTGTTTTTAATAATATGTGAATGCGCACTACTTTCACCCGCACCTTCCAATGTGGCCTTAGAAAGGCACAAATTGCGAGCAATGCGTTTTTTACTAAATTTATCTATGAAATCTGGAGGATAGTCGTTAGCTATGAGAATTTTTTTGCATTTTTCGATATTTTCACCGTGAAATCGCGGATCAGACAATAATATCGCCCTATCAAATAAGTTGTACATTATTGCTATCTTTTGGTTTTTTGGGTGGTGAGAGAAATAGTTTATGTATCTAGAGGACGCAGTATTTTTTTGAAACCAGTTAGTAAAAACATGGCCACTTAAATCATGAATAATAGACATATCCAGAAAATTTATACTATTGTTTACTTCAATTTCGTGCGTAGATTGAAGGGAATTGTTGTAGCTATTAAATATAGATAGCACAAAATCAATTTTCTCTCTGTCCAAAACCAAAAGACAGTCATCCACGTATCTGTAAAAAAGTCGAACGCTAGATTTTGCAATACCCAGACAATGTTCCTCGAGATCCTCCAGAACCATATTTGCAAAAACAGGGCTCGAGCAAAATCCCATCGGAGCGCCTGAAACTTGTTTATAGAATTTGCCATCAAAGACAAGATACGTACAATCGAGAAGAATTTTTATACCATCAATAAATTCACTCTTCGACATACAATTCAAACATGAGAGCCATTTCCATCTCTTTTCAATCGACAGTATAATCGCCTCCTTTGGCAAGCTCGAAAACAACGAAACAACATCGAAGGATACGAAACAGTGTTGATCAGAAATATTCATATTGGTGAGATTATTTTTCAGTTGCATACTATTTTTTATGTGTGAAGCTGGTAAAGGAAAATGTTTTGTTAATAAGACGGATATGCATTTATCAAGAAAATAAGTCGGGCTATTAATTGCTGAAAGTATAATTCTTACGGGATTGTCCGGTTTATGGATTTTTATCAGGCCATACGCTTTCGGGAGCGATGTGTGCTCGATGCCCTTAGAAGAAAGACCTCTAAAGGCCTCATCGCACTCTAAAACGCCCCGTGTACTCCAAAGGTCAATGAGTTTTTAATCCTCTTTTTAATCCCTGCAGCAGGGTTGACTTTAACAAGTCTATAAAATCTCTAATCAACGCGCCGGCCATACTGTATACTATATAGTCATACAGTCATGGTAGGTGCGTTTCTTGCGATGCGGCTCGGGCTCCCCGCTCTGTCACTTGAGTAGTAGACGTGCCACCTCTGTTCTGTTATACGTTCTTGATACACGGATGAAGCTCGAAATATCCGTCGCCAACGTATGTTGCATTATAGTTTGTTACATATATATTTGTTGTATTCATAGTATGTGTTCTGCGTTTGATGTATGTATTGCGGGCTTTATATAGTCCGATTTTCAGTCGAGACACTAGTTGTTGTCCAGCCTCGACCGATGCCATATTGCCATCTAATGGCACCGGTAAAAAACCGTACTGGTTTTCTTTAATTCTCGAGTCAAAATCCTGTAAGTTAATTTTTTATTAAAAAAAGTTTTGTAAATTTCATTTTTATAATTAATTTTGTACGTTTTAATTATAGCGCCATATGCGATATTCCTTGTCTCTTTACTATGTGAAAGATGGAGGTTTTTTACATATTAGGTAAAAATTCTTTGAATATTTTGTAATTAAATTTATACTTTGTAATGAATTTTCAAATATTTTTATAACCTTGTATTATATAGCCACTGAAGAGGGGATATATATATCCTGAAACGTTTGGCAAATTTTGTATAAATAAAAACGATTTGGCTCGAAGAGACGCATAGTAAATTATTTACAATATTCCAACATCGAGCGATAGATTCACATTTAAACAAATATTCAAGTAGTCTTTAGAAAAGCTTCTGATAAACTTGTACGTAACAATCCAAATTAACACATGTTCAACCTTACGATGTAATCATTCGGTATTCTTACAGGTAATTATACCGAAAGATAACATTGAATTTTACGGGAAAGTGCAGTGAAAACTGTAAGGTTTTTCTGAATCGTAGAACTAGAATCTTTTTTTATTATGTTTGGAAAGCTAACAGGTTCTCCCTGGAATCGGTCGCAACATTCCTTCTCGAAGGATTCTCAAAACTAACCTTTCCCGAAGTTTTCTGAAATTTTTTTGAATCTTCCGCATAGCACGCATTGGAAGCTTGATTATGTCCTTTGGTTGTAAGCTTTCGAAATATTGCAAGCTCATTACGCAAAATTCGATACTTTTTAATTCCCATGTATTCTAGTAGGAAACATATTCTAGTATAGCTTAGCAAACTTACTTTGCGTTTTAATAAATATTTTTATTTAATTATATATATATTTCGAAACACGTAACAAAATTTTTTAAAACCTTATTTGTATCATTTATACAATATTGCAGGCTGTATTATTATTACATTACAGGTATACATGTTTATGCCCACGAATATACCAAAAAAGTTTCAACGATGTGGTCGTTTTGTATTTTTGAGACATTGCTTGTCAGATTCCAGTACGTTCTTTCTTTTTGAGTGACGTGAAATATTCGATTTTAAAGTTGATTTTTTTAAATGCCTATATACGTTTGTAAAGGTAAATCGAGAATTAAATAAATTTTTAACCAAAAATCTTATTTTTTATGAAATAAATATGTTGTATGTGTATATTTAAACTTTTGTGCGCACGTATCATTTTATCGCTAAAAATTAATATATATATATATATATATATATATACACATATAAAATTTAGAAGATATGCAACTTGTAAAGAAACATTATTATATAATACTAATATAATTTTAAAAACAAATTGTAAAAGAAAAGAAATTTATTCTAATTATTTTATAGATTGAGAGTTTCCAAAGATCTGAGTTTAAATTCATGCCAAAAGTATATGCCAACAGTACACATTTACACGTATACTGTCTAAAAATATAACGCACATTCAGATTTGTACCATAAAAATTTTAAGATAGTATTGCAGTTTATTTACATAATTTATTTTTCCAGAGGGGTAACAAGAGATCTCCATTCCAGCCTATATACAGTTCAGTGATCCTGAAGATAGCGAGTGATACATTACTGCATTACATTACATTTTACATTTTTTGATATATTCTTTTTTATTTGGTAATTTTTGCAACATTTTATTAATCTTTATATGAAATAAAGAAAAACATTTTGGGTTTGATCAAATGCATTTTTATGAATGAAATACAAAAATATAATTATTAACCTTTAAAATTATTTTGTGTTTTATTTTTTTTTTACAGCCTTATCAAGTCCTCATACGAGTGTTATTTGGCTCTACATTACCTGCGCTTGTAAGTACTTAATTTCAGTGTATTGAGTCCACTATTTTAAAATACTCGCGCAGAGCAACGGGGACCTACAGTTTTATGTACAGTGAAATATACACGTTGCACATAGTGGAATCCGAATCACAGGAGCTCAGATGTCAGTATAGACACTTATGTAAACAAAGAGGTGTCCTCAAAATCGTCAAGAGTCAGGCTTGAACCCAGGACCTCTGGATTTCTAGCCTGATACTCTACCGATTGAACCATCGTCGCTATTTCCCTTTAATATAATGATTCATTAAAGATATTAAATTTTTACAATTTAGAGAATTAATTAAATATTTGAAAATGTGTTCATCTATATTAATCGAATTGTTTTCCATCTTTTTTCAACGTCTCTTACAGATCATAACTCGATAAAATTCAACTATTATGCACGGGTTCTTATAGAATCAAAAATAGTTAACATAGATCACGATATTTTTAGATTGAACAAAAATAAGACACAATTCCACATATTAGATATAAACTTAAGAAACAGTACGTGAAATTTAAACTTGTTTTATAGATTAAATTTCATTGAAAGCATATTTTTTTAAGTTATACATAAAAAAAGAATGGTTTTAGCTTCCATGTTCTTTGAAAGATAACCTATTTAAACCGAATATACATATAGAAATAAAATGTTCTATACAGATTTCATGAATTAACAAAATATTCATTACACGGGATTATTTTAGTTATTTTAAGAGTAAAAAGGTAAACAGAAATAATTTAATTTTTCAATATAAGAATATAAAGGGATAATAGAAAATAATAAGGACAACATTTTTTTAGAAACAAAGCTATAACAGAATTTTTAGACGGAATATTTGTGTCGAAGTTTTAATAATATATGCCATCACTATATGAACTAGTGAATTACTTCAATACTTAATTAATGTTATGGAACTTTCGAAAAAGTTTTATAAAAGTTTCCTTTAAACTTTTGAATGGTTTCTCGAAGGTACAAGAACAAAATCTCGGTTTTTATTTATTTTTTATGTTAGACTTTTTAAATCTTTAATGCTGCAGGTAATATAGTATTGTTGGGATGTGAAATAAAATATAATAAACTTCAATTAAAAATATGTTTGCAAAATATTCTTACAAAATTGCCTTAAGCTTTCAAAAGCTATCCATTAAGAAAAGTTATTAAAGATGTAAAAAATATTTGAAAATTTTGATAAATGTTTTGGAGTACAATTTATCGAAATCTTCTTGTAACAATAACTTTTGGAAGCTTAATGCAAATCTTTGCAAATATATTCCGAAAATATCTTATGACACTTTGATTAAAGATTACGATAATATTTCATATCATATTCTAGTTGATTATTATGCAAATCAATAAAGCTTTAAAGAATATAACCAGAAAGTCAAAAAGACAATAGACAGATTCTTACTGAAACCTTTACGGAATTATTCAAAAGCTTACAAAAAAAATGTACATAAAGATTGTACTCAAGTTTCATAGCATATATAAATATCGGCTTAATACAACAAATTATAAAAGCTTTCAAAGATATTAATGACTCACCTTTTCAGAATAATAATGTTACGAATTGTGAAAGTTTTATGACATATTTTATAAAAAATATTCAAAAATATTATTAAAACGTTTTAAGAACCTTTTAAGAAATTTTGACGAAAATTTTAAGAAATTTTTTAAAAACGTTTTACAAGATTTTCCGAAGGATTTATATTAATTTTTGGAATCTTTTGAAGAAACTTCCTAACATTTCTTTTAAGAACTCTTTTTGAAACCTTATAGGAATATTGATAATACTTTTCGGACATTTGAAATTGAATAGAACGTTTCGGAAAGATTTCTGCTTGATTTCAACACTTACTAAACACTCTTCGAAAAGCTTCTAAACGTTTCTGAAAACAGTACAGTAATCTCATGTTAAAGCTTACAAAATTATTTTGAAAACTTGAATGAAAAGTGACGGAGATATTTCTGTAGGATTTCAATAAACTTTCCATACACTGCTTGAAAAGATTCGTAAGGTTTTCCAGACAAGAATACTGTAATGTCGTTTGGAACCTTTCCGACAACAATTTGTAGTGGATATTCTCATCTTTGGGGAAGATAGCATTTAAGCTTCTATTTAAATTCCTAAATACACTACAGCAACGTTATCCGAGAGGTCACAAGATTCTTTTTGACAACCTTAATAAAAAGTTACGGATAGATTTCTGCACGTTTCCAAAAAACTTTCCATACACTTTTGGAAAAGATTCCAAAGGTTTTCCAGAAAAGAATACTGTAATGTCGTCTGGAACCTTTCCGACAACAATTTTTAGTGGACATTATCAGCTTTCGGTAAGATAGCATTTAAGCTTCTATTTAAATTCCTAAACACACTATAGCAACGTTATCCGAGAGGTAGCAAGATTCTTTTTGAAAATCTTAATAAAAAGTGACGGAAAGATTTCTGCATGTTTCCAATAAACTTTCCAAACACTTTTGGAAAAGATTCCAAAGGTTTTCCAGAAAAGAATACTGTAATGTCGTCTGGAACCTTTCCGACAACAATTTTTAGTGGACATTATCAGCTTTCGGTAAGATAGCATTTAAGCTTCTATTTAAATTCCTAAACACACTATAGTAACGTTATCCGAGAGGTAACAAGATTCTTTTTGAAAATCTTAATAAAAAGTGACGGAAAGATTTCTGCATGTTTCCAATAAACTTTCCAAACACTTTTGGAAAAGATTCCAAAGGTTTTCCAGAAAAGAATACTGTAATATCGTCTGGAACCTTTCCGACAACAATTTGTAGTGGACATTATAAGCTTTCAGTAAGATAGCATTTAAGCTTCTATTTAATTTTCTAAATATACGACAGCAATGTTATCCGAGAGGTTACAAGATTCTTTTTGAAAACCTTAATAAAAAGTTACGGAAAGATTTTTGCATGTTTCCAATAAACTTTCCAAACACTTTTTTGGAAAGATTTCAAAGGTTTTTCCTAAAAGAATACTGTAATGTTATATGAAATCTTTCCTAGAACAATTTGAAGTGGACATTCTCAGCTTTCGGGAAGATAGCACTTAAGTTTCTATTAAGATTCCCATACTTTCAGGAAATCTTCCTGAAAGATTTCAACAACCTTCCGTGCTATGTGGATTGTTATTTCAATTAATTAACAATGAATGGTAACTATTACTTAAAATTTTATTTTCCGTAAATGTGTACTAAATTATTATTTTTTAATTTTGTTTTATAAAATCTAACGTGTTAAATTGTATTACAGCATCGAGAGAGATAGATGAAGCTCTTGCAAATTTCTTTTTTGGTTGCAACATACCTTTTGTTATTACAGAATCTGTATATTTCAAAAGATTCGTGCAGCTTTTAAATCGTACATACAGCGTTCTAACAAGCAAAACACTTTCTACGACTCTTCTTGAAAACCGCTATAGTGAATTTAAAAATTCAATTATTCAAATGCAATCAAGAAATGCTGTATTACTAATTGATGGTTGGAAAAACAAAGCAGCAAATACTAAAAACGTTGTTGCAATGCTTCGTTTAGAAAACTGCAGGCATGTATTCCTTAAATCGTGGGACTTTAGTAGCATAAGTGAAACTCGTGATGCATTAACTGATGCTGTCAATGAAAGTGTTGAAATAGCAAGAGACAGTTATAATATAAGTGTTTACGCTGTAATAACCGATAACGCATCAAATATGAGGCGCATGAAAAATTTAGTGCACTTATGATTTCTTACATGCAGTGCGCATAGTGGAAATCTGCTAAGCAAATCAGTAACTATCCAAGAATTTGATAAACGAGTCAACGCATTATTGAATAATTTCAAAAATCCATTTTTTGAATCTCAATTATTAGAACAAAGAGGAAGCCGCATTGTTCTTATTTCTGAGACGCGATGGTGCAGTCATAGAAATGCTTTTAGACGATCCTTAAGAAATTTAGAGCCTATGCGAATAGTTGCAAGAAATCAAGACGGACGTAGTGGCTCTAGAATTTCGACTGAAAACTACAATATCTTATTTGATCCAACGTTTTAACTACAACTACAAGATCAAATATTAATGCTCGATCCAGTTTGTGAGTTAATAAATGTTAGTCAACAAACTAATTGCAGCGTGGCAGCTGCAGTGGAATTATGGCTGCAATTTGAAGTTCCCGCAGTGAATACAGAATATGAAAATCTGCTTAATGATCGAATATCTAAAGCGATCAATGTTTATGGACTTGCTGCTAATTTTCTGCATCCTGTATATCGAGGCCAACGATTTGCTGGCAATGCAGAGTATCAAAACCGTGTTCGTCAATTTTTTCAAGATAATTTAACACAGGATGGCTTACGAGAATTAGATGAATTTAATTCAAGAGCAGGAAACTTCGCGAGATTGTTCGAAAAAAATTTAGAGTGTGGTATAACATTCTGGAAAGCTGCGCAATTTTTTTATCCACTTTTGAGTTCTTTTGCATTGAAATGAATGTATTTATGCGCTTCTACCGGACAATTGGAGAGATTATTTTCAGAGTGGGCATATGTGCATTCTCCAAAAAGAAATCGATTAACTAGCGAAAGATCCATGAAATTGATATCCTTATATTATAATATGCGCCTAAGAGATCAGGTATGAATAGAGTATATTAATATGGTAGATCTCGATGAATAATTTATAAATGAATATGCTGTAATTCGAAAAACACATTTTATTATTCTAACCTTATAAATATAAACTTACTTTTCATTAGCTTTAAATATATAATATAGCTTTTTAATTTTTATTTGTTTAGTGATGGGTAATGATTCATTTTGAGTGTAAGAAAAAGTACTACATTTTGTAAATGCCGGTATACGTAGTATTTTTAAACAAAATTCAGCCAAATGAGGTGCAAAATTCTTTACAAAGTTCCAGTAAGTTTTCGGGCTTTGAATACTTTTTTCGTTTAATTTAGAAAACATTCCATCATTATCGTTAAAACTTTGTTGTTGTGCTAGTTGAAAACCATCAAATTCATCAATAAAGGATAAGTGAATAGACGCTGCTGCGTCCTTATTTGACATTACTTTTTTGCCCAAATATTGCGGATGAAAGTAATTGCATACTAATGAAGGTTCTGTAAATATACTAGGTAAATGCTTATTAACTATAGCTTTGAAAATTTCACTTTCAAGGTTTTCTAATTATATACATATATCTTCCACGGAATCAGCTAAGTAATAGCATAACTCTGGCTTATCAAACATTTTAGATATGCAACTTTAAATAGAGTGAACATCTTTTAGTTTTTTTTTCAAATACATTGTTAAATAATAGCGCAATCATATTTTGGTTTATCTTTAAACGCTGATCTACTGCTAATTGCCTGACTCTTTTCAAGTTCGTTAAAGTATAACTCACAATATTAAAGTAATCCTTAAAATTGTCAGACTTCAAACTAGCAACGTCGATACTAAATTCTTTGTTAAATACTCTTTCAATTACATTATAAATTTGAATTATTTGATTTGAAATAACTGAATGTAAAATAGAATCAACTCTATTTTGCAATTTTACTGTTAAACATGTTATATACCAAATTTTTTTCTCTTCAAACAATTTTTTTCTATTGTAGTTCTCATGGTGATTCGAAATAATTACATGTATTTCCTGATTATACTCATTTTGCGCTATCTGCAATGACTCATGAATAAATGATTCAAAATTTGCCCCTGTATTACTTACTTTAATACAAAAAAAAATTACTATCATTGTCATCAATAATGCTAATGTAATCTCCATTTTGTTTAGCATTAATTAATAAAATACCACAACAAGAAATCTTTATGTTTTGAGTAAACTTATTAAATGATTCATCTAAAATATTATTTTGTAACTCATCGATGCTAGGTATTTGATATGAAGGTCTTAATTTTTTGATAAAATGAATAAAAGAAAGTGATGCAGTTATCTCGAACTTAAAATTATTACATATTATATATTGCAGAAGCAATTCATCTATCTGTTTATTTTCTATCGGATCCATAATGTCGAAAAAATTTTTCAATGCACTTTGTTCAAGTGTGCTTTTTTAAATTCCTTTATTTCTGACGTTGTTACTATTATTTTTAATATCTGTATTCACTGAATTCAAACTCTGAAAATTGAAATTTTCAACGATATTAATTAATAATTAATCTTTTTTCTAATTTGTAATACGATTTAAAATACATATATAAAATATATATACTTCTGATTTACTAGCTTTTGCATCAAAGCTGCTATTGCTACCGTCCTCAACCTCGACGTCACTTAAGCTCATTGATGCTTTTCTTTTGTTTTTTGAGGTTACGTCATTATCAACAATATGATTTAATTTACAACCATTTCTGTAAAAGCACGTATGGCGTAAATAAATCATGAAGTTAATAAATCTCTTTATTGCTTTAGTTTATCATTTGTGTAAGAATCATATGTCGAACACTTTACTTTATACACTTATACGTTATACCTGTGCGTTTTCAGCCTGCACTCGGCTGTATTTGTTAACGTTTTTTTACATTTTACGCACTCGGCTACTATTTTTGTTTTATCATTTTCAAAGATAGTTTTTTTAATGTAGCCATTGTTCCAGTAGGTATGTGATGGTCGTGGCATGTCATAACATTTCACGTTTTTCACGATTTTCACGTTTTACCTATCACCTTCACAAATGATCTGGAGAATCCACCTATCACTTCCGATCATAACTGTTTCACTTCCATTTACTACCTCTGCTTATAACCCTTTGCCTATCACCTTCACCTATGACTTTCAGCTTCCCCGTATCATCTTCAACCATAACCTCACACATCCACCTATTACATTAAGTCATGATCCGCCTATTACCCTTGACCTATCATCTTCAATCGCATTCCTCAGCCTCCCTCTCTTCACCCTTTACCTATCGGTTCCACCCTTCTCCTATCGCTCAGCTCCACCACCTACCACCTTTAATCATAATCCCTTCACTGTCCATCTATCGCCTCCAATTATGATGCCATCACCCTTCACTTATCGTCTTCAATCATTATCTCTTCACCCTACAGCTTTTATCCCCGCATATTGTCAACACCCATAAGTAATTACTTAACACTTTCACCCTCCACCTATTGCTTCCATTCGTGCCCTTTACCCTATACCTATGTCCTTCAACCTCCACGTACAACCTCGACCTGTCATCGCAATCCATGATCTCGAGCCTCTACCTATCGCTTCTAATAATATACAGCCTTCACAAATCGCTTTTAATTGTATCCTCCAATCTCCTTATGGCCTCCAGCCTCCATCTATTGGCTTCACCCTCCCACTATCGTTTCCAAATGTCTCCTATCACCTACATCCTCCACCTGTTGCCTTCAATCATGATCCCTTCAACTTGCACTTACAGCCTCCATTAAAAACTCTTCACTTATAATTATTTCCTTCTCATGTTGTAATCTCTATGTAGCACTCTATCTATCACCTTCACATATGGCCTTGAGCCACCACCTATCATCTCCAACAATGTATTCCTGTATATATATATAGTGATCGAATCGATGAATGAATGGCTGTTTCTTTCGGTTGCAGGCATTCATCTTCAGAATCTCCTACATATAGTTAAGTATAATTTTTAATTTTAAGAATTTTGAAAAGTTTGAAAAAATCCTCGTTTATTTGTATACGCTTTATAGTGTTCAAGTATATAATGGCCATTTAATTGCGATACTTAGAAAAACAATCTAAGAATTTAAAAAAAAACCACCTATTCATTTATCTCCATGATGGTGTGAAAATAATGACTTCAACTATATCTTTTAAAAAATAAAAAACTTTTATTAGTTCACAAAAATATATATATAACTTTCTCGCTCCCCGAGTCACACTCTGTATAGAGCCCCTGCAGCGCTGCAGTCCGGCTAGCGCGACCGAGAGACTCCGCTGCGCGGCAGTTCCGCGCTACCCTGCTAAATCGCGAAACCACCACAGAGTTGGGCGGCCAGTGGGGACATAAGGCCAAGCGCACAGCGGCTCCGAGCGCCTCCCTGTCGACTTCCCCACCCAGAGAGTCTCGCTTATATCAATGATTTATATAAATATGTAAATATGTAATTATATGTGTGTATATGTTGTATGTGTTGCATGTGGTATATGTATGTGTAAGTATATGTTTATTCTTTAACAATATGAAGCGTATGCAAATAAAAGAGAATTCCTTAAAAATATAAAAAATAAAATACAAAATTTAAAAAAAAACCAAAATTTAGTGGATTAGGCCTACAAGGGAAACCACTTTAAAAAAAACGCGCCATTTCTATTTACCTTTTTGGGTGATGTGGAAAAAATAGAAATAATTTTATCTACATTTATTACCTATACATATCACTTCCACCATCTTCCTAGAAACAACATCTAACCTAAAAACATACAACACCACCACAACCTAAAAACTATATCTACAACAATCTATGATTACCTCTACCTATCACTTAAACCCTTAAGTCTACAGTTAATTTAACGCCTTCACCTTGATATTAATGAGACTTGATATAAGCGGAGAAATAATTAAACAGATTATTTCCTGCGCTATTTTTTAAACCCCTCCCCCCAATCGGCCCCTATAGGAGCCAGGCCAACCGCTATCCTCTCAGCGTCAACTATTCAGACGCTGAACATCGGAGGCGACACTAACGGAGCCGACGCACCGCTCCAACACTGCAGCCAGCGGAAGAAGTCATCGCCCGCCTCTGCTGAGGCCAACCACCGCTCACAGACTTACAGAGGAGCAGCTACCAGCATCTGGCCAACTGGAGTCCGGACGTTCTAGACTTCCTTAGAGATTCTCTCTTTCTCTCTTGCAGAGACTAAGGAGAAGTTGAGCGGGCTCTTGCTATCGTCCAGACAGAGAATTAGAAAATCAAAACAACTATATAATATAGGTAGATATATATATATATATATATATATATATATATATATATATATATATGTAAGCGGACAATTGGATGCATGTCGTGTGTAAAATATCAGTTTTCTCGGCATCCAAATGTCCACGAAAAAAAAATATATATGTTTATATATATGTTTTAAGAAAGTTATAAGTCATTTAAGCTTTAAAATCAAGTTTTAGGAAAGTTCGATCATCCGGATCATAACCCAAAAATTCATAAAGATATGTTATTTCAATTCAAAAAAGTCTGCAAAAGACCAAGAATGTCAGAGGCCTTGGTTTCTCTGTAAAAAATGATTATATCCGTTCATATATGAAAAAAATTTAGTTTTATTGCTATATCGAAGCATTTCACTAACCTTATCATTTTTTAATGATTGAAATTATTATAAAAAAATTTACGTAATTGATAAAATTGGTTAAATTCTTCGATATAGCAAAAAAACTAAATTTTTTTCATATATGAACGGATATAATGATTTTTTACAGAGAAACCAAGGCCTCTGACATTCTGGGTCTGTCGCAGACTTTTTTGTATTTAAATAAGGTATCTTCATAAATTTTTTGGTTATGATCCGGATGATCGAACTTTCCTAAAACTTGATTTTAAAGCTTAAATGACTTATAACTTTCTTAAAACATATATACGACATCAAAAATATTTTTTTTGAATAGTTTAGAAAATTTTCAGAAAAAAATGTTATATATCTCTATAGTGAAAAATGCTTCCCTGAGGCTCTATAAATTAATGAAAGTAGCCAGAAAAAGCAAAAAACATGATTTCATCAACTTTGATCCTCTGTAACTCGAAGATACTTGATGCAAAAAATCTGAAAAAATTCAGGGATACTCATGTGTCTCTTAGGAACATTTTAAAAATTTTTTTCGATAGGGTCAAAAAATCGACCGCTCGATTTGTCAGAGAACCATCCATATATATATATATATATATATTTCTATTTATTCTATTTACCTGATAGGTGGTGTGGAAATAATAGAACTTATATATTCTGAAAACATATCTATTTACTTCAGTGATGGTGTGTTAATAATAGAACTTTCATCTTTTTGTAATAAATAAACATCACTAATGTGAATAAACATGTCTACATATATGAAGTATATAGGGGACGCTGAGGGGGGGGGGGGCTGAGGGGGCTAATGAGGGGGGCCGAAGGGGGGAGAGGGGGGGCAAATTCCAGCGCGGCTCAAAACAACTATATAATATAGTTTTATATATATATATATATATATATATATATATTGTAACGGCACGATTGTTGTTCCCGTAACAATCGGTCGTGTACAACCGTGACTCGTATAGTCACGTTTATTTTCTCGTCGTAGTCTCCTCGTGGTCAACACGGCTCGGCCGGTTCGTGAAGGCCGTGCGTATGCACGGAACGAAGGCGGCAGGGGACGGGGTTACTAATGATAAAATACGCGTGAATTACGAGAACTAAAAGGAAAGTATATTGTCAGAAGTTAATTGTACAGCGCTCGTACTATCGAGCGAAGGTGCTCCACCGCACACTGCGCGAGAGAGAGAGAGAGATGGGGCTTGATCGCCCGAACACCGAGAGTGAGAGAGAATTGGCACTTACATTCGCACGTCGGTGCCGGGGGGTCGCTGTCTGCTCTGGCTCGCTGCAGTCGTCCAGGCTCGCAATCGGGTCGTCGCGGGTAGCGTGGCTCCGGTGGTAGTCGGACGAAAGCTAGCGTCTCTCGGCTTCGCACGTCGTAAGAAAGGGCACAGAGAAATAATGCACGGGCGCGTGATCGTGTGTACCGCTCGGGCGCTACCGCAATACTGGAAAACTAATACGCGCACGATACCGAAGGACGCTCCGGTCCTTGACCCAGTGTTGTCATATTTTGGCAGCGCGTGAGGTATGGACCGGCAACGTCGCCTAATGACCGCGCGCTCTCTCTCTCTTAACATCGGCCTGCTATAAGGCGCTCTCTCGCTCTCTCTGTCTCTCTCGTGTGCTAGTGTCCGCTGGTGGTAGCTAGAACATAAATAAGTATTAGTACAGTTTGATGCGGCATACGCCCGGAGAGGCGATAACGTGCGTATCATATATGCGACCGTTATAATATATATATATATATATATGTAAAGGCCTGTCTTACGCTCGACGCACAAACTGACGTACCTTATAATTACAGCAAAGCTCAATAAATAAACCAATCAATCAATGAGTCTCTCTCTCTCATTCTGTCTCTCTCTCACTTGTAGGGCTTTGACACATTCGCCTGTATGAACATGTAAACCGATAACATTTTGATACCTTTTATTACATATTTTTACAAGAAACATTATAATATTAAAAAAAAATTAATGTCAGCTTATGAAAATTATTCTATTAACGTGAGTTCCTAATTTAGCAAATGTTTCTTACGCATCAAGTTCAGCACACTTTACAATGCCTTCATATATAATCTCTGTGAAAAGATGTATAAAAGCTGCGAGCCTTGTAACTATACGCGTTGACCTTTTTCTCATATTTTGAACAATATCTCCATATTTTTTATCTAATTCTGTAACAATACAAATTTACAATTATTAAATTTATTATAATGATTTCATAAAGTATTTATTTAAACCATTAAAGATTGTCATATGCAGAAGGAAATTTCTATAAAGGTACATTTATAGAAAAAATTCTGGATTCATTCGCTTGTAGCTTATTTGAAAAAATCACAGAGAATACTTCAATAAAAAATATGTCCCAGTGGAAATAGATTTGTAAGATACAGAATTAATATTTACATGTGCTGAAATTGAAAAAAATGAAAAAGTTTCATTGCGGAAATAGATAATTCTCCATAGCATTATAATTAAAATTTCTTTTTTCAGCCATTAACTCAGGTCTAGCTGCTTCACGTGATTGTAGCGTTGCAAGATAGATTTTAATTAAACCGAGTAGGAAAATTACATAATTACATATACATAAAAAAAGAGAATGTGAGAAGAAGACAAGGTATAGTGTATCACCTACACCACTCACCTGTCACCTCCTCCTTTAAGATTCAACTTAAGTCTATTGCCTGCTCTATCAATGTTCTTAAGATTCCACCTATCGGCACCAATCCATCATCCATCATCTGCACCTATCACCTTACACCATCCAGTTATGACCTCTACTTTTCATACACGATCTCCATCTATTAGTTTCAGACATGATTTCCAGCCTCATCTACCACCTTAAGCCTTGACCTTCACCATCTACTTGTCACCTTCAGAATTATCTCCAACTATGAAGACTGCCGTCTACCTAGTACCTTCAGCCTCTACTGATTACTTCAATTATGATCTCAAACCTCCACCTACGTCCGTCACTTATGACTTCCAATCACTACCAATCTTGATTCCTTAACCCCCCACCTATCAACTACACCCTCCACTGATCACCACCATTTTTAACTCTTTAACCTTGTAGATATCAGCTACAATGCCTATCCATCCATTCCAATTATATCCTACAGCCTCCACCTACCCCTTCCACTGATGACTCCAATCACGATCTCCACCCTCCACACATACTCTCAACCTATTACCTCCACCCATAAATTCGACTCTCCGTCTGTCCACTGACCACCTATCATTACCCATGAAGTCCGCTGTCAACCTATCACTTTCAATTATAAGCTCCACTCTCCACCTATGGTCTTCGATTATGATCTACATTCTCTACATATGTTATCCACCTATAAGCTACAGCTTCCACTTATCAACATCGACCTTAATTCCTAAACCCTTGACCTATCACCTGCACCATCCACCTACTGCTCCTCCACGCTTCATTTATAACTCCAAACATGACCTCAACTCTCCACATACAATTTGTAACCTGCTTGTAAATTTTATTTTAAATTATATATAATAGTGGAGAGGTAAGTAAAGGCGTAAGTAGTGGAGAAGGTAGGTGGAGAAGGTATACGGAGGAGTGCGGAGGGTCGCGGAGGGGCTCGGCTTGCGAAATCACATATGCGACATGTATCTGTATATAATCGAAATAATGAAAAAAAATGTAGCTAATATAATGTATAATAAAATTAATGTAGAAAAAAATCTAAAAAAATTCAAAAGAGGTATGACATTGAGCAGTAGAAATTGGTCATATTTTGGAGGTACAAAATAGTATATTATGATACGAGTGGTTTAAATGACTTATTATTACACGGCGTGAAGTTAGCTATTCACGCCATGTGATGGGCCATTTAAACCACGAGTATCATATACTATTTTGTAGCACGTGTGACATAAATCCGCCACCAATCCTATATATTTGTATTATACTTATAAAAGGACAAAATATATAATGGTTCGGGCAGTGAAATATGTTGAAACTTGAAGGATTGAAGGGGAAGTGGTCCAGGGGGTTGGGGGGGGCGGAGCCCCCACCCAAAAAAAATTGTTGCTGTTCATAAAAATATTAAAAGTAATAAAATCATAATTTAATAAAAGAATATTCCTTCTTGTTCTCTTTCCATTTGAGCTTGAAATGTATAAGAACGCCATCTGGTATGTGCAATGTGATTTGGAAATTCGGTGCGTATGTCAAGCTGCGAGCTAACCTTAAACTACATCAATTCCCATATAAACACGTAGAAAGTGGCGTATCCATACAAGTTAGAGGCCTATATTACCTGTGAAAGTTTTAAGATTTGAATACAAATATGCATTGAAAGCTGCTTCTAGCTACGTTTATTTCAGTTTTTTAATAAATATTTTTCACTGTATAATGAGTAGTTCGGACAGTGAATCAGATTGTGATGATGGAATTATCCCAGAGTCAAATCGAGAAGCAGCAAAGAATGTTAGTCTGAATTTATTGCCTGATAAATCCAAAAGATTGTATACTTCCACATACAATACATTTAAAAAGTGGAGGAAAGACAAGGGCACAAATTCTTATTGTGAAGATGTACTACTTATGTATTTTGAAGAACTTGACAAAAATTATGCACCAACAAGTTTATGGGCTTTTTATTCGATGCCGAGATCTACAATCAGTAGCTTCGATAAGATTGACATTAGCACTTATGTCAGACTTCATGCTTTCTTGAAGAAGCAACATAAACGGTATCAATCAAAAAAATTAAAAGTCTTTACTTTGGATAACATTTCCAAGTTTTTAAATGAAGCACCGGATGATCTATATCTTGATATAAAGGTAATTAAACTTTTTGTGATTAAATTTAATAACTGTTCAGATTGTATAATGCTGATGTATCAATATAAAAATCTTATAGGTAGCTTTTATATTTGGGATTGCGGGTGCTCTCAGGATAATTGAGTTTATAAATCTAAGTATAAAGGATGTACAGAAGTTAAGTAATGAAGACACTTTATTAGTGCGTACTAACAAGACCAAAAATAACAAGCCAAGATCTTTTACAATCAGTGATGCCTTATTTCATTATTGTTTCAAATATATACAAGCTAGACCAGCAAACTGTTCACTCGATAGATTCTTCCTAAGATATTCAAGTGGAAAATGTATTCAACAAGCTATCGGCAAAAATAAATTTTCATCAATGCCAAAAAGTATAGCTACTTACTTAGGAGTAGAAGATTCTGAACAGTTTACTGGTCATAGTTTTCGAAGAACATCTGCAACACTATTAGTAGATGCAGATGCAGACCTCATTACTTTACAGCGACACGGAGGCTGGAAGTCTGATGCTGTGGCAATGGGTTACATAGACGAATCTATAAATAACAAAAGGAAAGTATGCCAACAAATTAGTACTGAGCTTTGCATAAACAAAAAAATTAGATCATCAGAAGAATTTGCTGAGTTTTCCATTGAACCATCAACTTCTGGAATTCATTCTGCAGTTACAATGAGACATTTGAAGAAGCTATAGATGTACAATCACCTATAGTAATTAATATCCCAGCTGATATTACCGCTTCAACTTCTATTATCAATGCTGTATTGAAGCCAGAACCATCCACATCAGTGGCAACGAAGCCAGAACCATCTCCATCAGTGGCAAAAACACCTAAGTCAACTGTGTTGAGTGACATACCAGTACATATTTTAACAGAAAATACTGACATAAATAAGAAAAGAAAAAATGTTACACCTACTCGTACAAATATAAATAGTAATGTGTCTGGACATACGATGAGGGACATTCCATTCGTAGCTCAACATAATCCACAACGACAAATACTTAAGGGGTTATGACAGTGTTAAAACCTGAAAAAAAACGAAAAATTGTTAGTATTGTAAAAAATTGATAGATATTTAGGTGCTCTAAAAACTATATTTTTGCTTTCAAATACAAGTATTATACATCACTTTTATGCATAAATAATATGCAAAAAGTGAGTGTAACATTTAAAATCAATTAAAGGAATTGCTTACCAAAAATCATGATTTTCATCACTTTTATTTGTTTGCCGCATGGTTCTGATGGAACCGTACCATCAATTCTGATGAATCAAAGTGCCAAATCTTCCTTATGAGTCTGGTCTCAGACTAAGTGGAACAGATTCCTGAAAAACACAAAATTAATATAATTAATTAAACATATATTGACAATATTAATAATTATAGTGAATGTTACATATGTAAACATACGTAACATTGACTTTGAACTTATTTTTGCCAATTCTGCTCCACTCAGTTTGTGACCGTACTCATAAGGAAGGTTTTCCACTTTGGTTCATCCGGATTGATGTTACGGTTCCTTCAGAAAGCTGCGGCAAGTGCATGAAAACCTAGAAAAAACTAAATTTGAGTAAAAGGCATTTAAAGTTTATAATGTAAATTATACAAATGAACTCAGCTATACTGTGCTATCAGCTATACTCAGCTATACAGAAACTATGTTGTAAGGGCCGGATTTGACTCCGGACCACCTGAGTTCTCTACAAATAATTATTTTTATTTGGAAGGATGTCTTTGGTCCCGAGACCTTATGTTTTTAAAATAATCATTAAACAATAATTTATTATTATAACTTTAGTCCGCGTGTCTTCTCTTATATTGCTTATAATGCTTGTAATAACAAAAGGTGGACGTAACGAAAGTGCGGACACGTCTGTACGAAAGTGCGGACACGTCTGTACGAAAGTGCGGACACGTCTGTACGAAAGTGTGGACACGATATTGAAAAGTACGGACACGTCTTCGTAAAAGCGGACTTGATCAAATAAAAGCGGACTGTTGCTCTTGTGTCCTATTAGGATGTTGGGTGGACGAATTTAGTTCCGCAGACTTACCCTCCTTTAGTGTGGACGCGATTTGGAAAATGCGGGCACATTCAGAAAGTGCGGACACGATATCCCAAAAGTGCGGACACGTCTGTAGAATTTTGAACACGCTCTGCTAGTCTTTAAATGTTGAAAGTGGACTCTTGAGTTGTCCTTTATTCGTTCTTACTCTAGTTTAGGACTGAAGGGCTTGTTAGTGAGTAAAGGGCTTTGGTTAATAAAATAATTTTTCTCTCTTCTAAACATCTATTTTCTTTTCTGATTGTTTTGTTTTATTAAGCCAGACAGATTTCCAAGGACGGTAAAGGGCCATTCATACTTTCGCATTCAAAGTTTATTCTAGTTATCTTACGTAGTTACTGATCTTGTACATTTGTTCTGTTATAATACTAAAGAGGCTAACTTACGCTTTTGTACACTCGCTGTAGTTCGAAGTGTCCTTCTCCCTTAGGGAGAGTATGTGATCTTAAACTACACGAGCTAGTCGTGGCAGGTTATGTAGACTTATCTAAGCTGCGGCTTCACCCACTCACGCCAGATATGTTGGCGGTCCGTTCGTCGCAATGTATTGAAGTTGAGCAGTACTTTTGACCGGAGCAAATATGCCAGCTTGCCTGCAGAGTTCAGTGGATTTCTAGGCCCTCCGATAGCGTACAGGTAGTACCTTGACACCCTCTTACGATCTCTGGTAAAGTCTTCTTCAACAGCTCCAAGTAGTCAGCTAGTCTTCAGCGGCAAGTCGTAGTGACGGTAACAGCTTGCTTTACCGTATGCGAAGAGGTTAGACGCACACTGGTACCTGGTTTGGTCGTGAAAGGCCCCGCGCCAACCGGGCTCTGAGCTTATAAAGTCTCATCCCCGACCAGGGCGTTGGTCAGATGATTAATACGTGAGGACACCGAAGACCAATCAAAACTTGCCACTTAGAGAAAGGTTACAAAGATGTTTTGAACGCTGACATCAATAAAAATGCTAACTTGCTCTTTCAGATTGAAACTAACTCATACCGTTGCTCAACCAGCTCGCGAAACTGGTATATTGCAATACATACATTGTCAGCACTCTCATTCACAGTCATACAGTATACTACACGAAAATCAACCACTAAGCAAACATTATCGATTAACAAATAATATAATCAATCAATCGTGGGATCTTACAATGTCACATACCTTGATTTGCTTTTGGTACTCAAATATACATACAATAAAGTATATTTGGTGGTATGCGCATATCATGCTGTGTGAAATAGCATTTAGAAGCTGGAAATAAAATAAAAATTATCGTTAGCTATTCATAATCAAGTTATGTTTATGAATTACAATTACATGCAATACTTACCATTATTAAATATACTTCAAGTTGTTAAAAAGTATGCAAAATAATACTCCAGACAGTCAATATAAACGCCCATCTTGCTGGATTGCACCCGTATAACTAAAAGCAAAAAATAAACCAACAAAGAAAAAGGTCATTATGAACACAATTATTACTAATTAGTTTCCAATACTTATCTGAAAAATTTTTGTATTCTGCAGAAGCTCTTGCACTTTTACAACACCACTGAGGTTATAAGCATTGTTACAGTAGCTAGCAGACTAATTGCACTGATCTAGTGTCTTGGATGAAAAACAGCTGTTTGGCTGCTTTCTGCTGCTTTACAGAAAATTCTACTATACCGATCAAACAGTAATCTTCATTCTCGACCGGACGCTGTCAGGTACAACCTGTTCGAGTGGCAAATTCAAATTTGTTAAATGCCTTTACTTTAACACATTGAGTTTATTAACATAAAATCACACATAGAAAAATTAATTTTACGGATTTTATTTATTTTTCGGAAATAAATTCATAACTCATGAGAAAAAAACGGTTTGTAAAGCGGTTTTTAAGTCGTATTTTCAGTAAGATTTCTCATAAAATAACTCTGTAAAAAGTGTGGTAGAACAATCCTTTTCACAAGTTTGGCCTAATTAAAATATTTAAAAATAACGAATTTTCAAAAATTTACTTGAAACAGATTTATCAGTTTTTTGTCGATATTTTCAAGACAAATTTTTTTAGCAAAAAACGGCTTTCAGGACCATATTCTACGGACTATTAGCTGTGAAAAAAGTGAATAAAAAAAAATTAATATTTTCAAAATTTTAATCTAGGCTTATGCATTCAAGATGAAAATTCTTCTTTTGTATTTAACTATTGTAATGTATCTATTTACAGTTCTGGTGGTTCTTGTGTTTTAAAAACTTTTTCTGACAAAACTGTTCAAACTAATTATATAATTGATACAGAATAGAAAATTAATATGTGAAAGAAACGACAGATTATATTAGATTTTCAGTTTGTTTATGTGGTACATTTCTATTTTATAATGCAAGTTTATTATAATTATTGTTTTCATCGTTTGAATAAAAATTACAATTTTATGAAAAAAGTTGACATTTTCAAATAAATTAAATCAATTAAAATAAAGTGTAAATTATATTTAACTATTATAATATACCTAATATCAATTGATAAACATTTTAAATATTATTGCTATTTCTTGTAAATATTTTGAATTTTAAATTTAAAACAGAAGTATTTGGCGCGCAAACTAACCTATAACTGTCAAGGTGATTCAAAACAATTTCCTTATTTTTGACAGCTATTCGAGCATCTTTAGAAAGATTCGTTGTGTTTGTATTTTATTTTAATCAACAAAAACATAGATTTTGAATCCTTTTAGTTTATACTTTAGTTTTATATGCACCTGCGGCTTAAGGAAATTCATGATTACATAGTGCTATAATGAGGTTTTTAAACCATGGATAAGTGTGACATAAATGCGGATTTAGGTCACACAGTGCTATAAATTTTCTTATTGGAATGTTGAACACATTTCCATAACCTCTGATATAATTTTATAAAATTTAATTTAAACATTTTGAACAAATAACAAATCTTATCTTATCTTTTCTTAAATTTATTCTTTAAGATAAAATTTATTGGTATTTAAAATTATTATCCAACAACATTTGATAACTACAATTTGTACTACAAAAACACTGTATGTTATTAGAAAGAATTATACATACGTTATACATACAGATACACTGCGACGGAGATTCCGTCGTAAAAGTCGGGTAGCTTCCCCGCAGACACCCGAGACCGAGCAGAATGAACATGTTCTAATGCACGGGTGTTTACTGGGGAGAATACCGAGCCGTAGCCAGGCGCCGGCATCGAGCCGCGCCGTAGGAGAAGGAGAGAGAAGGAGAGAGAACGCGGGAGGAGAACAGCCGCCGGTCGAGTCGCCGCTGTGATGTCACGGCCGCTGAGCTGCGAGGGAGCGCACGAGGAGTAGGAGCGTCGCCGACTACCACACACGGCCGCGCGCGATGCCCAGAGCCAGCAGGTGCACCGACGGGCCACAGCCACCGCCATGTGGAGTGAATTCAGAGCAATAGCAGAGCGAGTCCAGAGTCAACCGCACCACCTGCGTGGTCGTCGTTTTCGCGCGTTCGCAGGGAATGAGGTTACGGCCGAACGAGGGGAAGCGAGAGAATCGAAAGGAGAAAAGAGTAAGAGAAGTGTCGTTAATTTGTGAGTGCCGTGCAACTGCCGTAGCCGCCGCCGTGCTTGTATATAAGCAACGTGCCCGGTGAGAGAGTGTTATAAGAGCGGAGTTAATCAGCACATTAAATCTGTTAATATCAATCCACAAATCCGCATAATTCAATCCTTTACTATAACCCCGTCTCAAACGGCCCTGACGATTCAGAGTGTCAGCCGAAGCCCTAGGACTTGCTCGAAGCATCTGCGTCGTGTCAAGGCGCCCTTAACCCGAAATTAGACGCGAAGTGAAGCCTCCAGAAACACGAGAGGAGGAGAGCACGCACGAGGAGAACGACGCGCCAAACCACGTAACACCACCACCACGGAAAGCGAACGCGGTCATTACCGTGCGACGCGGATTACCCGCTCGCGCGGTCATCGCCGTGGTTGCGCGACCCAGTCCTCGCGCGTTCCTCGTCCTGCCGTGTCACAAACAATACACATCCCTCGCAGCATCCCTTTTATCTGGACCACATCTCAAGATGAGATTCGGTAAAACAATCCTGCACCACTGCCGAACACAAGTATCGACCGAAAATCTCCATTTACACGATTAATTACGTTTTTCCTTCATAAACAATAACATTAGGACGGACGGACACTGACCTTTTTTCCAAATTCAATAAGTATTAAAAAAATTTTGTAAAACACATACTTTTACCACTCAAATGAACTATAATTTCAATAACTATAAATAAGTGTAAAAAAAGTTAAGCTTTGTAACTAGTAATACAATAAAAATTCGAAAATAATTGAAGGAGCTAGACAAAAATGTCATGAAAATTAATATGTAGATTACACTGATTCAAAATAGTGCAAAAGTAAATTTAAAAAATGATAAATTAACATTAAGTTCTAGCGTAGATTGTAAGTTTTTCTCTAAGAATTGTATGGAATGCAGGGAGAAAATACGTTTTGGCATATTTTACCAGAAGCAGAATGCTTCGAAAACTCATATGAAGTTTCATTTAAGGATATGGCAGTGAAATATTTTAATAAAAATAGTAAAGAAATAGTTTATGCAGTAAATGCAAATGAAAAAGTATTTTCTTATGAGACTATATAAAATCAAATCGTTCGGTCTTTTAATTATGCCGTAAATAAATAATATCATTGGATCAATTTTTTTGAGTTATTGTTGCAGTTTGCCGTCTTCAGTTCTATTTGTTCATCAAAAATGCCACCTACATTCAGTTAGATAAGTTTTTTTATATTTATTTTATTTTGTTTTCTTCTAAAAAAATATGATACTTTGTGTAAATTTTATTTTCAGTTTTCAGATACGGCCAACAGCTCGAATTTAGATTTTGGAGTTGACATAGTAATAATCCAGTTTCAATTTGGACTCACTGAAGGAACGAAATTATAATAATTATTATCTTATTAAGTATACATAAAATTTTGATGAAGCGTATACTACTATTATTCTTTTGTATTTGAACAAATTTTTCCACTCAGCTTTTTGTTTCAAAGTAACATAATTATAATAATTACACCGGCACACAAAAAAAAGTCTCAGTCGTTTTGACCGGACCCATATATTCTTATGTATTTTGACGCGCTGAATCCGAATCTGATATCAGTTTTGTCCATACACCCCCAAAATTTTGAGTAAATTGCGAAAAATCGTTAAAAATCAGTAAAAATCGTGAAAAATCGCACTTTTAGACGTTGGTAAACGTTGGAAAATTTTTTTATGAGTGTGTTATACATGACTTTAGTGTATATCTACCCACTGAACCCAAATCTTGTACCAGTTTTGGCCGTACACCCCAAAAATTTTGAATAAATTGAAAAAAACCATGAAAAATCGTGAAAAAACGGTAAAAATCGTGAAAAATCACATTTTTAGATGTTGGTAGATGTTAGAAAAATTTTCTTGTAGTCTATTATACATGATTTTCGTGTATTTTTACGCGTAGAATCAGAATACAACGTTTGTTTTACTCTAGCACCCCAAAAATTTTGAGTAAATTGCAAAAAAACGGGAAAAATTAGTAGAAATCCTGAAAAATTGGTAGAAATCGTGAAAAATTTGTAGAAATCGTGAAAAATTTGTAGAAATCGTAAAAAATCGTATTATTAGATGATTGTAGGTGTTAGAAAGTTTTCATATTAGTGTGTTATTATACATGATTTGTGATGTATAGTGTATTTCGATGAACTAGAAATATATAAGAAATTCTGCTTTTACACAGTTCTTCTTTTGTAGCGGACTCGTTTTTCATCAAATGACCTGTGTAATGGATTTCTCTTTCTCTTTCTGTTGTCCTCTCTTCTGTCTCTCTTTAACATCCAGCAAAAATCAGCCATCATATTTATATCCCATCTTCCTTGATATCGAATCTCCATTTCACTTATGTCTTGCTGGAATCGTTCACCTTGCTCTTCACTATAATCTTCACTATAATTGTTCATCAAACAACCCAAGTTTTTGTAATTTTTTAGTAACACTTCGACTATCTTCTTGTAATCCTTACTTTTTATATTTCCTAAAAAGTTTTGAGAAACATTTTTAAACTTTGCCAGGCTGCTTTCTCAGTGTCGTCCATGGTTGTAATAAAATGGTCATCTTCAAAAAGTCGACGAATTTGTGGACCATCAAAAATACCCTCTTTTAACTTGGCATCACTTATTCCAGGAAACTTTTCTTGTAAGTAATGAAAGCAGTCTTGTTCTTTGTTCAAAGCTTTAACATACTGTTTCATAAGACCTAATTTAATATGCAGTGGTGGTAGCAGATACTTTGAAGGTTCTATTAATGGCGTGCATACAATGTTCTTTGATCCTGGAATTAAGTTAGTTCTCTTTTCCCATTCTCTCTTAACGTAGTGATTTACTCTGTCTCTACTGTCCCACAAGCATAAAAAACAGGGATATTTTGTAAAACCAGATTGCTGACCTAAGAGTATAGTAGCAATTTTCAGATCGCCACAGATTTGCCATTGATGTTGTGAGTACTTTATATTATCCAATACTATCTTCAAGTTTTCATAAGTTTCTTTTAGCTTTCTTGAGTGAGCTATTGGAATTGGTGCGAATGTATTACCATTGTGGAGAAGAACGGCTTTCAGACTTCGTTTCGATGAATCAATAAAGAGTCTCCATTCTTCATCTTTGTATATGTTTGGTTTTAATTCATCCACCAATCCTTTAACATCCGAACAGTGTGTCAGTGAATTTTCTGTATCTTTTGTAAAAAATTTCCTAAACTTCTTCTCCCTATCACGATAAAAGTAAGAAGTTGTTCCTTTTGCCAACAAGTTTTTCTTCTTGAGTGTTGCCGCTAAATATTCTGCTCCGTTTTTAGGTAAACCTAGATCTCTTATAAGATCATTCAATTCTTCTTGAGTAAAGGATTGAGAAGCTTTTATCTGATCAGCTGGCAGGTATTCATCTTCATCAGTATTTTCGTTATCCGAGGATTCATCAACTTCCATCATTTTTTCCTCACTATAAAAGTCCACATCCATAGCTGTAGAATGTACTGCCATACCTAATAATATCCCTTTTATTGGTCGTACGACCGAAGAAACGTTGGCATACGAAAGTGGGAAAAGACCAAAGAAACCAAGCATTTACTTTTTACGAAACCTATGATCTGGTCTACACCATCCTCTGGAGATGATTGTTACTTTTGTATGACGGATACCGCCGGTTACACATCTGCGACTAAAGCTAAAATTTCGTATGCCAACGTTTCTTCGGTCGTACGATCAATAAAAGGGATACTATTAGGTAAGGCAGTACATTCTAGAGCCATGGATGTGGACTTTTATAGTGAGGAAAAAATGATGGAAGTTGATGAATCCTCCTATAACGAAAATACTGATGAAGATGAATACCTGCCAGCTGATCAGATAAAAGCTCCTCAATCCTTTACTCAAGAAGAATTGAATGATCTTATAAGAGATCTAGGTTTACCTAAAAACGGAGCAGAATATTTAGCGGCAACACTCAAGAAGAAAAACTTGTTGGCAAAAGGAACAACTTCTTACTTTTATCGTGATAGGGAGAAGAAGTTTAGGAAATTTTTTACAAAAGATACAGAAAATTCACTGACACACTGTTCGGATGTTAAAGGATTGGTGGATGAATTAAAACCAAACATATACAAAGATGAAGAATGGAGACTCTTTATTGATTCATCGAAACGAAGTCTGAAAGCCGTTCTTCTCCACAATGGTAATACATTCGCACCAATTCCAATAGCTCACTCAACAAAGCTAAAAGAAACTTATGAAAACTTGAAGATAGTATTGGATAATATAAAGTACTCACAACATCAATGGCAAATCTGTGGCGATCTGAAAATTGCTACTATACTCTTAGGTCAGCAATCTGGTTTTACAAAATATCCCTGTTTTTTATGCTTGTGGGACAGTAGAGACAGAGTAAATCACTACGTTAAGAGAGAATGGGAAAAGAGAAATAACTTAATTCCAGGATCAAAGAACATTGTATGCACGCCATTAATAGAACCTTCAAAGTATCTGCTACCACCACTGCATATTAAATTAGGTCTTATGAAACAGTATGTTAACGCTTTGAACAAAGAACAAGACTGCTTTCATTACTTACAAGAAAAGTTTCCTGGAATAAGTGATGCCAAGTTAAAAGAGGGTATTTTTGATGGTCCACAAATTCGTCGACTTTTTGAAGATGACCATTTTATTACAACCATGGACGACACTGAGAAAGCAGCCTGGCAAAGTTTAAAAATGTTTCTCAAAACTTTTTAGGCAATATAAAAAGTAAGGATTACAAGAAGATAGTCGAAGAGTTACTAAAAAATTACAAAAACTTGGGTTGTTTGATGAACCTAAAATTACACTTCTTACACTCTCACATCGACTACTTTCCCGCAAATTTAGGAGATTATAGTGAAGAGCAAGGTGAACGATTCCATCAAGACATAAGTTAAATGGAGATTCGGTATCAAGGAAGATGGGATATAAATATGATGGCTGATTTTTGCTCGATGTTAAAGAGCGATAGAAGAGAGGACAGCAGAAAGAGAAAGAGAAATCCATTACACAGGTCATTTGATGAAAAACGAGTCCGCTACAAAAGAAGAACTGTGTAAAAGCAGAATTTCTTATATATTTCTAGTTCATCGAAATACACTATACATCACAAATCATGTATAATAACACACTAATATGAAAACTTTCTAACACCTACAATTATCTAATAATACGATTTTTTACGATTTCTACAAATTTTTCACGATTTCTATCAATTTTTCACGATTTCTACTAATTTTTCCCGTTTTTTTGTAATTTACTCAAAATGTTTGGGGTGCTAGAGTAAAACAAACATCGTATTCAGATTCTACGTGCAAAAATACACTAAAATCATATATAATACACTACTAAAAAAGATTTCTAACATCTGCAAACGTCTAAAAATGGGGTTTTTTTACGATTTTTCACGATTTTTCCCGTTTTTTCGCAATTTATTCAAAATTTTGGAGTGCTAGAGTAAAACAAACGTTGTATTCTACGCGTAAAAATACACGAAAATCATGTATAATAGACTACAAGAAAATTTTTCTAACATCTACCAACATCTAAAAATGTGATTTTTCACGATTTTTACCGTTTTTTCACGATTTTTCATGGTTTTTTTCAATTTATTCAAAATTTTTGGGGTGTACGGCCAAAACTGGTACAAGATTTGGGTTCAGCGGGTAGATATACACTAAAGTCATGTATAACACACTCATAAAAAAATTTTCCAACGTTTACCAACGTCTAAAAGTGCGATTTTTCACGATTTTTACTGATTTTTAACGGTTTTTCGCAATTTACTCAAAATTTTGGGGGTGTATGGACAAAACTGATATCAGATTCGGATTCAGCGCGTCAAAATACATAAGAATATATGGGTCCGGTCAAAACGACTGAGACTTTTTTTTTGTGTGCCGGTGAATTATGAACGTATTATAAGTACTGTGGAATTTACTCGTTCACACGAGGATTCCAGTTAGTGTACAAAATATTTCTATGATACGCGGCTTTCTTCCTTCACTCTGGCTCGTGGTATTCCTACAATAGTGAAAAGCGGGATTGTGGTGGCTATTCGGGTTAAACAAATATAAAATACCAACAATTAGAAAATAATGAAACACAAATATATTGTCCTTCAATATAACTATATACTATTAATTTTCAACATAAGAGGATTGAATTTATGGAAAAGCGTGGGCACGCGGCCATATCACTAACTCCAAGATTGCTCGATGATGGCTAAAGAAAAGGGCCGCGAAAATTCCTGTACGAGGCTTCTATTGGTTAATTGACAATTAAAGGGAAACACCGCCAGGATCTGAAATCGCGAACTTTCCTCTATACGCCACAACAGCCTCGATCCTCTATTACACTTATATTTTTCCGCCACAAATCAATGATCATTAAAAATATTTAGAATAGAATATTACCGATTTCCTCTATGAATATGATCAACTCAATCCCTCTACTACTTTTTCCTCCACAACCGTGAACTCCGGTCAACCGGAAAATTCCAAGACAATGGCTCATTCCAAAACTCCTCCAAAGAAATCAAGCGCTGAACCAAGATGGCTTCCAAGGGAGAAAGAACCGATCAACTGCTGAGAACAACTATATGCAACAAGCACCAGTGACGGAATGGCCAAGGCCGACGCTCCGCTTGAGGAAGGATGCCGCGTTTTCCCAACCGGCCTCCTTCTTCACGGAAACGCAGACCCGGCCTCCAAAATTACACAATAGGTCCTTTTTCTTAGAATAATCCCCTATTGGTATATCGGAACTACCATTAATCTATTTCCTTATCTATGAATTTTTTCCAGCGCCCTCTTTTCTAAATCCTAATTATTCATTGGCTTAGAACTCGATTATCGTCCTCTATGTATTTCCTCAATATGCAAATTCGCGCCCCCTTTATGGATATCGATCAATCAATAAATCATGTCGATATCTATCCGGTGGCTCCACCTATTTATAATCTGTAAGCCGCGCGATATTTGAAAATTCTCTATCATCCTCGAGTAAACCATAGGGCTACATATATCGAGTCACCAAAGATTTCCAGTCCATACATTCCCCTGTACTCCGTCATGACTTATTGAAGTCAACATAACGTTAACCATAATATGACACGACACAGTCACGCGTTCCCACACTTTCTCTGGGCGCTCCAAACATCATCAACTTCGCGCCGCTATACCCATCTCTCTCTTACTCAAGCGCGCGCTCTCTCTCTCCCTCTATCTCGCACACGCTCAACTCCGACTCTCGTCATATTTCTCTCTCCCGCGCGCGCCGACTCTCTCTCTCTCTCTCACTCACGCTCACATACTCGCGCTCACCCCTCTACACACAGCCGCATGCATGTAACCGCATGCGCGCTGCCGCCGTCTCGCTTCCTGCCATGCCCCCTCCCGAGCACCGACGCGCTGCGCAGGTAGGACTCGAGATCTCACATCCTGCGCTCCGCACGCAGTCGGTCAGAGGCAACTCCTGCGAGCGCCACCGAGCGCTGGCTCCGCTCCAGGAGCTGTCAACTCACCGAGAGTGAGTCAGCTGGCCGTGCAACAATGATCAAAGACGCAGCAATAATTATTGCTACGTCGCAGTATACTTTTATCTACAAATTGTCATGGAATCTGTGACTAAGTTATTTAATGAAAAGTTAGTCCTTTTCAATATCCAGGGAGTACGAAATACAACCAGCTTCCAGAATATAGATGAGTGTGCCTTGTTCTTAAAGAAAGTACATCTTCTGCTATCTTAAAGGTAAAAAGAACACGTGAGTTGTCAAGCCCATTAGTCAAAAGGATACCATGGGAAATTTTAAGTTGATACCATTAACCAGTTTTGAAATATTAACATTTACAAGTTTTAAAATTATAATATTCAAAACTGGTCAATGGTATCAACTTAAAATTTCCCATGTTATCCTTTTGACTGATAGGTTTGACAACTTATGTGTTCTTTTTACCTTTCATATAGCAGAAAATATACTTCCCTAAAAAGTAAGGTACGCTCATCCATATTCTGGAAGCTGGTTGTACTTCGTACTCCACCAGATTTGAGTTTTAAAATTTTGAAAGCTTTAATATTTGATTATTGCAAAGGTGGTGCAACGAATAAACCTTTTAAAATTGTGGTGGAATCCCTGTGATTAATTCAGCCGATCACATTACCGTACTAATTAAGTATCAAACCTAGTAGCGTAGATAGCATGAACACTTGCTAATATTTTGCAATTGATTTTGTGATTTTGTAATTTTATAATACGTAACCATAATAAATGTTACGACAGAAACAGTTCTTAAACATAACATTTTATTACAATGCATAAAAGTTGTCAAAGTTCATATATTTAGTGAACCATTATTAAATGGTGTGATGTTGTAGATTATTTACCAAGATTATGACGAATCTCCAACGTGAAGGCACCTTATTATCGGGCTGCCTCTCAGTGAACCGTATTTGAATGTTAATATAATGTTGGACACCCGGTTCGTTGTACTCGTTTCGCCAGCTGCTCAGCGGAGGCAGTACTGCTTTACCCGGGGCTGTGAATTACAAAAAGGGAATATACGCTGTAACGTGGCGAAATGTCGCCACGACACATCGGGTTCCAAGCCGTCGGGGTAGAGCGTCTCAATGCCGTATGAGTGAGGATTGTGTGCATGATTTAATGGCGTCTGTTTCTTTACGAGTAACAACGCGACGAGCAGAGAGAGAGAGAACAGCGAAAGGAGAAGAATACGGAGGACTCCTCCAACATTTAGTCCAAATCGATGGAGGACTCCGGTGTCGCAATAGTCATCCAGGTTCACCCAGGGCGTTCCACTAGTCGTCGTTGTACATCATCGGACGTTGACGATAGACTCCGAAGGGTCTTCCTACGTGAGAGTCTTTTGCAGTAGGACCAGCGTGATGGCTGCCCGTCCAGGAACGCCGAAAGTGAAACAGCAGCCTCGGCGTTCTGAATAACAGGCGTATCCCGAACCAAGAGCTCAGGCGGAACGATATGCTGAGAGTTATTTTGTACTTCGTGAATTGCGTTTATCTTGGTTAAGCGTGAATTATTTGTGCGAATACTGGCTATCTATTATAACAAGCATTTCAAGTTCGCGGCTATCTGTTCCAGCGTCGATAATAATCGAATAGTCGAGCGCGCATGCGTGGCGATCGACAGCGCGAGCGGCAGCACAGAAGAGCTAGAGTGTGAGGCCAGCGACGAGAGCGCAGATCGGCACTCTCCTGCCCCGACCGCTCCAGCTCGGACAGCTCACCGCCTGCTTCTTTGGGCTTTCTTTGTGAACTTTGTGCTACCTTTACTGTGCTAAATTTGACGTGGTGGATCCTTTTGGTGTGGACAATAGGACATGGATAAGGATAAAGGTCAGTGGGTCGTTTCGTACTTAAAAGCTAAGTTTCCCTCGCGGGCGCACGCGCAGTTCCACGTGCGACATTCTCCACGCGTAGTTCTTTGTCATCGGGACTTTAACATCGAGCACGGCTAACTCGGTTACCTTGACGTCTCTTCGTAATTAAGTAGTGATTATTGTGCGATTCTGGGAGTGCGTGCTAACTTGGGCTACCTAGCTAGTGGCGATGGTTACCTCTTAGCTAGGGATTCCTGAGGCTACCTGTGTGTGATTAGTTTGTGAGGATCGTGAGTGCCGTGGAAAATACGCGGCAACAAGTACAAGGGGGACTCATTCGACGTTCGCGAATAATTTAGGGGCGCGAGAAGTGTCGTAAGGCGTGAGTGTGCATACAGGCTCTCGGCCTAACGTAGATTAGACAGGAGCGATCGGACCAGGAGCGTTCTATTCGATCGTGACTATTAAGTTAGGCAAGTATGATCGGAATAGGTCCGGGAGTGACCGCGTGTGCGTGTACGATTTTGTCTTCGGACAAAGAGCGAGTGAAGCGTCGCGTGGACGTGTGTGAGTGAAAGCCTTGAGACGTGCGAGAGTCGTCTGTCTGACCAGGGCTAATTTTAGGAATAGGCGAGCGGATACCTTTGGCGAATTGGAAAAGCTGCGAATAACTAAGTGCGAGGCAAACTAAGTTGTGGTTATATTATGCGAGATTCGGTGTGAATACGTTAAATTCTCTGTTAAAACTGCTACCTAAAGGCTCTCTCTCAATTAGTGTGAATTAGTAATAAGTTTTGTAAATAAAGAGAGCTCTTGTTTAGACAGGTGTTCGTTAATAACCCCGAACCGCCCTCTCAATAACATCTACGCCGCGACGAGCAGCGATACAACAAGATGACTTTCCGCCTTGTTCCCGTGACGTGTCTCGACGACAAAGGAGCCGCGAGGCTCTGACGTTGCGGGGGCAACGTCTGGCGCCAACCGGAACACCTACGAGGGAGATTCCTCGGGAACGAGGCTAACGTTCGGTTTTCTCGCGAAAAATCGAGCATTATAACGCAAAATAACTTACACGGATTTAACTTTCAACTGTCCGGCTTTTGTTGAATAAAATCGAATAACGGGGTGGGTAACACGTTCGTGCTACTGTCCGTCTGACGGACTGGTGGCCGGCCGTATTTCGCGAGCGTGCACTCACAAATTTTTAGATGAATTGTCTACCTGTAATCTGGCTGTAATCCGGTATCCGCTCTTCCTCTCGTGCTGCGATGTCTCGTACCCTGAAATACGCGCGGCGCAAACTCTTGCTTAATTACTCTAGACACCACGAAGAAATGTGGACGAGCTAAGCGTACCTCTACGGAGGGAATCTCGATGTGGCTACTTGTTACTTCCAATGGCTACTCTCTATTTGTCTTTACTCGTGCACTGTCCCTGAGGATACTGCCTACTGATCTACCTGTTGCTCGCTGCTTCTTCGCGGCGCGATGTCCCTAGCTATCTCGCTCGTACGCATGATATTTCCGCTAGATCGCTCGTTCGGACCAATCACTCCTTAACACGATTTCGCGTGCTTGCTCGCTTGCGCTCTCTTAACAATTAGTTCTAACGCGCGCGAAGTTCGAATTTGGCTCGCTTACGTTGTCTAACTGTCGATCGCGTATATTCTATTTCTGGCTGCGCTTGTACATTTTTCTTTATATTTTCTTTACATTGTCTTTTCTCCTTTCTTTCGGCGAGAATAAAAAGTCCAAAATTGCTCGAACAGATGCTTAGATTCTCATTTTGCAACTAAATATTGAATTTTGAAAGCTGCTATTTCAATAAACTTTGTTTCAATTTAACGTAGTTTTTTTTCAGATTTCGCGATGTACTTTAAATTTTCATGGGTTCGAATACCTGAAATTACCAATTTTTCTGAAAAAAAATCTTTTTTGTCTATTACACAGTCTTTATATGCATGCATTACACTACAAAACATTTGTATGATGAATGTAAATACTTTTATAATGATAGTAGAGGCAATGCAGGGAGGTGTTGGCCGAGCGGTTTGCGTGCTAAATACACAGACAACACCGTCCCAGGGGTCGTGGATTCGATTCTCGGCGGTGGCAGCTATGTGTGGGAGTGTTTTTCAAAAGCTCTCATAACATCTGGACCCTCTGGAAGGAGAACTCACTTGACTCCGCTGTATCGAGCGTTGGTTTCGTTCTGGGGGAGTTTTCATTACGCTACAGGCATATTACGGGGGGCCTGGACGAATGTTAGTACAGAGTGGGGTGGGGGGCATGCATGGCAGCAAGGGTAAAGTAGAAATCTTATCGTAGAGCAACAATGACTGTTCATGGAATGCAGCAGTCCCAAGCTTCTCGGGGATGGGTAGGCGGGGGTTAGGATAAAACACTTCCATACCTAGGTGGTAGGAGTGTCCCATTGAAAGGTATAACTATCAAAACTGGTCGGAAGAAACAACAAATAATAAGCAATGCATGCATGTAAAGACTGTGTAAATAGCCAAAAAAGACTTTTTTCAGAAAAATTAGTAAATTTGGGTATTTGCATTGCACCTATGAAAATTTAAATAGTATAGCGTTAAAGCTGAGAAGAAAACACACTAAACAAAAACAAAATAGCAGCTTTGGGTACCGAGATAGTCAAATTACAACGAAGGTGTATGAATTCTGTCCGCGGCCGCGCGCGTTAAACTCACATTATTCGTAGGTCGTTTTAGACAAACTAAAACATCTAGAACTATCGAGTAAAATGTCATGATTTAGAATATGAATTGAGTAAGTACTGCGTATTATTATAACTAAAAATATCAAGTAGTTTCGGCGTAATTGTCGATTGTAAAAAAAAATTACGTACTTTAAGATCCGTTTTATCGCATTTATCTAATTTTCAAACTGGCCACAATGGGTCCATAGTAACGGTCATTTGTTAAGTAGAACATCAGCTATCAATTGCAGGTGGTTGCATCCATTTATTGTAATTTGGACCGGATTGAAAAGAATTTAAAAATATAGATTAATAACTTTCTAATAAGCCGTCATTTTGAGATAGCGAGGTCGGACTGAATTTTTTATATTGTATAATGTATAGCATAATGTTTGATCGTAAGTCCGATTAAAAAAAGTAATTTTTTGCATAAACTTTTGCAATATGAAAATTCAGAAATTTTTTTTGAAAACAATTTAGCGACTCAATTTTGCGAAGTCAATTTTGCATCCGCGAACACACGTACCTTACAGGAAATTCAATTGTGAATAATTTTTGTTCTTAACTTTTTCATGTAAGGTTAATAATAAAAAAGTTACAGAGCATAAACAAATAAATGCATTTTTGCACTTTATTTTGCAATAATAAGAATGTCCCGGGGTAGGTAAATTGCAGAGATTTTTTGGCAATTTTCAGCATACTAACAATTACCAGTTCCATCAAGAGAATTGCCAGTGATACGAACTTCCAAAAATTATCCTATACAGTTATATGGGGCCCCGAATGTATCTTACTATATTATATAGTTGTTTTGGGCTGAGGTGGAATTTGCCCCCCTCCCCCCTCCCGCCCCCTCACCCCCCCCCCCCTCAAAATGGCCAAGAAACGTTTCAAAAGTTATTTTTAGGGTTTCACCACCCCTCGCCCTCATTCCTTTGAATGTTAACATTTATAATAATTTAATAGAACGTATAGATTATTATTGGAGAAGAAAGACATCATTGGAGATGGGGACGTTAATTAATGGCGCGGTTTTTTTAAAGTGGTTTCCCCTGTAGGCCTAATCCACTTTATACTTTTGTAGATTTATATTATTATAATGATATAAAATATAATATAAATATATGTGTATATTTTATATACTCACTATATTATATAGTTGTTTTGAGCCGCGCTGGAATTTGGCCCCCCTCACCCCTCCTCGGCCCCTCACCCCTCCTCGGCCCCTCACCCCTCCTCGGCCCCTCTCGCCGCCCCTCATTAACCCCTCAGCCCCCCCTCAAAAGAACCAAGAAACGTTTCAAAAGTTTGGTTATTTTTATGCATTTTGCCCTCCCTCGTCCCCCCTCGTCCCCCTTGCCACTCATCTGCCCCCCCCCCCCTCCGCACCCCCTCAGCGCCCCCTCAGGTGAAGATGCTAGGTAGATGGTCAGCTTCATGGGTCGAGGAGTGTGTGAAGGGTGGTGGTTAATAACTGTAGCAATATGTGGACGGTGTAGGGATAGGTTGAGTAATCGTCGCGATTGAAGTCATAAGTGAAAGGTTTGGTTGTGAAAGTTATGGTTCGTATCATAAGCGGAATGTGTAGATTATAATTGAAGTAGGAAGACATGATCAGAGATAGTGATAAGCGTAATCAGAAAGTCATAGGTGTATGAGATTGGTAGAGATTAGGTGTGGAGGGTGGAGATTACGATTGTATTCACAAGTGGACGTTGTATGGACAGTTGGAGAAGAACAAGATGATTGAATGCAATAGATGGATGGTGGAGGTTCTTGGTATAAGATAGATTGCAGAGCTAGAAATGGCTGGTGTTGAGTTTAAGCCATAGGTATACGTGAAGGTGAATGTTAGAAGTCATAATTAGAGGTATTAGTGGAACGCTGGCGATCATGATTAAAAGCGATATGTGGAGGGTGGAAGTGTTGGTGAAGGGAAACGGTAGACTTCATGGGTGTAGATGAAAAATGTAGGATAACAGGTTGATGGAAAGTTCATTGCTAGATGTGATAGATGGAGGCTGAAAATCATGGGTGATAGGTTATGGTCAGAAGTCTTGGGTGACGCTGATAGTTGGCGTTATAAGGGATAGGTGGAGTGTCGAAGTCATGATTGGAGTCATAAGTCGAAGGGGAAAGTGACACGCGGAGGAGGAGTACTGGATTGCCAGTAACAGATGGACAGTGGAGGTGCTAATTAGTCGGTACGCTTCATGGGTCGACATTATAGGTGGTGCGGTTTGAGGTTACGAGTAAAGATGCTAAGTGATGCGCGGAATTCATGTGTGGAGGTGATAGGTGTAGGCAGAAAGTGGAATGTGTGTTCAGATTATGCGTAAAAGGTGGGGGTGGTCATGACTGTAGTTATCGGTGGCCAGTGTAGGGAGAGAACGAGGATATAATTGCAGGCATAAGTAGACGGTGTAGGAAAAAGGTGAATTACGAAAGTTATGGTTAGTATCATAAGTGGAATGTATAGATTATAATTGCAGTCAGAAGACATGATCAGAGATAGTGATAAGTGTAATCAGAAAGTCATAAATGTAGAAGATAGGTAGATATTATGTGTAGAGGGTGGAGATCGCGATTGTATTTTTAACTAGCGCGCCACATTCGATCTTCGGCCCTTCGGGCCTGCAGGTCTCAGTGGCTTGCCGCCTTGCATCGCGAAGGGTCAAGGTGATAGGTAAAGGTTTGTGTGTGGACGCTGGAGAAAAAAACTAGAGTCGAGGTGTCGAGGATGTAGATGATCGATGGTAGATAAAGATTGAATGGTGAAGATGACAGGAGCTGATGGGTGAGCTATTTTTATAATAACATTTTTCAGTATCATTTATATACCATGAATTTTATGGCAGTAGGCAAATTTTAAGAATTATTATTGTTTTAACAGTCAATAAAATATGTATATATTTAAAAATTGAGATTTGAAAATCTAAAAGTTTAAAATCAATTCTTGAAATTGTTGCTGTAAATTATTTTTGTACATTACCAAAATAACAACTGAAATAATGGGGGTTGGCGAGCGGAGCGAGCAAGGGGGTACCCCCTAGTATATATATATATATATGTCTATATATACACGCCCGCTGGTTTAAAAACTGTCACTTTGAGTATGTTTCATAAAAGTAATATTTTTATTACTGTCCGAACGTATTGAATTAAATGACCCTCCCCCTCATACATGTACCGTTCTGATGATAAAATGAATTTGTTTAGAATTTTTAGACGCAAAATTATCATATTTTTCGTCATGAGAATTTGAATGTTTTTCATTGGGAGAATCCGAATTGTCTTGTTTTTCGCTGGAAACATTGAGATGATATGTTATTCGCGGGGAATATGAATTGTCATGTATTTCGTATGGGATTTTCTTTGACTATAGTCTTCGTACGGGCTGACGTTATGTTCTTCGACATGTACAGATACATTTCTTTTCATTTGACTTACATAAGTAGCGATACAGTCACTACATTTCAATTCGTATACAACGTTGTTTTTAAGGGGTTATGCCTGAGTTAAACCTGTAAAAAAGATATTAATAAGTAATAAGCTGAAAAAAATTATTTATTAATAGTATAAAAAAAAATTTTCTCCTACTTAAAATGTAGGTATTAAACATATTTTTAACTATTTTAAAAAAATTATATATCTATACTTACATTGTAAACAATTACATGTATGAATCACTAATTTTCAGCACTTTTTTCCCTTTACCGCAGGATATCTCACCATCCAGATGATGAATTGACACCAGACAGGATGTAAAATCTTCTGAATATGTTTCTTCACTGCTTGAGCGGAAGACTTTTCTACAAAAAATAAATTTTAAATATTTAGTAACTCATAAGATGATTATATCAGTAATTATAGTGAATATTACATACATATATTCACATACGCAACATTGACTTTTACCTTGTATTAGTCAATTCTGCTCCGTTCAAGCAGTGAAGAAACGTGTAAGGGCCGAATTTGTCTTATTCGGGCCGCTTGGGTTCGTACAAATAATTATTTTTATTTGAGAAGCTATCTTTGATCGGGATCTTTAATTGCAAAATTGTAATTGTAAATAAACGAATTTAAAAGAGGGGTTGTGTCGATGGCCCTTATTCTGGTCCTCTAATGCCTCTTACCTCGATCTATATATGCTAAGTCCGTGATTGTTGACTCTGCCTATATTGAAGGACGCTAAATTAATTCTGCGGACAAGTTTACTAAAAATGCGGACGCGAGCAGAATCGCGGACTGGCCGTAGAGCGTATACAGCTTTACTGTGCAGACGCAAGTATGTCCGCGCGCGCTACTCCGTAAGACCAACGTTGGCTGTTTGTCCGCGGACGAAATGCTGGTATATGCGGACACGAGTATGTCCGCATGCGCTGCTTCGTATGACTTAATGCTGGCTGGTAGTCCGCGGACACGATGTTGGAACTGCGGACACTCTGCTGATGGCTGTTGGGCGTTTCGTCAGAGTCTGCGGACGTCTTACATGCTTATGACTTGTCTTTAGCTTATAAGGGCTTGTTAGTAGATGAAAGGGCGTCTGTTAGTTAAATAAATTGTTCGCCTTTATTTTATTTCTATTTCTTTGTTATATTCTTTTTTTTTTATTGGGCGTCCAGGCAGAATCATCAGGATATACAAAAGGGCTCGTTTCACTTATAGATGTTTCCTACTAGTCTAAGGTCGTGTTTCTTTTACAATTTTCATTTATACCCGCGTTCTTAAAATGTGTTATAACTAACTTACTTTTACACACGCGCCGTTGATCAAAGCGTCCTTCCTTCTCTAGCGAGTGCTTAATTCTTATAGTACACGAGCTTGTCGTGGCAAGGGTTTTTACTTAATTAAGCTGCGGCTTCACCCACTCACGCCAGATATGATTGGCGGTCCTTCTGTCGCAGTGTACTTCAGTCGTGATGTACCTTCCACCGGAGCAAATATGCCAGCTTACCTGCAGAGTTCGGTAGATTTCTAGGCCCCCGATAGCGTACAGGTAGTACCTTGACACCCTCTTACGGTCTCGTGTAAATCCTTCTGAAGTATCTCCAAGTAGACGGCTAGTCTTCAGCGGCAAGTCGTAATGACGAGGTTAGACGCACGCCGACTCCTGGTCTGGTCGTAAAAGGCGCTGCGCTGATGGAGTCGAGGGTTTATAAAGACTCGACCTCCGATCAGACGGTAGCTTAACAATTTAATTGTGGGGATACCCGCAGCCAATCAACACTCGCCACCGAAAGAAGGATTACAAAAGTATAAACGCGGCGACACATATGAAAATGCTGAGCTGATCTTAAAACGCCCGGAACCCGGTCATACCATTGCTCAACCAGCACACGAGACTGGTATATTGCAATGTAACGTCCTATGACGTTATTTCTTTAATTTTCTTTTTACTAGCTTAACTATTAAAACACATGTTGATTTTCAAAACGCTGACATTTCAAAATTCAAATCACCAACACCGATTATGTCAATCGCATAAGGTTCGATGATTGGCACACTTTCAAAAGTAAGAGCTCAGCTGACGCTGAGCTTGCGAAACGCAGACTAAGCGTTATACTTTTGGAAGATCGCGTTATTGTATGTAATATTACAAAATGTTTAGAAATTAATATTCAATAATGTTGTAAATTTATAAACTAAGTTTTGTGTTTAAAAGAGGCTCAATGCCCTCAATTAGACAGTCAAGATTTTGTATCGACTCCGTCCACGCCGGTTCGAAAATTGGCGGAGTTTGATTGTTTAAAATCCATTGTTGTTAATTATTACAGTTTTCATATTTTTAATAAACATATTAGATACTACTATACTCTATTTTGTGTGGAATAATTTAATTGTGAAATCTAAAAACCTATACTCTGAGATCCGAAAGGAATTATTTAAATCATTCGGTTTTCTGAATACAACGATCTACACAAACATCAACTGGACTTTCAACAATTCGTCTTGAGTAAAAAAGGACTATCCAACGCCATAGGTTCAAACAAGGTAAGTTCTAATTATATTCTTGTAGGAAATACATTTACTATAGAGATCTAGGTACATATTATCACTAGACTTTTATCACTATAAATGTGACTTTTATCAATTTAAATATTCCCGACTATACGCATTAAATTGAAGTAGTCAGGACTTAACAGCAATATAACTACCGTCAGCGTACTCACACACACCCACACAAGTCGTACGTTACACATGTCGAAATCAATGATTAATAAATCAATCGCGGGACCTTACAAACGTATTCAGAAGATTTTTCATCCAGTCTGGTGTAAATTCATCATCTGGATGCTGAGATATCCTGCGGTAAAGGACCTGAATTTATAAAAATGTCAAGACTGAGAAAACTGGTAGTACTTACATGAACTACTTGGCATATTTTTCTTATATTTTGGCATAAGATACCTATATATTAAGCCATGTATGAAAACCCGGGTGCTGTATATGTAGATATACTAGTATCGAAAGCTGAAATTGAAATGTAAGTTTTTAATACGCATTCACAGTCAGCATGTTTTAGATGAATATAAATTTTGTCATTGCTTACCCATTACTTTATAGGATCATTAGTAATTACTGTAGACTTTGAGACCATCTAACACACAGGCATCTTCTCGTGCACATGATATTTATAGCCCATATACCTCAAACAATGAATACACTCACAAAGAACAGATTTTTCACAAATAATATGTTGTTTATAGTACAAAACACTTATCTAAAGTTGAACACTAGTGAGACTCAGAAGTTATCACAACAGTACAACATCCAGCTTGCACTAAACTACAGACAGCAGACGAAACAGCTGATGTCTGAATGCAAACTCGACTAGGTCGGTAAAACAGTGATTTCCTGTTCCATATGCTGTAAGGTGCCATGTTTTTAGGCGGTAATTGAAATTTGCATGTATGTTTTTTACACCTTTATAAGTTTGATTAAAAATTACAAGACTAAATTTAAATTCTAAATTTATTTTATTTTGAACATTGAAAATAAAAAAAACCTACGATTTCATAAAAATTAGCTATTACAGTACCTAATGATTTCGTAAATAATTTGTGCTTTTTTTTAAATAAAATTGCGTTTTCAAAAGGAATTTGTGAACACATTGAATGTTACATTTTCTATAAAAATGCAATTTTTTTGAATAATCAAAAGCGCTATAAAACAAAATATGAATAATACGCAATTTTGAAAAATTGTATTTTTTTGGTATTTTGCCTATAACTTTGTAACGGAATTCTTTCGGGCAAAAAGGACTAAGCCAGCTCATTCTGCAGTACATTTGCCTTAAAAAAATCAAATAAAGAAATTTTTGATTTTTTTAAATTTTAACTCAGGCATAACCCCTTAAGTTACTTTTTTCTTTACCTTTTACAATCTTCTTGGGATAGTTCGTAAAAACTATTAACGTAAAGTACACAATAACGTTTTTCAATATCCAATTGGTTTTCTGATTATTTGGTGGATTTTTTTCGTCAATAGTTTGTTTTCATGTATGTAATGAGTGTTATATTCTTAGTAAAGAATCATAATTTTGAATTTCATTGAATAAAATGCAATTAGCTCACCTTTTGTTAAACAATTTTTATAATAGTAAGTGTTTTTAGTTGTAAATTTGTACTCCAAACTTGAAATGTTTTTCTTTTCTTGTATTCTGAATCTCCATTTAGTAACAGCGATTACGTAACCAATTTCAGGTATGTAAACTAAATGATAATTTTCGATTTCAGGTGGTAGCGATGCCACATCTATTTTAGTCAATGTTGATAATGTCTCTGGTAAATAATCATATACACTGGATACTAAAAAAATCATAATATTTATAGAATACGAAAACATGGAAAATCAACGGCAAACTAAATCAGTTGTCACAAATAGAAGTAAATTTCATAAATATATTTAAATATTCTTTTCTGGTTAAAACCCATTAGCTCTCTTATATTAATGATATACCTAAGAATTTGAAACTTTCTTTTCATCGCATATTTCTGCATATAACGTAAAAACAATGTTAAATTTCTCAAAAAATTCGATCCTTTAGATCATCTAATAATTTCATTTTTCATTATCAAGGGGCACGGTAGCGCCACGATGGCAAGTATAAGGTACGACAGTCCGTACGCCGCCGTCGGGCGCAAGCCAGACGACCCTTATATACTTTAAACTTGCCCTGTTGGAACCTTGGCGTACGATTTTCTTCGCACTAAGAGCATTGTTTCGTACATATAAGCACTTATATGAAAGCTTTCGACAAAACTTACAAAATCACATCAGGGTCATATTTTGCATAATAGCGTCTATCAAAAGTTATTGTAAAGTAAAAGTTCGGGCTGGTCAATTCTTCTCGAGAGAGAACACTGAACAATTATTGTAATTCCGGTTACGTCAGTTCTACGTACTTCCGTATTATATAGATCATCATGCATGATATAGATATACTTATACATGCTGCGCAAATGCAGACGATCTTTCACGATGAAACAGTGTTTACATACAATCATAAAATAATCAACGTGTTTAATTAACAGTTTCTCATTAAATGTTATAAAAAGTAGTACTAACTATTTAACCCAATTAGATATTTTAATTATAACAGTAAAATATAATTAAGTCGATAAGTCGAGTATGTATTAATAATAGATTACAATAACATAAACATGACTAACAGAATTTTATTAGATAAGTATTCAGTTTTATTTTGAAATCTATCAGTACAATAAAATTAAACTTTTCGTAAAATGATTCTTTGTTTAAATGTTTTTATTTTTTCAGATATTTTCTCTTTCCATTGAGAGCTTACACAACTATCAAGTTGTATACCAAGGGAATTTATGTGACAAGCTATTTTTGCAAGTTTCTTACAGGAGGTTATACGCCAAACATCATTGGTGAATTAGATGGTATGCAACTCTATCACTCGAAAGTATAGTACATAGAATAAAATGACTCTATCGCTCTACTCGAGTAAAATTGATTTTAGAATACAGGCTCTGCACTGCATATTCTCACACTGGAGATCTGTATGCAGGCAGGCCTCAAAAAAATATAAAAAAGAGAAATATAAATTTCTCTCTGTTGGCGTTTCGTCCCAGCTGTCAGAGTGGACTCCTCAGTAAGGCTCTGACAGCTTCCTTAGACGCCCGCCACTTCGAAGAGAAGCGGCATTTAGGTGGTCTCGGCCTGCATTTTTCTCCTGCAAGAGAGAACTCTAGCATAGAGAAAAAGGCAGGTCGCCACCTAGCGGACACTTATAAGAGCCAGTGTCAAAGTTTAGATGGTATGCGACTCTATCACTCGAAAGTACAGTACATAGAATAAAATGACTCTATCGTTCTACTCTTCTCTATGCTAGAGTTCTCTCTTGCAGGAGAAAAACGCAGGCTGAGACCACGTAAATGCCGCTTCTCTTCGAAGCTTCACATGAATACGCCGCGGAAGTTTGAAATCTTCATAATCTTAGCATCACAAACAAAGTATTACGCAGGTACAATCAAAGTATAACGCGAGTATAGTCAAAGTATAACGCGACTCTAAACGCATAATAAAACGAGTATATTCAAACTATAAAGGGAGTATAGTCAAAGTAAGTAGGTAAGCTATGGCGGTACGAGCTCATGGCGGTACGAGCGCAGGCCGATACGAGCGCAGGCCGATACGAGCGCATGGCGGATCTAGCGCAGGCGGGTTCTAGCGCAGGCGGGTTCTGGCGCATCCCCCCTCCCCCATCTCTCTCTAGGCGGCTTCTAGCGCAGGCGGGTTCTGGCGCATCCCCCCCCTCCCCCATCTCTCTCTAGGCCGATTCTGGCGCAGGCCGGTTCTGGCGCAGGCCGGTTCTGGCGCATCTCCCCTCCCCCATCTCTCTCTAGGCCGGTTCTGGCGCATGCGGTTCTGACCCAGTGCCGGCACGAGCCCACTGTACATATAGATATACATACAGTGCCGGTACGAGCCCACCGTATATATAGGTATATACACAGTGCCGGCACGAGCCCACTGTATATATATATATATACATACTGTGCCGGCACGAGCCCGCCGTATATAGGTATATACACAGCGCCGGCACGAGCCCACTGTCGATGTGTGCATCTGTGTCGCGCCTCGCCATCTAGCGGTGACAGCCCGCGCGAATACCATGCGTACGGAAGACGCGCGAGAGTGGGGATGGAATGCCACGTGTAAGAGTATACATGCACGCAAGAGTGAGGATGGAATGCTGCGCGTAAAAGTATACATGCACGTAAGAGTGGGGATAAAATGCTACGCTGCAGACTCCTCTCACGATACTATGTTCGAGGTTATATGCTTATGCATGTGCGTGTATGCATATATGTGTACGTTGTATGTCCATGTGTGCGTATGTGAGGTTATGCGTATATATATGATGTATAGTGTGTATATGATGCCGCCACCTAGCGTTCTACACCATACTTCGTCGGTATAATGCATAGGACGCGAGAGTAGGGGTAAGTGCAGTCTAAAATATGTCGACCGAAAGTGTGGAGGGGATACATGTGAATTAAAAATAGCAACTACACGTAAAGTGAGGTTAATGGATTCGCTAGATCATTGTCTGGTCTTCAATCCTTGTACGTCTACTACGTACTCCGTCTCGATCAACAATGACATGTTAGAGCGATGATGCTTCTCTTATACTACTTCCCCCACCACTCGAGCCGCCGCACCGCTACCGCGCAATCTCAGTGGACGCTCTCTGCGCATCTGTCTAGCCGCTGCGTAACCCCACCACTCATACCCTACCGAGGACTAGTGCGCAGCCTCAGTGGACGCTCTCTGCGCATCAGTCGAGCCGCCGCGCTACCCTACCACTCTTAGCCTATCGAAGACTAGTGCGCAACCTCAGTGGACGCTCTCTGCGCATCAGTCGAGCCGCCGCGCTACCCTACCACTCTTACCCTACCGAGGACTAGTGCGCAACCTCAGTGGACGCTCTCTGCGCATCAGTCGAGCCGCCGCGCTACCCTACCACTCTTACCCTACCGAGGACTAGTGCGCAACCTCAGTGGACGCACTCTGCGCATCAGTCGAGCCGTCGCTGTGAGCGTCAACAGGTGGCGATACTATCTATGCAGGACTATACTTGCAATAGACCAACCAGCGAACGTTAAACATGTTCAAACCTGCAAACTTACTAGTAGCGGTGGGGCAGCCAATCCTGCACATTCGCAGCGGATATAGAAGGCAGTCTTTGGATTCTCACCAGTCGTTCACGAGTAAACACTGATTCTAATGTGCGCAGTTGACTATAGCTGATTAATTTTAATGCAAACCATTAGTAGGCAGCAAGCTTCACATGAATACGCCGCGGAAGTTTGAAATCTTCATAATCTTAGCATCAGAAACAAGTATTACGCAGGTACAATCAAAGTATAACGCGAGTATAGTCTGCGACGGAGAATCCGTCGTTGAAAAGCTGAGTGACTCTCCTGCACGCACCCGAAACCGAGCAGAAGAATATACTCTAATGGCAACGGGTGCTTACAGGAGAAAACAGCTGAGCCGTAGCCAGGCGCCGGCACTGAGCCGCGCCGTAGGAGAGAGAGAGAGAGAGGGAGAGCGCACGAGAGTAGCAGCCAGCCGAGTCGCCGCCGTGACGTCACGGCCGTCGAGCAGCGAGAGAGCGGGCGAGGAGTGGGAGCGCCGCTGACTACTACACGCGGCCGCGCGCGGCGCGCAGAGCCAGCAGGCGCACCGCTGGGCCGCAGCCGCCGCCATGACACCGCCGAGGAGCACGAGGCGACGGCGAACGTAGCCAGCGCATGGCACTACAGCGAGCGGCGCGACGAGCGGCTGAGCCGCGTATACTATAGCGAGCGCGTGCGTATGTGTGTGTGTGAGCGCGCGCAGCACGACGCGTGCCGAAGAGTATGTGAGTGCGAAAGAGACGGCACGATGCCGCCGCGGAACACGAAAGAGTGGAGGCCATCGAGCCTCGTGTGTAACGCGAAATGTTATTGGCGGTCGGAGTGAAGGCGCCAGGGCTCTCCACAACGGCAGTAAGCGAGCGAGTGTGCCGAAGCCAGAGCGTGAGTGAGGAGAAAATAAAGACGAGAAATTTGTAAATTGCCGCGGCCGATCACGTGACGACTGTACATCGATGCGAGCGTGTATGTGTGAGATCGCGAGATAGAGCGCCGAGGCAAGTGAGCGAACAGCCAGTACCGAGCCAACCTCCTAGTGAGTAGCCTCGAGCATCCAGAGATTTTCCAGAGTTTTTGAGAGTTTTCGTTCAGCAGCCTTATTCACCCGCGCACAACCGCGTCTCGCCTGTATTCGTGTCGTCGTTTCACAGAGTACGAGACAACGGCCGTACGCGAAGAAGTCTGCAAGCAGTCAGTGTAGTAAAAGTAATAAAGAAAATTCAATTACAATTTTAAGTGTTCAAATTCTTATATCAAAAATTACCGGCTCAAACGACCCGTGAAATAAAGAGTCTTAGCCGAGGACCGAGCCTGTGAGTGAGCCATCCGTGTCGCGTCAAGGCGCCCACACACCCCGGAAAAATAATAGACGCGACCTGTAGCTCGACTCAGGACCGCGGAGGGGAAGGCCCAAGCGCGAGCGCGAAAAACTCCCCGGGAGACGCACCGACGTGCCTCTCTCCTCTCGCCCGCCGCAGCCACCTGCCACGCCGTGTCACAAGTCAAAGTATAACGTCAGTATAGTCAAAGTATAGAGCGAGTGTAGTCAATGCAAAACGCGGGTATAAAGCTATTATAATCCAACTATAACGCAAATATACTCAAAGTATACCACCAATATAACCAAAGTATAAAACTAATATAATTAAAGTATAAAGCTACTATAAGCAAAGTATACCGCGAGTATAGACAAACTATAAAATGAGTATAGTCGAAGGATAACGCTAGTATAGTCACAGTATGAAGCAAGTCTATTCAAAGGATAACGCTAGTATAGTTAAATTATGATGCGAGTGTAGCCAAGGCATTAGGCGACTATAATCAAAGTATAACGCAAGTATAGTCAAAGTATTATGCATATATAACCAAAGCATATAGCTAATATAATCAAAGTATAAAGCTACTATAATAAAAGTAGAACGCTAATATAGACAAGTATAAAAAGAGTATAGTCAAAGTATAAGGCTAATATAATCAAAGTATAAAGCTATTATAATAAAAGTATAACGCGAGTATAGATAAAGTATGAAACGAGTATATCGAAAGTATAACGCAAGTACAATCAAAGTATAACACAAGTACAGTCAAACTGTAAAACTTTCATAATCAAAGCATAACGTACGTACAGTCAAAGTATAACAACAATATATCAAAAGTATAAAGCTAATACAATCAAAGTATCAAGCTACTATAAGCAAAGCATACCGCGAGTATAGACAAAGTATAAAACGAGTATAGTCAAAGGATAACGCTAGTATAGTCAAAGTATGAAGCAAGTGTAGTCAAAGCATAAAGCTAGTATAGTCAAAGTATGAAGCGAGTGCAGTCAAAGCATAAGGCTAGAATAGTCAAAGTATGAAGTGAATGCAGTCAAAGCATTACGTGACTATAGTCAAAGTATAACGCAAGTATAATCAAAGTATATCGCGAGTACAGTCAAAGCATAAAGCTACTATAGTGAGAGTATAACGCAAGTGTAGTCAAAGTATTATGCAGATATAGTCCAAGCGTATAGCTAATATAAACAAGAATAAAGCTACTATAATAAAAGTATAACGCTTGTATAGACAAGTATAAAATGAGTAGGGTAAAACTATACAGCGAGTATAATCAAAATATAACGCGAGTATAGTCGAAGTATAATGCGAGTATAGTCAAAGTATAACGTCAGTATAGTCGAAGCATAAAACGAGTGTAGTCAAAGTGTAACACCAATATAGCTGAAGTATAAAGCTAATATTATCAAAGTATAATGCTACTTTAAGCAAAGTGTAACGCGTGTATACTCAAAGCATAACGCTACTCCAGACAAATAGTAAAACGACTTTAATCAAACTATAAAGCGAGTACGGCCCAATTAAAAGGTGAGTATAGTCAAAGTATAACACCAACATAACCAAAGTATAAAACTACTATAAGCCAAGTATAACGCGAGTACAATCCAAGCATAAAGCGACTGCAGACAAATCATAAAACGAATATAATCGAACTATAAAGCGAGTGTAGTCAAAGTAAAACGCGAGTATATTCAAAGCATAACGCGACTGAAGATAAATCATAAAATTAGTATAATCAAACTATAAAGCGAATATAGTCAAAGCAAAAGGCGAGTATAGTCAAAGTATAACATCAGTATAATCAAAGTATAACGCTAGTGTAGGCAAGTATGCAAAGAGTATAGTCAAAGTACAAGGCCGGGTATAATCAAAGTATAACGCGAGTATAGTCAAAGTATAACGCGACTGCAGACAAATCATAAAACGAGTATAATCAAACTATAAAGCGAATATCGTTAAAGTAAAAGGCGAGAATAGTCGAAGTATAACGTCAGTATAGTCGAAGCATAAAGCGAGTGTAGTCAAAGTGTAACACCAATATAGCTGAAGTATAAAGCTACTATAATAAAAGTATAACGGTAGTATAGACAAGTATAAAACACGTATAGTCAAAGTATAAGACCAGTATAATCAAAGTATAAAGCTATTCTAATAAAAGTATAACAGGAGTATAGACAAAATAAGAAACGAAAGTACATAGCGAAAGAAATATAGCGAAAGTATAATCAATGTATAACATAAGTACAGTCAAACTATACAGCTTTCAAAATCAAAGTATAACACCAATATAGCGAAAGTATAAAGCTAATATAATTAAAGTATCAAGCTACTATAAGCAAAGTATACCGCGAGTATAGACAAAGTATAAAACGAGTATCGTCAAAGGATAACGCTAGTATAACCAAAGTATGAAGAGAGTGTAGTCAAAGCATAACGCTAGTATAGTCGAAGTATAACGCAAGTATAATCAAAGTATATCACCAGTACAGTCGAAGCAACAAGCTACTATAATCAAGGTATAACGCAAGTATAGTCAAAGGATTATGCAGATATAGCCAAAGCATATAGCTAATATAATCAAAGTATAAAGCTACTATAACAAAAGTATAACGCGAGTATAGTCGAAGTATAACGTCAGTATAGTCAAAGCATAAAGCGTGTGTAGTCGAAGTGTAACACCAATATAGCTGAAGTATAAAGCTAATATAATCAAAGTATAACACGTGTATAGTCAAAGCATAACGCTACTGCAGACAAATCATAAAACGAATATAATCGAACTATAAAGCGAGTATAGCCAAAGTAAAAGGCGAGTATAGGCAAGTATGCAAAGAGTATAGTCAAAGTATAACGCCAGTATAATCAAAGTATAACGTGAATGTAGTCAAAGAATAACGCGACTGTAGACAAATCATAAAACGAGTATAATCAAACTATATAGCGAATATCGTTACAGTAAAAGGCGAGTATGGTTGAAGTATAACGTCAGTATAGTCGAAGCATCAAGCGAGTGTAGTCAAAGTGTAACACCAACATATCCAAAGTATAAAGCTACTATTAGCAAAGTATAACACGAGTATGGTCAAAGCATAAAGCTATTGTAATCAAAGTATAACACACGTACAGTTAAACTATTATACAAATATAGCTAAAGCATATAGCTAATATAATCAAAGTATAAAGCTCCTATAATAATAGACGGGTATAAAACGAGTACAGCCAAACTATAAAGCGAGTATAATAAAAGTATAACGCGAGTATAGTCAAAGTTTAATGCGACTGCAGACAAATCATAAAACTAATATAATAACACAATAAAGCGAGTATAGTCAAAGCAAAAGGCGAGTATAATCAAAGTATAACGTTAATATAGTCCAAGCATAAAGTGAGTGCAGTCAAAGTGTAACATCGACATATCCAAAGTATAACACCAATGTAGCCAAAGTATAACGCTAATATAGTCAAAGTATAATCTTACTATAAGCAAAGTATACCGTGAGTATAGACAAACTATAAAACGAGTCTAGTCAAAGGATAACGTTAATTTAGTCACAGTATGAAGCGAGTGTATTCAAAGCATAATGCGACTGCAGACAAATCATTAAACGAGTGTAATCAACGTATAACTCGAGTACAGTCAAAGTATAAAGCTATTATAATCAAAGTATAACGCGAGTATTGACAAAGTATAAAACGAGTATAGTCAAAGTATAACGCTAGTATAATCAAAGTATGAAGCGAGTTTAATCACAGCATAACGCAAGTATATTCAAAGTATAACGTGAGTATAATCAAAGCATAACGCGAGCACAGTCAAAGAGTAAAACTAATAGAATCAAAGTATAAGTCTAGTATAGACAAGTATAAAATGATTATAGTCAAAGTATAAGACCATTATAGTCGAAGTATAGCGCGACTATAATCAAAGTATAACGCTAGTATAGTCAAAGTATAATGCAAATATAGCCCAAGTATGTATTTAATATAATCAAAGTATTAGGCTACTATGATAAAAGTATATCGCAAGTATAGAAAAGGGTCATACTAGTACAGTCAGATTATAAAGCGAGTAGACTCAAAGTATAACACTAGTATAATCAAAGTATAATGCAAATGTAGTCAAAGTATAACGTGAGTATGGTCAAAGTATAAAGCTATTGTAATCCAAGTATAAGGCAAGTATAGTGAAAGTGTAACGTGAGTATAATTTAATACATTAATTTATTACATTATCTATTGATGTCGGATAATTTGTCAACCTAATTGCCACCACAGTCCCGCTTTCTACCCTTTGCAGGTTTCCACGAGCCGAGAAGGAAGAGTCAGCCGCGAAACTTATAAATAATTGTAAATAACTGGAATCCCCGTGCGGGCGGGAAAATTCCGCGTTACAATGTATTCACGCAAGTTGTTCGTATACATATAAATTTATTTTGTCCTTAACTATACATAACAGGTCATATGTTGTATAGAACTCATTACGTAGAATGCCAGTATACTCTCTATCGCCAAGACAGTCCATGATTGTAGCGTTTAAGCCGTATAAATACATATGTATACTTCTCTGTATGTAGAGGCTTGAAATCAGTGCTCTCATTCAGCTGAAGTATAACGAGCTCTTTCAGTATGAAGTCATTGCTTGGTTGTTTATATATGAGCCAAGCTCCTCATCTCGAATGATGATTGATTGACAGCGTATATACGAACTGCGTTATAGTACTATCTCCGCCATTTATGCTTTCCGAAGCAAGTTCATACAAGTTTCCAGTCATCACCATTAGATTGATCTATACGGTGACATATAATCAAGGAGTAGGCAGATATTTCAGAAAGGTTTAGTTACGATAATTATCGTTGTCTTCTTCTTCGATGTATGCATCAAATGATAATCAAGGTTTATTCAAGGAGTAGCTGATGAGAATGATCCCTCCAGACTACTAGATCTTCTTATGTATAGCTGTACTATGCATAGAAAACAGATAACTTATAGTTTTAACCCTTAACCTGAAGGACGAGCAGACTTGAAGTTATATCTCCGTTAATACAAATGTTATCATATACCTACTTGAGCATTACCAAACTCAATACCATTGCCATCAACATACTTTAGGTTGAGTTTATTCGTAGCATCAGTTATCTGGTCGAATAATGCATCATTCTCATAGAGAGCAGCGGATACTCGACTAGGGAGGAAAATATCAAACTCTCCACCTAGAGTCGCCAACACCTTCACTTTATATTTCATCTTCGCTGTTTTCAACGTTGAGACCAAGTATACAAAATCTTTCCCAAGTTCGGATACCTTCCTTGTTAATAAGAAGCTTCCGTGATATCTTATCGAGCGCTGCGACATCCATAATCTACGAGGAATCTTCTGCGGGGAGAATCTTCAAATGTGCACTAGATACAACAATCACTCATCGTTCGGCTCATGAGAATGATCTGTACGGCTAGTCTCACCGCCTGTTGTATAGCTCTCCCCACCACTTCACTCTTCAATTTGGCTATCATTGCCTCTGTGCCATACCGACCCTCATACTTTGCAACGAGCTTGATATCTACTCCCTTGCGATCGTTTCCCATGGTATTGTCGTTGACCGCATTAATAAGAAGCTTGAAGAAGAGCTTTTCAAACTCATTCTGCGCGTTCTTGCGCTTCTCAATATTAAGGTTTACGTACGATTTGAACCATGATTTCTGCTTGAAACGCAGGATCCTACGAATCTAGCTAAGGATTAGCCCATGACTCAGAGCCTGCTTTAAGGTATGGTAGTGAATAATGCGCCGCTCCTAGTTGTGCAGGGTGATCATGAACTTTGCTGTTTCGACCAGATGCAGCTAATTCTCGGGACGCAGAGGGAGGTCTCGATGCTCGTCGTGGAGACACTCCAGGTACTTTGAGTTACCCTCGATCCATACGGGTTGTTATCACCGACTTAGGTATTTCCGCTAGAGCCGACATTATCGGCCCATTCAAAATTTCTATAGGGCAGAGATTGCGTCATGAATATACTTGTATTATTCTTTGACTATGCTGGCATTCTTCTTTGAGCATACTGATGTTACATTTTGACTATACTCGCCTTATACTTTGATTATATTAGCTTCATACTTTGGCTATACTCGCGTTATAAGTTGACTATACTTGAGTTATATTTTGATTACAAGAGCTTTCCACTAAGACTATACTGATATTGTATTTCGTCTATACTTGCACTGTACATTGATTATAATAGCTTTACACGTTACCTATACTCGCGTTATGCTTTGATTATACTTGCGTTATAATATGACTATACTGACGATATTCTTCGACATTACTTGCGTTATACTTTAAAGATACTCGTGTTATACATTAATTCTAGCAGATTTTTTTTTTCTACTATAATCGCGTTACACTTTGGCTATACTCGCATTATACTTTGACTATACTTGCGTTATACTTTAATTATAACACCTTTATAATTTGACTATATTCCCGTTATCCTTTGACTATGCAGGTATTACACTTTGACTATAGTCGCGTTGTGCTTTGGCTATACTCGCTTTATACCTTGACTATACATGCATTATACTTTGACTCGTGTTGTACTTTAATTGTAAGAGCTTTTTACTTTGACTAAATTCGCGTTATACTTTGGCTATACTCGCATTATATTGTAACTATACTTGCCTTATGCATTGATTATAATATCTTCATTCTTCCACTATACTCACATTATGTCTTGATTATACATGTGTTATACTTTGACTATAGTCGTGTTATATTATATCGTGTTAATACTTCGACTATACTAGCGGTCTTTTTCGACTATACTTGCGTTATACTTTGCTTATAATAGATTAATACTTCGAATATACTCGCATTATTCTTTGACTAGTCTCGCGTTATGTTTTGACTACACTGGCTTTATACTTTGACTGTACTGACGTTATACTTTGACTATACTGGCGCAATGCTTTGACAATACGCGCGTTATACTTTGGCTATACTTGCGTTATACTTTGACTGTACTGGCATTATTCTGAAACTGTACTTGCGTTATAATTTGATTACACTCGCGTTATACTTTAATTTTAATTGCTTTATACTTTGACTATACTTGCGCTGAACTTCGAATGTATTCGCGTTATACTTTGGTTATACTCATCTCATACTTTGATCACACTCGCATTATACTATGATTATACTTGCGTTATACTTTGATTATATTAACTCCTAACTTTGACTATATTCCCGTTGTACTTTGACCATGTTCGTGTTATACTTCGACTATACTCGCGTTATGCTTTGATTATGATTGCCTTATACTTTGACTATACGCGCGTTATACTTTGGCTATACTTGTGTTATACTTTGACTATACTGGCATTATTCTGAAACTATACTTGCGTTATAATTTGATTATACTCGCATTATACTTTGATTTTAATTGCTTTATACTTTGACTATACTTGCGCTGAACTTCGACTGTATTCGAGTAATACTTTGGCTATACTTGCGTTATACTTTGACTATACTGACTTTATACTTTGATTAAACGCGGGTTATATTCACTGCAATCACGTTATACTCGCGTTATACTTGGACTATACTGGCGTTATACTTTGACTACACTCGCTTTATACTTCGACTATACTGGCCTTATACTTTCACTACACTTGCGTTATACTTTGATTGTAATAGCTTTATACTTTAAATATACTCACCTTGGGCTTTGATTACACTCGCGTTACACTTGGTCTGTATTGTTGTTATACTTTGATTATAGTAGCTTTATACTTTGATTATATTTGCTTGCTGCTTTGGCTATATCAGCGTTATACTTGGAATATGCTTGCATTATACTTCGATTATAATAGCTTTATACTTAGACTTTACACGCGTTATTATACTCGCATTATTCGTTGAGTAGTCCTGCGTTATGTTATGACTACACGGGCTTTATACTTAGGCTGTACATGCGTTATACTTCGACTATACTCGCGTTATTCTTTGAATAGTCTCGCGTTATGTTTTGATTATACTGATGTTATACTTTGACTATACTCGCCTTTTGCTATGACTATATTCGCTTTATAGTTTGATTATACTAGTTTTATGATTTATCTTCAGTCGCGTTATGCTTTGCCTATACTCGCCTTTTACTTTGATTATACTCGCTTTATAGTTCGATTATATTCGTTTTATGATTTGTCTGCAGTCGCTTTATGCTTGGATTGTACTCGCGTTAAACTTGGCTTATAGTAGTTTTATACTTTGGCTATGTTGGTGTTATACTTTGACTACACTCGCTTTATGCTTCGACTATACAGACGTTATACTTTGACTATACTCACCTTTTAATTTAGCCGTACTCGCTTTATAGTTTGATTAAACTCGTTTTACTATTTGTCTGGAGTAGCGTTATGCTTTGAGTATACACGCGTTACACTTTGCTTAAAGTAGCATTATACTTTGATAATATTAGCTTTATACTTCAGCTATATTGGTGTTACACTTTGACTACACTCGTTTTATGCTTCGACTATACTGACGTTATACTTTGACTATACTCACATTATACTTTGATTATACTCGCTTTATAGCTTTACTCTACTTATTTTATACTTGTCTATACAAGCGTTATACTTTTATTATAGTAGCTTTATTCTTGTTTATATTAGCTATATGCTTTGACTGTACTTGCGATATACTTTGACTATACTTGCGTTATACTTTGACTATAGTCGCGTAATGCTTTGACTACATTCACTTCATACTTTGACTATTCTAGCGTTATGCTTTGACTGCACTCGCTTCATACTTTGACTATACTATAGCGTTACGCTTTTACTACACTTGCTTCATACTTTGACTATACTAGCGTTATCCTTTGACTATACTCGTTTTATACTTTGTCTGTACTCGCGATATACTTTGCTTATAGTAGCTTGATACTTTGATTGTATTAGCTTTATACTTTTGCTATATTGTTGTTATACTTTGACTGTACATACGTTATACTTTGATTATGAAAGCTTTACAGTTTGACTGTACTTGTGTTATACTTTGATTGTACTTGCGTTATACTTTCGATATACTCGTTTCATACTTTATCTATACTCGCGTTATACTTTTATTATAATAGCTTTATACTTTGATTATACTAGCCTTATAGTTTGACTATACTCGTTTTATACTTGTCTATATTAGCGTTATACTTTTAATACAGTAGCTTTATACTTTGATTATATTATCTATATGCTTTGGTTATATCTGCATAATACTTTGACTATACTTGCGTTATACTTTGACTATAGTCGCCTAATGCTTTGGCTACACTCGCATCATAATTTGACTATACTAGCGTTATACTTTGAATAGACTTGCTTCAAACTGTGACTATACTAGCGTTATCCTTCGACTATAGTCGTTTTAGAGTTTGTCTATACTCGCGGTATACTTTGCTTATAGTAGCTTTATACTTTGACTATACTCATTTTATACTTTGACTATACTCCCTTTATAGTTTGAATATACCCGTTTTATTATGCGTCTAGAGTCGCGTTATACTTTTACTATACTCGCGTTATACTTTGATTGTACCTGCGTAATACTTTGTTTGTGATGCTAAGATTATGAAAATTTCAAACTTCCGCGGCGTATTCATGTGAAGCTTGCTGCCTACTAATGGTTTACATTAAAATTAATCAGCTATAGTCAACTGCGTACATTAGAATCAGTGTTTACTCGTGAACGACTGGTGAGAATCCAAAGACTGCCTTCTATATCCGCTGCGAATGTGCAGGATTGGCTGCCCACCGCTACTAGTAAGTTTGCAGGTTTGAACATGTTTAACGTTTGCTGATTGGTCTATTGCAAGTATAGTCCTGCATAGATAGTATCATGTTGACGCTCATAGCGGTGGCTCGACTGATGCGCAGAGAGCGTCCACTGAGTTTGCGCACTAGTCCTCGGTAGGGTATGAGTGGTGGGGTAACGCAGCGGCTAGACTGATGCGCAGAGAGCGTCCAGTGAGGTTGCGCGGTAGCGGTGCGGCGGCTCGAGTGGTGGGGGAAGTAGTATAAGAGAATCATCATCGCTCGAGGAAGTCATTATTGTTCGAGACGGAGTACGTAGTAGACGTATGTAAGGTTCCAAGACCGGACAATGATAGAGATGCCATGACTGTTTAACCTCACTTTAAGTGTGGTTGCTATTTTTAATTCACATGTATCCCCTCCACACATTCGGCCGACATTTTAAGATTTCGCTTACCTCTACTCTCGCGTCATATGCATTATGCCGACGAAGTATAGTGTAACAACGCTAGCTGGCGACATCATATACACACTGTACATCATATATACGCATAACCTCACATACGCATATATAGACACACATACAACGTACACATATTCATACACATGCATACATAAGCATATAACCTCAAATAGTATCGTGAGAGAAGTCTGCGCTCGCATGATCGGTCTGCAGCGTAGCGTTCCATCCCCACTCTTGCGCGCATGTATACTCTTACGCGCGGCTTTCCATCCCCACTCTTGAACGCATGTATACTCTTATGCGCGACATTCCATCCCCACTCTTGCACCCATGTATACTCTTACGTGCGGCATTCCATCCCCACTCTTGCATGCATGTATACTCTTACGCGCGGCGTTACATCCCCACTATTGCTCGCATGTATACTCTTATGGGCCGGGCTATATCGGTCTGTCACCGCTAGATGTCTGCGGGCTGTAGCAATAACATGCGCTGGGCTGGCATCAACGCTGCGCTCGTGCCAGCCTCGTGTATATGAATATACAGTGGGCTCCTGTCGGCACTGTGCATATCTATATACAGTGGGCTCGTGCCGGCACTGTGTATATACCTATATACGGTGGGCTCGTACCGGCACTGTATGTATATCTATATATACAGTGGGCTCGTGCCGGCACTGTGTATATACCTATATATACGGTGGGCTCGTGACGGCACTGTCTATACCTATATATACGGTGGGCTCGTACCGGCACTTTATGTATATCTATATATACAGTGGGCTCGTGCCGGCACTGTGTATATACCTATTTATACGATGGGCTCGTGCCGGCAATGTATGTATATCTATATACAGTGGGCTCGTACCGGCACTGTATGTATATCTATATACAGTGGGCTCGTGACGCCACCGTTGTGTATATCTATATACAGTGGGCTCGTACCGGCACTGTATGTATATCTATATACAGTGGGCTCGTGATGCCACCGTTGTGTATATCTATATACAGTGGGCTCGAGATGCATCGTGTATAGTGGACTCGTATACATGGTGGGCTAGAAACCGGATGGGTTCGTACCGGCCTGGGCTCGTACCGGCCTAGAGAGAGATGGGGGCGGGGGGAGGAGGGTATGGTGGTCTCGTACCGGCCTGCGCTCGTACCCCCTGCGCTCGTATCCCGCCTGCGCTCGTACCCTCCTGCGCTCGTACCCGCATAGCCTACCTACTTTTAGGATTTCTTATAAAAAAAATTAGATTTGAATAGAAAAAAAAATTCTAAGAAAAAAAGTATTCTTGTCATTTTTCATAATTTTGCTTCCTTTCCGAGCTAAAAATCGATGAAAATTCAAAATTAAAGAGTAAAAAATGCGAAATCAGCAAAAAATAAAAAAAACTGTTTTTATCAATGCGAAAAATCTGAAAAAATTCAGAATAATCACATGTAACCTCCAGAACATATTCCCAGAGTTATAGCTATATCGATTCTTTGACCCTTCGAATTCGCATGGAATCACCCTTATATATATATATATTAAAACACCATAAACTTTGAAAAACTTGAAACCTCTTAAAACTATAAAATTTGAAACCCCTTAACCCTCTGAAATTTGTATCTCCATAAAACATAAAACTGCATAAAAATTTACAAATTCTATAAAACACGAAACCCCACAAAACTCCATAAAACATCATAAATTTTCAAAAACTTTACACCCACTAAAACAAGAAACTCCATAAAACCCCATAAAACATGAAACGCAATAAAACTGCAAAAACTTAAAACCCCATAGAAACACCATAGACCACCACAAACCCTATAGCATCAGGTTCGTATTACACCAAAGAACGTTAACATAAACAAAAAATAACATAAAATATCGCAAAATTTCATAATGTCGAAACATCCTAAAACCCTATAAAATTTCTAACCCCATTAAACATCAAACCGCATAAAAGTTCACAAATTTCATAAAACATGAAACCCTAGAAAAACCCCATAAAACACCATAAACTTTCAAAAACTTGAAACTCCTTAAAACATGAAACTCCATAAAGCTGCTTAAAACACCATAAACTTTCAAAAACGCAATAAAACTGCAAAAATTTAAAACCCCATAGAAACACCATAGACCACCATAAACCCCATAGCATCAGATTCGTATTACACCAAAGAATACTTTTACCGAAAAAAAACCATAACACCATAATTATTTTACAGAATAAATAGTAATGTCTTAAGAAAAGAAAGGCTGAAAAAAAAGTCGGAAAAAAAAGTCTTAATTTTTTTGAGCTTCCATAAAAAGCCCATGGGACACTCTTATCAAAAATTTTTTACATTAAATGGATGCTCCATTGTATCAATTAACCATTTCTAAAAAAAAAATAAAAAAAAATTAATTATTACCAGCAATGGGGTTTTTTCCACCATTTAAATGAAAACAGGCATCGCTCACTTTAATATAATGTAAGATTTTGCAGTAATAAGCAATTTATCAAAATTAAATAATTAAAAAATTTTAAGTATTTTTAAGTAGAGCAATAAGTTATTTTAAAATTTTGTCCATGAAATCAATCATTTATTATATTAAAGGAAAATGCAAAAATAATTGTAAGCGTATTGCAGTATCAGTTTTTATTTTATAGGTAAACTTGATGTAATAGTTGTTAATATTGAAGTTCAATTTTCATTCAAGTTTTAAGTCAATGGTTGAGGTTGAGGTTGAGATTATGATTATCGTTGGTTGATTATTTCTTGGTTAAAGATTAATATTGAGAGCTGTTTAGTTATAAGTTAACAACAAGTAAAGGTTGATAGTACTTTAGTTCTAAGTTAAAGATTTAAGGTAGAAGTATAGGTTAAAAATGAATAAAATTTATCATATTTATTAAATAATATTTAAGTACAATAATTAAACATGAATTAAACATGAAAATGAAAAAAAGTCAAGGGTACGTTGCGGTGCAGTTAAAATTCCCATTTGAACCTGAAACAAAAAAACATGAATTTGAATTACGTAGTTGATTAAAAAAATTCATTATTTTTAAATATTTATTTATTGTATATTTTTCTCGATTTACAGATCGTATGAATAAAATACTATATATATATATATATATATACACACGCGCGCGCGTGCACACATACACATATATAAATACATAAATCGAGTATTTTGAATGCGCCGAAAGTAGGGGTAGTATAGGGTTATTTTTAAATATGGAATATTGAATGCCAAAAGTGGAATTTTGAATGCGCTAGCGAAGGGTAGTTTATTATAGGGATGCATTCAAACTACCCGATTATATATATAAATATATATATTGGATGCCCTGAGTGAATCCGACCTGCTATTGACGCACCGGAGTTTGACGTCCTCCTCCTCTCATTCCTCCTCTCGTCGTTGAATGAGTGTTCGGAGATGCCCTCCGTATTTTTATCCTTTCGCTGCTGCCTCTCCGCTCGTCGCGTAGTTACTCAAAAAAAAGGAACCAACGCCATTAACTCATGCACTCCAATCACATTCGCACGGCCTTGAGACGCTCTGCCCCGGCGGCTCGGCCCGAAGTAACGTGACAACAATTTGCCACGTTACAATGTATTCTACTAAAATACCAAAAATTCATCATAATAAGTTACGTCATGTTACGTCAACTGATTTTCGGAACCATTGTTCTCTCCAATGTCTGAATATTTCGATTTTAAACTTTGTATGATGATCGATGGGTTCAAAACAATACGTTTGCGTAATTCATTTTATTTATTATACATGCAAGTAATTTTCTGCCGCACCGTTAGTGACGGGTTACCATGGGTATTATATCCCCTTAAAGGGATGTCGCAGTTAATGTGAAGGGTTATGATTCTGGCAGTTCCAACTTTTTATTGAGCACATGCTTTATATCATCAAAAATCAAACTGATAATTGTTCGTAATCGTACAGGATACCTTGCAACACGAAGCTTTTTTTATTCGATACCTAAAAATTTTTAAATTATGAATTTATAGCATAAAAAAAGTGACGGTCACGTTACGGATTCCCAAAATTCATATCGGATAGCAGTTCCAATTTCTCGCAAAAATTATGAATATATACAAAAATATGAGATGAAGTAAATATAAATAACTGTAATAATTAACTCGCGTAACTGTGCTTTAGTGTAATAAACAAGACTATGTATTTGATATTTACGATCGAGTAAAATTTTTGAGGTTATGTAATGCCTCATTTAATTTGCATGGCTCCGACTCCCCCTTAAAAGATTCTGTATTATTTCTAAATGTTTTATATGTATGTACTTCTACCATGAGTCCAGTGATGTTATAATATACTTTCGCCTGAATGCAGAATAAAACTTTTTACATTACATAATCTGTTAAGAGCGAAAATCAGTAGATGTAACTTTTTATGCTGAATTTTTGGAACCAGTGTTCCCTCCGATGCCTGAATATTTCGATTTCAAACTTAGTATAACAATGGATCATTCCAAAATAAAGTGCAAGTATCTCTTGGATTGAATACTGTGCATTCAGTAGATAATTTACACCCATTTTGACTATCGATACAGTTGTAGAAGTTACTTGGTACTCATGGATGGATGCTTCTCTTTGCATTATTAGACCCATGACAGGTATGCGGCTTTCATAAATTATATAGAATTATGTAAATAAAATTTCGAAAATTCCAAAGGCTACTTATTTCAATTTAAACATGAATTTGGTTTACCATTTCTTTAATATTCAATAATTCAAGCAAATATTTCCTTCAGATTTGAATATTTAAAAAATGGTAAATCAAATTTACGTAAAAACTGAAACATGTAGATTTTGGAATCTGTGAATTTATATTTACATGATTTAAAATAATCTATCAAAGCAGAACATCTGGCATGGGTCCAATGATGCTAAGAGACGCCCTCATCTAACCACAAAGCCACTTCTACAATTGAAATGTTTGTCAAACTGTTTAACAATAAAATTGTAGACTTAGTGAAAAATTTCCACACATTTTTAGAAACATTCCAATTGTAGAAGTGGTTTTTTGATCATGGATGGAGACGTCTCTTAGCATCATTGAACCCATGACATGTGTTCTGGTTTCATAAATTATATAGAATCATGTAAATATAAATTCACAGATTCCAAAGGCTTTGCATTTCAATTTTTACATAAGTTTAATTTACCTTTTTTGAAATATTCAATAATGAAAAAAATTATTTACAGCAGATTTGAATATCTCTATGAAAGCAGAACACCTGTTATAGTTTAAATGATGCTATGAGCCGCATCCATCCATGACCACGAAGCCACTCCTACAATTCAAATGTTCCTAAAAATGTGTGGAAATTGTTCAGTAAGTCCATAATATTATTGTTAAACAGTTTGATGAACATTTTAATTGTAGGAGTGACTTTGTGATTAATACTGTTTTCAATAGAAATATTATAACAGACATAGAAAATGAATATAAAGAAATTGATTATCAAGAATGTGAAGTAATAGTTAATTACATAAAAAATGTTTTTGTGAAAGCAAAACAAAAATAAATATCCATCCTAGATATGTCTGAATACCGTGGAAAACATTCGGAAAGAAATATTTTTTACAGTCAAGATTTCTGTAAACGTACCATTGAATTATGTACAGAGTTTGTATTATAGTCTAAAGTTTTATCCGAAGATTTGGTTGAACAATGTACGGATGATGTTTTTATCAAACCAATTGAAAATTATAAAAATGAATTTAAAAACTGTTTACATGATTCAAATGAAACAATAGACAAGTATTTGATGAAAAATATTGACTACACAGATGAAAAATTACTAATTTTGAGAAGTGCTGTACCAAATAAAATGGAATCTGATACAAAATCTGACTTTGACACTTCTTTCTTATTCTACGAAGAAAATTGGATGGGAAAAAATCTGCAAGTAAAACCAAATTGTGATAGTGACACTGATACGTGTTCAAAGTCCTATACTAGTGAAAGCGAAGAAGGATTGAAGCAAGATGACAATGAAATTCAATTTGTTGAACATTGTACTTCTGACATTATTGATAAGATTTGCCAAGAAGTTAAACATGAAAATGTTAAAGATAATGAGGAAAATGAACCATATGCTATAACAATTGAAAATGTGGATAATACATGTATTAAATCTGATAATATTGATCAAAATAAGAAAAAAGAGCGAGCACCAGGAAAGTATTTAAGACCATGTTCTGAAATAAATTTATATCACCAGAAGCCAATAAAAGTTGCTAGACATCGCTCAGTTATAGAAAATTATAACTCCATTAAAACCAAAAAAATTAACACAAATCGATTGTCTGTGTTAACTACCAGCTTTTTTGACTCTGTATTAGAAATATTGACTTCAGTATATTTTAATATAAATGAATATCAAAGTTTTATAGACAATCAAGAAAATGTATTTACCGGCATTCAATACAAATTTTTTATAATTTTACAAGAATATGTAACAAAATTAAATATTACAACATTATATAAAAAAAAGAGCAGATTTTTTGAGTGACATCTGTATTGATAAGCACAATAATAAACTTTATTGGAGTCTATCAATAGGAGATTTCTATGAAAAAGTTATGTACCCTAATATATTTGTAAAGACTATCTGCTTAGATTGCAATAAATTTTCATATCAGCATTCAAATTGCATTAAATTGTCAGTAGAACAATTGGTAGATTTTAAATGAGTACGAAACATATAATATTCCAAAAATGCAATTTTGTAACCAATGGATGGTTATTTATTCCTACTATATTCTTTGCACTCATTTAAAATCTATTATAGCCAGATAAAAAAATTGTACTTATAGTTAATGAAAAGTCTCGTGGTTATAATTTGTTTACTCGGATCAAATTAGTCAAACCACCTGTAACACAGAAATAATAATTTATTTTAACATAAAGAATTGTGTTCCTTAATTTAAAAAAAATGTAGTTAATGATGATGAAAATATACGTATCTGATAAACTGAGTGTCATTGATATTATTGTTATGCGTGTATTACTTTTATACAAGTATATTGTTGCACTTCAAACTTTTTCCAGATGTTAGTTCTAACACAATTACACATACCGGAGTAGAGGTTTCATTGAGTTTTAGTCCATTTCAAACAATAACGTTATAAAGTTGTTAACATTGAGTTCCGACGTGGATGCGTTTATCTTTTTATCAGCAGTATATACGACTACAATTTCAGGGTTCAGGTTAGGCATTATACTACAAAGAAAATGAGTTGGCAGCAGTTATAAGGATGTTATATAATAATTTAAAATTAAATTTCAATTATAAAGTGAATTAAAGCGTGAACATTTTAAATTTTATTATTTAAATTGTATATCTGAATATTTAAATGTATATATGTTTAAATATTGTTTGTTTTAAAATATATATATATATATATATATATATATATATAAATATATAAATCGGGTATTTTGAATGCATCCCTATAATAAACTACCCTTCGCTAGCGCATTCAAAATTCCACTTTTGGCATTCAATATTCCATATTTAAAAATAACCCTATACTACCCCTACTTTCGGCGCATTCAAAATACCCGATTTATGTATTTATATGTATGTATAAAAATTTTAATTTTATTAATTATCAAAATTTGTTCCCAGAAGTAATATCATCTCATTCACTTATGATTTTTTTAATACTTTAATTTTTTAAGTTTTAGATTTCATTACATACAAAATGTTGACTGAAACGGAACAACAAATTGTTTTCAATAACCAGAATGACTTACACAATCAACAAATGTTAATGATACACATATAGATAAATTTAATGAAATTGTGAAAAATCAAACGTTGTTTTCTATGCAGAAACCTTTACTAATACAAAGACCATACAATATACAACCAGTGCCAATTGATTCTGAGTATATTCAATTTCTTTTTTCTGGTAGTAATAAAAGAGGACATTGGAATTTTATTTGGTACAATAACAGGACCATTCACGTTTATGATAGTGGCAATAGTAAAATATTGTCAGATGATTGCAAAATTTATATAAATAGATTATTTCCTTATAATGCAAACATTAAAATTACGTTTGAAGAAGTACAATATCAACAAAATGCATATGATTGTGGAGTTTTTGCCATTGCATTTGCAACTGCAATTATTTTTAATACTTGTCCTTGTGGTTTGAGTTTTAACATCAATGAAATAAGAAAACATTTATTAAAAATTTATAAAACAAAATCTTTAGAAATGTTTCCTTTAGTAAGTATCCATTACAATTTTATTTCGAGTTCTGTTCCATACAATCGGCATGTGCAGCATGCGAAAAATTTTGATTTGTTAGATGGAATTACTCGAGTCACAAAAATTAGATATTTTTATAAAAGAACAAGGACAATTGCTGGAATCATTTAGTGAACAAAAAAAAATTACAGAAATGAAATCGTATGCAATGATGACAAAGTCTCAAAATAATAAAGCAACAAGAGAAAAATACAAGAATAAAATTAATGAATCATCTAAATCGCAGCAACATGCGAATCAAGAATACAATCTTAAAGGTAATGAAAGTATTTTGAAAAAAGTTAAACACATTTGCTCTTATGATGCTGTAAAGGAAGACATTACAGAAATGAAATCGTATTCAGTAGTGACAAAATCTCAGAATAATAATAAAAAAATTGAAAAAAACAACACTAAAAAAAATGAATCATCTAAATCAGAACAACCTGCAAATAAAAAATACAATCTAAAAGATAACGAAAGTACTTTGAAAAAAGTTCAACAAATTTGCTGTTATGATGCCGTTAAAAAAGACAAAAATAATAAGATTTTGCAAAAATCTAAAGAAAATAATGAAAGTTCATTAAAAAATTTTAAATACCCACAGCAGTCAGCCGAGAAAGTTGTTCGAACATGTGTACAAAAAAGAAATGCACAATATTATCAGAAAAATAAAAACAAAATTTTAGACAAATCTAAGCAGTCTTACATACATCATTTTGTAAAGAAAAATGATGACTTGATTCAACGTGAAAAAAATAAAAATTATTACAACAAAAATAAGAAAAAAATCTTAGAGAACAGTAAAAAATCTTATACACATAAGCTCATTAAGAAAGACGATAAATTAATAATGCAAGAAAAAACTTGCATTATTAATTTATCTATATATGATATTCTATATATGATATTCTTGAAGCTTTAATATAAGAAAATAACGTTGGTAAGTTAACTTTAAAATGTAAAAATTGTGATGCAAAACATTTTAGTTTTGAAAATGAAAACAATAATAAATTCTCTAACTGTTGTCATCAAGGCAAGGTAACATTACCTGAAAAATATGAATATCCTAAAGAAATAAAATATTTAATTGCAACAAATCAACAATTTAGAAATGATATAAGAATATATAATAACATGTTGGCATTCGCAAGTTTTGGCGTTAAATTTGACAAAATTTCCACTCCTGGTCCACAAGTTATCCGTATATGTGGACAAATATATCATGACGTTTACGCATTACATCCACCAAAAAATACAACAAGAAAATATGGTCAAATGTATATTATCGACAATGAAGAAGCAAACAAAAGTAGAATTGAAAATAATACCTTTCAATGTTCTGAAAAGATTTTAAGGAAATTAGACAATTATTTAAGAAAAAATAATCCATATGCTGAAGCTTATAAAATGATGTATGAAGTGGAATTACAGGCAAATAATAAAGTTAATGTCAATAATACAAATATTCCAGAAATAAAAATGCTGATAATAAGAAATAAAAATTTTGATACAAATCGTTACAATATCGCAGCATGTAATGTAGTTGCTGTAGTATTGGAAGCGAATGGTGGTGAACCACCAATAGACAGAGATGTCTGTATATATCCCAAATTGGAGACACCAATTAGAATGCCAATTATAAGTAAACATGTAGACCCAATGACATATCCCTTAATTTTTCCACAAGGTGGTTTTGGGTGGAACCCATACATGAAATTAAACAATAGCAACAAGAATATGTCCATGCTGCAATTCTACAACTACAAATTAAGTATAAGAAATGATTTTAGTCCATACATAAATTCTGGTAAACTATCCCAGCAATACATTGTTGACGCATGCGTTAAGGTGGAGAGTTCAAGATTATATTACATTAAAAAAAATCAGAAAAACCTGAGGACAGAATTATATCAAGGATTAATGGATCATATTGCAAATAAATATTGTAATAATATTGAGAATTTCGATATTGGAAAAATGTTTATTTTACCATCAAGTTTTACAGGAAGTCCTCGAGCTTTGCATCAAAAATTCATAGATTCAATGGTTCTTGTCCAAACTTATGGAAAACCAGACTTATTTATAACTATGACTTGTAATCCTAAATGGAAAGAAATTATTAATAATATTCAACATTATGAATTTCCTATGGATAGACCAGATATAGTAGTAAAAGTTTTTAATGAAAAAGTAAAACAACTTAAAAAAGACATTGTAAAAAACAATATTTTTGGAAATTGTATTGCATTTACATATGTCATAGAATTCCAAAAAAGAGGCTTACCTCATATACATATGTTGATTTTTTTAGATAAAAAGGATAAATTATATAATAATGATTTAATTGATGAAATAATTTCTGCAGAAATTCCTGATGAATCCAGAAATCCACGATTATATGCAATTGTTAAACAATTTATGATTCATGGTCCTTGTGGCGAACAAAATAAAAACTCTCCATGTATGGATTCAGAAACAAATACATGTACAAAAAAATTCCCAAAAAATTTACTGAAAATACCGTAACTAACACTGGTTATCCTTTATATAAAAGAAGAAACGATAATAGAAACATTTATTATTCTTCGAAAAAATGTGCAGATAACAGATTCGTTGTACCTTACAATCCATATTTACTATTAAAATATAATAGTCACATAAATGTTAAAGTTTGTTCAACTGTTATGTGTATAAAATATTTGTTTAAGTACTGTTATAAAGGACATGACTGCGCTTTTATTGAAATGAAGTTAAATAAAGAAGAAATTAGTAAGAATGAAAACAACAATGAATTCGACGAACTTGAAATACAGTATGATGAAATCAAACAATACATTAATACAAGATATGTTTGTCCTCCAGAAGCAATGCATCGTTTATTACAATATAATATGAGTGAGTTGTCACATACCATTAATAAAATGCCTGTTCATGATAAGGATCAACAACAAATTTATTATGTAAAAACTGAAGAAATGAACGTGCTGAATAGGAATGTTGGAACAGAACTTACTGCTTGGTTTGAACTGAATCAAACAGATGTAGAAGCTCGGAATTATTTATATTCATAAATTCCGACACATTATGTATTTGATAAAAATGCAAAAAAATGGAATAAAAGTAAGCGATATACGAAACCAGTGTTAAGTAGGATGTATTTAGTAAATCCTAAACAAAAGGAAAAATTCTTTCTCCGATTATTATTATTACATGTTAAAGGAGCTACATCATATGAATATTTAAAATCATATAATGGAATAACATATTCAAGTTACTATGAAGTTTGCAAAGCAAGAAATTTAATAGCTACAGATGAAGAATGGGATAAATGTTTAGAAGAAGCATCACAGTATAAATTTCCAGAAAGTATGTGTCAATTATTTGCTTACATTTGTGTATTTCACAATCCAATTAATGCATCAGAACTATTTGAAAAATATAACACACAATTTTATCCACCAAAAATGTCTGAAGAAGTTGGCCTACAATATGCATTAAAAGTAATAGAAGACATTTTAATTTCTCATGGGTTTTCAACAAAAGATTTTTGCCTACCAGATGTCACTAATATAAATGAATTAGCTTACAATATTACTGATGATGACAACGACAGTCTCAATGTAAATAACACTGATTCATGTCCACATGCAATTTCAACATTAACAGATGCACAAAGAATTATTTTTAATATGATAATAAATTCTATTCATAAAAAATCAAATGATAATTGCACATTTATAGATGGTCCTGGAGGTACCGGTAAAAGTTATTTATTAAATACACTTATAACTTATTTAAAAATAAATAATATTAAATTTTTAACGGTTGCATGGACTGGAATTGCTGCTAATTTATTACAAGATGTAAAAAACTGTGCATACAACATTCAAATTACCATTAAACGTTAATGAACAAATTACGTGCAACATAACTGCAAATAGTTTTATTGGCCATGTAATGAAGGATGTTGAAATTATTATTTGGGATGAAATTTCAATGACTTCCAAGTACGCATTCGAGGCAGTTGATCGAATGTTTAAAGATATTTGTAATAACAACAATATTTTTGGTAATAAAATCGTCATTGTATCTGGAGATTTTCCACAAATATTACCAGTTGTTAGACATGGAAACAGAACACAAATAATTGAAAACTGTATAAAAAAGAGTGATTTATGGGACAGTTTTAAAATTGTAAGTTTAAAAGAAAATAAACGTATTGTGGAATCAAATGCACATTTCAAAAAATGGCTTTAAATGTAGGAGATGGAATATTCGCAAATATTTTTGAAAAGAAAATGAATTAATAAGTATACCCGAAGAAATGTTATCAAAAGGAAATAAGTAGTAGGGGCTGAGCTGATACCACGCCAAGCAGGTCCCACGCCACTTCCTCAGTCCGTAAGGTAGATTTGCTCAGTGGATAACTCAGTCGATAAAAGTAAGTCGCCCCGCCAGCAGCGCCACCCAGTCGCGAGTTCGCCGCCAGTCTCCCCACCTAGTCGCGAGTACGCCAGTCTGTCCACCCAGTACGCCAGCATCCCCACCCGGTCGCCCCAGCGCCCCTCATCCAGTCGGTATGATGCCCGCGAGTACGCCAGCATCCCCACTCGGTCGCCCCAGCGCCCCTCATCCAGTCGGTATGATGCCCGCGAGTACGCCAGCCTCCCCACCCGGTCGCCCCAGCCTCCCCACGCAGTCGCGAGTACGCCAGCCCGCGCCCCCCACCCATCCCGCCGCCACCTCGGTGCGAGTACGCCACCTCCGCGCCAGCCCGCGAGTACGTCACCAGCGCAGCGAATTCCCCATCTCGCGAGTCCAATGACTCTCACGAATTTGTCAAAAAAAAAAACGAAAAGAATATTGGAGTGAGGATAATGGCAGGAAATAAAATTAATTGTTAAAAAATGTTTTTATTCTAGATATTTATTATGTGTTAATAATCTTAAAATCTATTACAAATGAGCATAAAAATCCTTATTCTTTAAAAACATATATATAAATGAAAATCCTTATTCTATAAGTATAATATTTTTAAAACTAAATACATAATATAATCTTAAAACTAAGTGATGATAGCGG
>JACCIB010000268.1:0-12500 GCA_018906965.1 Philotrypesis tridentata
GATCATCATCTACAAAAACCAATGCCAGTCAAGAAACAGATCACCCTACTCATCGACAGATTGCGACCAGTTTATAGAAAAGCTCTCAAAGATAAGAAGATTAAAACTTTCCACGACGTAAAAGAAGTACTGCAAAGAGCTAGAAGACGAACTCGAACATGATGCCAGGTACGCTCCGCCACCACCAGCAGAAAAAATCAAAATTCCCAGCAGCAGCATGGTCAACCACTCCAAAACCAAAAGTTGCCGGAACAGAAGAAATAGCGGAAACCATAGAAGAACCAACCAAGACAAAGAAAAAGAAAAACAAAAAGAAAAAACCAGCAACAATAGAGGAAGCAAAGACAGAAACACCAGTTAAGACACAAGAAGTGTGTGCAACAACTCAACAAATTCCTGCGACACATGCTCAGCTACCTATACCACAACAACCTGTACAACAAAATTTCACGCCAGCAGCTAAGCCAACAAACAAACCAATCGCAACACAGACCCAGTATTATGGACCTTGTCATGTTTGCGAAACGGTCGGGCATAGAGCAGCAGAATGTCCGAAAACACAATGCTACAATTGCAAACAATACGGACACAGAAGAAAACGCGTGCAAATACCCGTTGAAACCGACAGGGAAGATGTCAGGTATGCGGTCAGATTGGAGCACCATTTAAAAACTGTAAAAACTGTGTCAAGGCCAGAGAACTGTTGCAGCAATTGCAACCACCAATTTTTGCCAGAGCAATCATGTCAGATCTGCGGGCAAAAAGGAACAACGCTTCGGGACTGTCCTAACTGTGTCCACGTCAGAAAGCTTCTGGGAAATGGACAAACGGAGGCGGCAACGGGGCAGCCGACCTCCGTCTTCACACCGTGGCCCCAGTCGTAACCTGCAAAATTGACTCACATACCCGTAATCTTTCCACGGGTATGTCAATTTTGGGAGGGGGAGAGAGTGGCGTACAGCCACTAGAGAAAGTGCAAAACCAGACAGTGGCAGCCAGAATCGTCACCAACGGCCAGGCTGACCACAGTCAGGAAAAAGCACTTACGAAGAAGAGACAACAGATTAACGAGGCAAACGTGAAAAGAGGAGACGCCAAGGTCAAACCATGGTCAGACTCTATCACGAAGAAAGAAGAGACAAAGAAGATAAAGAAGGAAATCACGCTCAAGCAAATACGGTCAGAGACGCGGAATCTAAGCCAGACGGGACGCCGGCTGCGCCAATGGAGAGTAGCGATGAAGACACGAAGCTAGAACGAGAAATCCAGCTATACAAGAAGCGAGGCTTTCGAGTAGAGAAGGAAATGATTCGTGGTCATGGACTAGAAGACATCGAAGAATTCTCAAAAGAGAGCCTGGAGAAGATAAAAGAGATGGCAGAATTCAGGAAAGCCGAAAAGCTTATGCGGACCGAGGCGCAAATAGATCTCAGACCGGAGCCGACCATAACGTCAACTTTACCCAAGGTAGACATTAAGGAAAAGGAAACGGTCAGAAAACTAGTACAAGCCTTGGACTTCGGCGAGACCAGAGTTACGGCCAGACAAAGCGACATGGAAATCGAAGAAACGGCGAACGTGGAAATCCGATCGGAAGAAGAAGAAGAAGACGGCAGCTCCAGCGAAGATGAGGTGCACCTTATCGAAGCGAAAGAGTTGCTGGAAGACAACCAAGAGAGAATAATTCGTACAAAGATTACTGATCTGTTGGAAGAGACCGATTTTACTAGATTGAGGAAGATTGAGGCTGCGGTGGAGGCGCTCATCAATGATACACTGCCAGACGACAGAACTTCTGCACCGATAGTGGAAGCTGGAGTCGACCAGGAATCACAAGAGTCAGAAATGCCTATTGCTGGAGCCACAATAGACAATAGAGAATATATAAGAGTCGATTTAGGAGGACAAGAATATAGAGCACTGTTTGACCCAGGGGCTACAATTTCTTTAGTAGGCTCGGGAATAGCTGAGAAGTACAAAAAGAGACTAAAACCCTGCACGACGACAATCCAAACAGTCACTGGCGGACTGAATCCAGTCCTAGGATTTTTGCCTATTCATTTAGAGCTAGATGGAATAAGCGAAACTCTGAATGCCAGAGCTGTCAAAGATGTTAGACATGAAATGATATTGGGCAAAGACTTCTGCGACACATTCAAAATTGACTCAAGCTACAAAGGATGGTGGCGAGCTAATGAGGGAAAATGGAGAGAATTCGACAGACCAACAGCCAGATCCCCGTCGGTCATTATCGCCGAGAGCGCCGGTATATCCGAGCTCAGCGACGAAGAAAGACAGGAAATCGAGCAGCTGGTCGCCAGTATCTTACCAGAAAATTCTGGTGGAGAATTAGGTTACACCGACCTAACAGAACATCACATTCTCGTCACTGACCCCACACCCATAAGATGCAAAGCAAGAAGGAGATCACCGCGGAAGATTGAGGAAATTCAAAAGGCAGCAATCGAATTAAGGCGTTTAGGGATAATTGAAAGATCAGCCAGTGATTATTGCAGTCAACCATTGTTAGTACCAAAGCCAGACGGTACTGAAAGGTTTTGCGTGAACTACATAGAATTGAATAAAGTAACCAAGAAAGACAGTTATCCCTTACCACAGATGGACATGATCTTAGACCGATTGCGAGCCGCCAGATACCTAAGTAAAATAGATTTGAAGCAGGCATACTTCCAAGTGAAAATGGAAGAAAGTAGTAAGAAATATACTGCTTTCGCCGTGCCAGGATACGGGTTGTGGCAGTTCAAACGCATGCCATTTGGGTTATGCAACGCTCCCAGTACTCTGCAGAGGCTGGTTGACGTTTTATTCGGTCCTGAGGACTCTCCGAACGTCTTTGGCTACCTCGACGACATCGTCATTGCAACCGACACGCTCGAAGAACATAAACACCGAGTCAGACATGTACTCACAAAACTAACCTCAGCTGGATTAAGTATCAACCCGAAGAAATGCGAGTTTTGTGTGAGAGAGATAAGATACTTAGGATTCATCCTGGACAGAGACGGACTAAGAACTGACCCCGCCAAAGTCGAACCAATCTTGAGGTGTCCAGTTCCAAGAGACTTGACAGAATTACGTAGAGTGCTAGGAATGTTCGGGTGGTACTCGAGATTCCTAGAAAATGAGTCAGAAATAAAAGTGCCTCTTACTCGTCTCCTTCGAGACCAGAAGAACTGGAAATGGGGAGAAGAACAACAAGAAGCCTTCGAGAAGTTGAAGATATCCTTGACGAATGCGCCAGTTTTAGCCAGACCAGATTTTTCGAGACCTTTTACGATCCAGTGTGATGCGAGCAATTACGCCGTTGGAGCCGTTCTCACACAAGAGTTCGACGACGGAGAACATCCAATAGTTTATGTCAGTCGAGTTTTAACAGCTCCTGAAACAAACTATACGACCACCGAGAAAGAATGCCTCGCACTCATCTGGTCGATCCAAAAACTGCGACCTTACGTAGAAGGATATCATTTCACAGTGATCACCGATCATAGCGCACTACGCTGGCTCAGGTCTCTTAAAGAGCCGAAAGGACGACTAGCTAGATGGTCAATCGAGATCCAGCAATGGGACTTCGATATAGTCCATCGAAGCGGCACGAATCATGTCGTCCCCGACGCCTTATCCAGAATGATTGAGCCAGAAGTAGCGGCCACAACGACTATAGAAGACAAATGGTACATAAGACGGAAGAACGAAGTCGAACAGAATCCTTCGCATTACCCAGAGTGGCGCATCGAGAACGATAAGCTGTATAGACACAAAGAAGACCCAATGCTCGATCCGATCACGCACCCAGACGAAGGCTGGAAGTTAGTCGTACCAGAAGAATTGCGGGAGCGGGTGTTGACTACCGCACACGCGGAAATATCCGCCGGACATTTAGGTATCGAGAAGACATACGACAGGATTGCTAGAGAGTATTTTTGGCCCGGATTATTCCAAGACGTGTGCAAATTTATCAAAAGCTGCCAGACTTGCCAGGCTTACAAAATCTCACAGCAAGCTCCTCAAGGACTAATTGGTAAACGGTTGGTAGAGAGACCGTGGGCAGTGGTAGCAGCTGACGTAATGGAATTCCCCAAAAGCTCCAGCCAGAATAAGTACTTGGTAGTTTTCCAGGATCTTTTCTCACGCTGGATAGAAGTCTACCCGTTACGCCAGGCCACTGGAAAAACCATAGCCAGAGCATTTGAAGAACTAATTTTGTTCAGATGGGAAACACCAGAGTATTTGCTAACCGATAACGGAACAGAGTTCATCAATAAACACTTAGCGGAGACATTGGAGCAGTACGGGGTGAAGCACGTAACGACCCCACCTTATCATCCGCAAGCAAACCCGGTGGAGAGAAGCAACCGCACACTTAAGACAATGATCTCGTCCTACGCTACGAACCATAGTCATTGGGATAAACATCTACACGAACTAAGACACGCGATCAACACAGCCAGACAATCTACCTTGAAGACCTCACCCGCATTCCTAAACTACGGCCGACACCCGACACCGGTGAAAAGCCTAAGGGCAGAATGGGAGGGGGGCGCGAAAAAGATAAGATTGGACCCGGCCGTGTGGGAGGACAGAATGAAAAGACTAGACGCCTTACGAGACTTGGTAGCCAGATACATCGACGACGAACGGGACAAACAAGGTAAACGGTACAATAAAGGGAGAAAAGTGGTAGAATTTCAGGTAGGAGACCTAGTAATGAGGAAATCTCATCCCCTGTCAAAGGGCAATGAGAAGTTCTCCGCTAAACTCGCCCCGAAATACAACGGCCCCTTTACCATAACCCAAAAGAAATCCCCCGTTGTCTATATTTTGGAACCTCTCGAAGGTAAAAGCCGTAAAGTTGCCAAGGTGCACGTGAGTGACCTGCGAAGGTACATAGCCCCTAGGCAACCCACAACTAACTCACCTGATCCTCAATCGACCGCGATATCCCAAGTAAGTGCCTGCATGTGCCACACCAGATCTCCCAAATCCTCCGTAAGTACCTGGGGCATGGAAAATCCATCCCCAACTGTCTCAAAGAAAAATACTGATTACACTCTGATTTTAGACATGGACAACCAACAACAGCCGGAGAGGAAGAGCTGGGGAGACGAGGAGCCAGAAAACGTCTCCGACTTCCTGCCTCCCTCGCAATTCGAAGTCGAGGTAAGGCGAGAGCGGATGGCGAGAGCGGCGCACCTCCGGCTCACGAACGCCCAAGCGGCCATGGAGGCCAGCGGCAACGTCGAAGAGGTGGCAGCTACCGACCACCTGGAGAAAGAACCTCCCCGACCCCAGCAGGCAGACAGTCCGATGGACTGCTGCATCACCGAGGCCGAGGAAAAAGAACTGCTCCAGGAAGTCGGCCGCCCAACGACGCCCACCGGCGCCACCACCACTCCGACGGAGGACCGACCGAGCCGGCAGTCTCCCCCGAAGACCCCGCCCAGGCAGCCTTTCCTGTGGACCAGTGCAGGACCGTTAATCCTCACACCGGCCACAGGGGCCATCCAAAGGCCGAGGTCCGTACCGCTGAGGAGACCGGCTCCGGAGTCACTCTCGACTCCCACGAGCACGGCCACCTCGCAGCCAGAGCTACAGCCAGACGAGGCGCGTGAGCGAGACACACCCAGTCTGGCCATGGCTGGCTGGGGAAGGGTTGACGCCGCCGCACCGCGTCGAGTCCCAACCGCGAAACCCGAAGAGCCTATTCTCGGGGCGGTGGGGCCGTCGCAACGAGCGGAGGCGCCACCACAAACCAGACCCCTATCGGCCAGGCTGGGGCCGCTCCCCTCACCCCCTAACAGCCAGACGGGACAGACCAGACCCCGCGAGACAGGCGAGAAACCTCGCGCGTCGGTCGGCCCCTTTAAAAGGCCCCTGCAGCCGCCCCGGTTCGTTCCGATACAGGGCGACACGACACCGGCGGACCACCTGCTCGCCTGGGACTTGGGCTTGGAGCCGGAGGACCTGGAGGCCACCCAGCCCAACACCCCGGTGCCCCAGGGAGGAGGACACGACCGCCGACGAAGCCGCAGCCGCTCCCGGCGCTCCAGAGGACCGCGACAGCTCACAGTAGACGATGTCTTCTCCACCATCGAGCTGCCGCGTCGACAGGTTCGCCGGGACGACACCCCCCCAGGCCCTCCAACGGCGGACGGTCCGCCGGCTGACGTGCCCTCGCTAGCCAGGGAGAGGCGACGGGCGGCGCGGTTGCCCGTAAAGAGAACCGGGCTGCGATTCGGCGACCTCAGGGAGATCCCGACGGAAGCCGACCTGGACCCCCCACCCTACAGTTGTTTTAACTGCTGGAGGTTTGGGCACCAGAGCGGCGACTGTCGGGAATCACCCCGGCTCCCTTACTGCAACAATTGCGGCAGAAAGGGAGTCGACATAGCCGACTGCCCGCGCTGCAGCGACCGCTACCACGAGCTGCAGCGTCGGCACAGCCAGAGGTCGAGGTCGGCATCGCGCCCGCGCGCCACCTCGACCGCCACAGCCAGAGAAGGCCGACACCGGCCCGATCCAACACCAGCGGCAGAGGGGAGAGACCGCCAGAGAAGGGTGAGCTTCGAGGAAGCGGCCTCTCACCCATCAACGTCGCAAGGAGGGCCGGCGACAACCACCACCACCCCAGACGACGGTCCGTCCTCGCCAAAGAGGTCGAGGGAAACCTCCCCGGCGCCAGCACCTACGGAGGCAAGGAGGGAGCCAAGCCCGTCCCGGGAGCTCACGGATAGGGAGATCCTGGAGCTCATCCGGGAAACCAGAAACCTCCCAGCCGACATCAGAGACGCCATCCTCCGTAAGGTGCTGAGGACGGACAAGAAGGGATGAACACAGACAGCACAGCCAGAACCTACACAGGTGGTACAAAGACAGTCGTGAGTACAAAAAAAAAATTTTTTTTTCTCTCTCTCTACTACAATAACTTACCGTTTCCACAGCAAGCTAATCAATTCCGGCACATGGTGTCCCGGCGAGCCCTTCTTCCTCTGGTAGAAACTTACCAGGAGGTAAGGTTTGGGAGGGGGAATGTGACGGTCAGCCGTCAGCCCCAGCTCGCCTGGACACCACCGGAGCCGTGCTAATGAAAAAGCATACGCTAAGACCCGGTGGTGTTTACAGGAAAGCAGGACAGAGACGAGAGCGAGAGAGAGAGAGAGAGAAGAGAAGACACGGCCGGAGCAGCAGAGCAGAGCAGCGCGACGAACAGCTGAGCAGAAGCCACGCTCAGCGCGAAGCATGCGCGGCGCCGCACGAGACAGAGAGAGAGAGAAGCACCACGCGCGCCACAGCGAGAGAGCGGCAGAGAGAGGGAAGCCGCGCGAGAGCGAGCGAGAGAGAAGATAGCGGCGAAGGCTGAGAGCGCAGCACGGCCAGCGAAGCCACGAGGCGAACGCGCGCGAGCGACCGCCGCCATGTTGGCGAGCACGGTAGAGAGAATGAGAGCGAGTGAGAGCGAGATAGACAGAGACGGAGAATGCTAATGTGAGCAGAGAGAGTGGAGGCACACGACGAGCCTCGAACGTTATTGGCAACGGGTGGAGGGCTGCGGCTCGATCCACAGCGGTACGCAAGCGAAATATTGTAAGAGAAATATTGTAAGAGAAGTATCAGGCGGAAAATGTATGATTGAATGCGCTACAGCCAGTCAGAGAAAATTAATGAATTCGAATTTCGCGCGCGAGGAGATTTATTAGTAAGAGGGCGCTAGGACAGAAATGTGCTATATTAGGCTGTCACGTGATATCGCGTGAGTAAGAAAGGACAGCCAGAAAATACATGCGCGAGAAAGAGACAGAGAGAGACGCCGCGGTCGCAACGGCCGCGCAACAGGTAGAACGAGTAGTATCCAGTGAGCAGCAGGCAAAACGAGACGCACTCCAGGACAACGTATTTTCCCTCCGCATTCTCCACGACATAACCTCCAGATTTTCTATACTGTCGAGGTTCGCTCGCGAAGTAATTCTGCGCCGCGCGACATTACAGGGAACGAGACATCATCCGGACGAGAGGAAGAGCAGTCAACGCATTTTTACAGCCAGGTAGACTTATTATTTCAAAGTGCGCGTCCCCGCGTCGGCCGGACTTACCGCCAGAGCGTGCCTCCCGCACGCGAGCCCTTTTACATTGTTCTTGTTTATTTCAATAAATGCCAGGCCGTCCATTTTAAGACTGTGCGTGTGTTATTTAACGAGCCCCCCCCCCCCGCCTATCCTTCTTCCCAACAATTCGCGGCCGCGAGATTAAGTCTGTGCACCGCTGAGCAGCCGGCAAAGCGGTTGGTGAACCGGGCGTCCAACAATTAATAATTAAAATACGGTTCATCCGGCAGCCCGATAACAGGGTGCGATCACGTTGTGGAGCTCTCGACGGCCTCCCCGAAAGAGCAATAAAAACCACAACGTCACAATAAATAATATAAGTTGTCAAGCTAGTCACTTAGAGGGATAATATAAGAATTTTTAAGTTGATACGGCTCAGCAGTTTTGAATTATTGAATTTTGAAATTTCTAATCTCTGATTATCTCAATACTGCTCAACTATACCATCTTCAAAATTCTTATACTATCCCTCTAAGCAATGGGCTTCAAAACTTGAATGATCTATTTACCCTTTCGAAAGCAGAACATACATTTCCATCGGAAAAGAGACGCTGAACCCACATTCTGGAAACTACCTGTACTCCGGACACTCTGAAAATTGAACTAGTGTTTCATGAAGCAAATCAATCAGAGAGGATATCATGAGAAATTCAAGTTAATCGCCTAGGCCAATTTTGAGCTGTTCAGTTTTGAATGCCTTATATGATAATTATTTTGAAATTGGTCGATACGATAAACTTGAAGTTTCTCATGATAACCCTCTGATTAGTATGTTTAATGAAAACTTAGTTATTTTAAATTTTCAGAGTGCCCGAAATACAGTCCTTTTCCGGAATATGGGTTGAGCGTCTCTTTTCCCAAGGGAAATGCATTTTCTGCTTTCAAAAAAGCAAAAATACCATACAAGTAGTTGTCAAGCCCACAGCTTAGAGGAATAGTATAAAAGCTTTTAAGATGGTACAGTTGAGTAGTATTGAGATAATCAGAGATTAGAAATTTCAAAATTAAAAAATTCAATTTTTACTGGGTCGTATCAACTTGAAAATTCATATACTATCCCTCTGAGTGACTGACTTGACAACTTAATAGTTCTCATTACCTTATACAAAACCAAACAGGAATTCCTTCCCTGTATAACGTGACAGTTGCGTAACCTCCCAATAGAAATAGGAAAACATTGACTGCAAATTCTGTAAAAACTTTCTTCGATACTTAAACGATGCAAATACAACACTTTCACTAGCTTGTCACATTACAAGAAAATTCTTTCCTTGTATAACCTGATAGTTGTATGCCTTCCAATAAAACCTGAAAAATAAAAGAGAACATTTTAACAGAGAATCAGTTCACAAAATCTTTCATTATATTATGTACTATTGATAAAAAAGTAAAACTAAATACTTATCTAGTTCTAGCCTATTAATCATGTTTGTGAGATGTCTTAATGTATATTTTTGAAAATAAAATCACTTCACTGTCTTCACTAGTTATTTATTGTATCATATATATATATATATATATATGATACTTATTCTTTAACACTACGTTTGTATTGTATATAAAAAAATTAAAATTAAAATGTAAATACATGATTGTCCGCTCGTCTGCACACATAAACTGTACATACAAACATACAGAAATCTTTTTGTTGTGCAATATATTACTTAATGACTCTAATTATTTTACAATAAGAAATTATGTAACATGAAAATAAAAAACTTACTTCTGCTCTATTCCAATTTCTGGTCTAAACTTAATAGATGTCAGCTATTTTCCTAGTTTGTTGATAAATACAAACAATGAGGCCGAAAGAAAATATTACAGACACACACAGGAACTTTTTTGTTTTCAATATCCGTTCCAAGCATATAACCTCCCATGCGAAATAATAACTTATAAAAATCTAAAAGATAACATTTAAACAAAGAATAAGTTCATAAAATTCTATATGTACTCTGCAGTTAAATATATTCTGCACATGTGACTGTCACGGAAACCGATTGCGCCCGATTCGCATGTGCTCAGCTCGTCTCTAATATTCCAAAATGGATGTTGCCGCAAGGTTGCCGCCGCAGCTGAGCACATGCGGATCGACCGTAATCGGTTTCCGTGACCGTCACATGTGCAGAATATATTTAACTGCAGTGTATATGATATATTTAAATGAAATATAAAACAAAATACTTATCTGGTTGAGTTCTCGTAATCATTTTTTTCATAACCGTGTAAAACAAAAGTATTAATTATATTTGGCACTGTTTTAAAATCTGTACTTATGTTATATTATTATTTAACACTATTTAGTAATATATATATACAAACACAGCAAAAGAAAATTCACGTTGATTTAATAAATAACACTGTGTATGGAAACATCGTCCGCCGTCTGCAGAAAAACAACGTACACTAAAGTATTGCTATATAGCCTGCAGAAAATAACGTACACTTAAGTATACCTATATAGCCCAGAATTACGTAGATGCTACGTCACCGGATATCCGTCGTCCAAATCTTCAATTTACAATATCATTCGATCGAAGCAATTTCACAAAATATGTCCCTCATACTTACTCTCTTAAGGTCGAATAGTGAAAATTTCACTACTACTGGTAGTGAATTTATACAGGGTGTCCAAAAAGTATCGAAACACGCCTATAAAGTTTTCAGAGAACATATTTTTGACCTGGGTCAAGGTCATTTCCGTAGTAACTTTTGACGCTCGATCTAATGGTGACCTTGGATTTGACCGTGGACCTTGCCATCAATGTCATTTCAAGGTCACTATGATTTTTTTAAATGGGAACACCCTATTTTGACATCGGCAATCGAAAGAGCGGAAAATTTTACGTTCAGATATGTATTAAGGTCCAAGGTCAAGGTCACCTGTGAAGGTCGTAGCAAGGTCAAAGGCCCTAAAAACCCACTTTATGAACTAAAACTTTTTTTTGTTACATTTAAATGAATTGTGTATTTTGACCTTAACCGGGCTTTATTAAGTCCTTCATTGTGCCAAACTGAAATTCGATCCAAAACTCCTACTCCGCGACCCCGAAAACCCCCCTAAATAAATTAAAACTTATTTTTTTGATGCATTGAAAAAAATTATTTATTTGAGCCTTAACCGGGCCTCATGAAGTCCTTTATAGTGCTAAACTAAAAACCAACTCAAAATCCGTACTTAGCGACCCTGAAAAGCCCTTGAACAAATTAAGACTCATTTTTTGTTACATTTAAATAAATTGTTTATTTGGGCGTTAACCAGTCTTCATTAAGTTTTTAATAATACCCAATCTAAATGTGAACTCTTAATTAGTTCTCAGCGACCCTATAATCGTTTGAATAAACATATTTTATGGTAATGTTCAAAAAGTTTTAAAACTTAACGCCAACGTTGCAGTACTGAACCAGACCTCTAGATGGCTACATTCGGTAAATCGCGATCTCACACTAAAAAAAGCACCTTAAAAACATAAGTTACCAAGCAAATTATATTGCCCACTTATTTTAAAACTACAAATGTTTACCTCGAAATCTTAAATAAGTATAGTGGTTGTAAAATCTATTTCTTTAAATTGATATTTAAGTATTCATAGTTTGATCAACAATAAAATCTGTTCATACCTAATTGAAAATGCAACATCTTACGAAAAGAGAAAGGATTACACTTCTCATGATGAGAGGCTGGGGTGCCGCAGTGCAACCTTACCGCACAGTGATTAATCTTTTTAATGAGACTTTTAGAGCTGATAGAACTGGGATTGTCATTTCAACTGCAAGGAACCTTGTTACAAAGTTTGAACAAACCGGCACAATCGACGATAGGCCAAAATCAGGAAAAACAAAGTCAGCAACAAACGATGATACTTCCCTGGATGTTTTGTTATCATTCATTGAGGATCCACATAGTTCCACCCGTAGAATTTCACAACAGCACAATATAAGTAAGTCATCTGTTCATAACATACTAAAATATGCTAACTTTCATCCATTCAAAGTCACACTGATTCACAAACTTAATGAAGATGACTTTGATCGTCGCGTTGAATTTTGTGATGACATGATGACACGTATAGTGCAAAATCCTAACTTCCCATCAAATATTGTTTTTTCAGATGAGGCGACATTTCAACTTGACGGAACCTGCAATAGACACAATTGTAGATATTGGGCAGAAACAAACCCACATTGGGCACGAGAAGATAAATCACAATACCCAGAAAAATTAAACGTATGGGCAGGCATATTCAATAACAGAATCGTAGGTCCGTTTTTTATTGATGGCAACTTAAATGCTGAAAACTATGAAGAAATGCTACGCAATCAAATCGTGCCTGCGATAAGAAGAATAGCAGGAGACAACTTTATGAACACATGGTT
>JACCIB010000268.1:17500-210930 GCA_018906965.1 Philotrypesis tridentata
TACACAACAGTGTTTACATACAATCATAAAATAAACAACTTGTTTAGTTAACAGTTTCTAATTAAATATCATAAAAAGTAGTATTAACTATTTAACCTAATTAGACATTTTAATTATAACAGTGAAATATAATTAAATCGATAAGTCGAGTTTGTATTAATAATAGATTACAATAACATAAACATGACTAACAGAATTTTATTAGATAAGTATTCAGTTTTATTTTGATATCTATCAGTAAAATAAAAATAAACTTTTTGTAAAATGATTCTTTGTTTAAATGTTTTTTTTTCAGATATTTTCTGTTTCCATTGAGAGCTTACACAACTATCAAGTTATATAGAAAGGGAATTTCCGTGACAAGCTAGTGAAGCGAAAAAATGATATATAAATATATTATATATCATATATTATATATCATTTATACAATTTTATAAACTTTTTCTTTGATTAAATGTTATCTTTTATTTTTTTCTTATTTTCACAAGTTTCTTATATAGGAGGTTATACTCCAAACATCATGGGTGAATATTGAAAAAAAATGAAAAGGTTTCTGTATGTGATCTTAAAAAACAAAAAATGTGTAATATTTTCTATTTGTCTCACATGTATTTATTGGGAAATATTTATAACAGACAATAATTGCTTGACAATGATTCTGTGACGCAGTAAAATTAAGCAGTACTTTGAGTCAAGAAAGTTTATAATGTCATATACTAGACGATAGCTGGATATCTCAAGTTTAGACCAGCAAAAAGAAAGTTCCTGTGACGACGTGAAATTAGTGAAGTGAAAAACTATTTTGATTCAAGAATTATTTATAAGACATGCTGGAAGAACACAATTGTCAAGAATAATATATATATCCATTTAATAATGGATCAGTCAATATATGAACTGTAACAACTTTTATCCAGTGCAATCAAATTTTATGTTTATAAAGTGTTTCTGACGTAACATTTATTATGGTTACGTATTCATAAATTATTTATCAGAAATACCGGAAGAACTAGATTGACAAGAATAGATGGAATATCTATCAAGTTTAGATCAGCAAAAAGAAGGTTCCTGTGACGAAGTGAAATTAGTGAAGGATTTTCAGTCAAGATAATACTTTCTATCTACCTCACTGTTAATATTTATCTGCACTTACGTATCAACAATGCATTGCTTATTATTAATGGTAACGTATTATCAAACTTGATTGAAGAAAGCTTGAATAGACTTTGATTAATAAATCATTTATAAGAAATGCCGGAAGAACTCAAATGATAAAAATATGTACATATACCTAACAATAATAACATAAACACGACTAACAGGATTCAATTAGATAAGTATTTACTTTTATTTCGATATAAATCAGTACAATATAAATACATTTTTTGTGAACTGATTCTTTGTTTAATTATTTTTGTTTATTTCAGATATTTTTTTCCATTTGGAGGTTACACAACGTTTAGGGTAGATAAAAAAATTCAACGAATTTTCCTGTGACAAGCTTATAGTGACGTGAAAGAAGTTTACGTAAGTTTTGCAGTTTTAATATTCAAGATTTATGATTTATGATTACTAAATTTAGAAGTCAAGTGGTTTAAAGTGTGCGTATTGTATTTTCATCGCTTAAGTATTGTTGAAAGTTTTTACAGAATTTCTATTGGAAGGTTACGCAACTGTCATATTATAAAGGGAAGGAATTCCTGTAAGAAGCTTGTGATTTTTAATCAACTTCCTGTAATCTTCCGAAAATAATAACAGAGTTTTGTAAAACATACATACAAATAACCAAAAATTGAGCCTAGAATGATTGCAACACTAAGTTTGAATTCTTATCAAAAATTGGTTAAGGACAGTAATAAATACATTTAGAATGTGCCGGACAGAAACAGTCGAGGAGAGCACAATGATGATCGCGAAGCAAAGTATTAGAAAAAGGCACGCTCCGCGGGAAGTCAGCATTTGCGCGGATTAGTAATTGATCCGCGGCTATCAGGCAAATTTGGATCATCATAGACCTCGAAGGAGTTCGCTCCGCGTATCTGAAGGTCGCCCTCTGCGCGGGGAAGCCGCAAGATGGAACCGTGGCTGCAAGCCGCGCTGATGTACCGTGGGAGCTGCCTATATACGCACATGCGTATGAACATATGTACATTATCGAGACTATACATTGAGAAGTATAGGGCAACGCGATCACCGTCGGGCTCCTTCGACTGACGGGGTACAAAAAAAAACCTAAGCTCAGTTAGTGGGGATTAGCGATAAGCGCGACAAAAGAAGCTGCGCGCGATCGACGATCAATTAGCTCTCGAACGCCGAGCGAGACGCACGAGCTACATGTTAAAATAAACGCATAATCTATTGTATTCAGTCTAATAAATTTCGAAACAGATTGTATTTATTTCACTATTTTATTTTGAGTTCGTCCTTTATATTACCAATCATCTTTATCGTACACAATTTATAGACGGAATAACTGAACATGATAAAGTGATTGGTGCGTGAACGAAGGACAGTGAAAATAGTGCGTTTACGGCGACTTCTGTGATTAAAGGAAGTCAGACATGGCACCTAGAAAAACGACGCGTAAGGATAAAAAAGCGTCTGAACGAGAAATAGAAGCGGCAATGGAGCCACCGGCGAAAAAACCTAGACAAACTGCTGCGAACCTCAAGTTAAAGTCGACCGCCACTGCTACATCGAAGAACAAGCGAGTAGCCACAACAGCGCCGAAAACTAAAAGGACTGATCGAAGGACTGGACGAAGAAAAAGGAACGCTGCTGATGATCAACCTCCCAATGGTTCAAATTCACCGGATATAAGGGTCCTAGAAGAAGACGAGGAATTCCAACAACGAGAGCAACGAGGTGCGAGCTTGCTGCAGAAAGAAGCACGTCTACCGCCACCAATATCACCGGTGATAAAATTCGCCCATAGAAATGAAGAGGACATCCAGCGGGCGCAATCGGATTCCGGCGGCTCAGCGGACGAAGACGGCGAAGTTAACGTGGATGATAGGTTTGTGGGATCATATATATCGCACGAGAATGCGATCGGCGAAGCACGCGTGCCGAGAGCGCGAACACAATGGAAGCCTACGGGCGTTAGTAGTTGGCTAAACAGCACGGCGCGGAAAAGTAGCAATATAACTCGTTCGAAAGAACAGACGAATTCGTTAACGCGTCATGTAAGTGCGATTCGCGAGAATGAGTATATGAATCAATATGGTGTGAATAATTATGATTATATGTCAAATAGGCCGAATGCGAACAATGTTATAATAAAAAAAATGAATGCAAATACGGGTAATTCGACTCATGTCGATACGAATGAAAAAGGGCGCCCGAGAATTATAAGTATCGAGAATCTCGGAGGAGCGGCCCCGCGCTATGAGAACTCGCGCGATGTGACAAGCGATTCCATAGAGAGGTTCACGCAAGCCATCGAGTCGACGTTGCGTGCCGTTCGTGATGCATCGATGAATGAGAGCAACTCACATTTAGTCAATAGATTAACGTCGGCCAAATCACTACCTAAATTCTCGGGAAATCCCCTTGAATGGTTTCATTTTAAAGAAACCTTCGAGTTAACCTCAGAGCTCGGAAATTACAGTGAACGCGAAAATATCGCGCGGCTTTTTGAAGCTCTCAAAGGGCAAGCGCGTGAAGCAGTGAATGCGTTATTAGCGACGAGCCAAGACGCGTCCGATGTCATGCGCACATTAGAATTGCATTTTGGAAGCAAGCGAACAGTCGCGACGAAAATAGTAAACGATTTAAAAGCGCTTCCCGCGATAAGTTCGGAAAAAATTAAACTCACGCAGTTCGCGAGCAAATTGAAGAACGCAGTATCTGCTCTAAAATCGCTGAAATTAACGGGACATTTGCACAATTCGGATCTCATTGATTGTATCGCAAGAAAGATGCCATTCGCACTCAAATACGCATATAATACGTACGCGGAAGGGTTTCCGAGTGACGAAGCTAGACTCGAGACACTATCGAATTTTTTATTTCTGGAGGCCGAGAAAGCCGTGGCAGGCGGGATCTGCGAAATGGAAACGCAAACGTTAAGGGGTTATGACAGTGTTAAAATTTTGAAAATATTAATTTTTTTTTTATTCACTTTTTTCACAGTTAATAGTCCGTAGAATATGGTCCTGAAAGCTGTTTTTTGCTAAAAAAATTTGCCTTGAAAATATCGACAAAAAACTGATAAATCTGTTTCAAGTAAATTTTTGAAAAATCGTGATTTTTAAATATTTTAGATTGAAAGGTTAATAAAAATGCGTCTCTTCGAGCCAAATGTTAATAACTACGAAGAGACGCATTTTTATTAACCTTTCAATCTTCCATCATCGAGCGATAGAGTCAGTTTCAAACAATTTAAATATTTTAATTAGGCCAAGCTTGTGAAAAGGATTGTTCTACCACACTTTTTACAGAGTTATTTCATGAGAAATCTTACTGAAAATACGACTTAAAAACCGTTTTACAAACCGTTTTTTTCTCAAGAATTATGAAATTATTTCCGTAAAATAAAAAAAATCCGTAAAATTAATTTTTCTATGTGTGATTTTATGTTAATAAACTCAATGCGTTAAAGTAAAGGCATTCAACAAATTTGAATTTGCCACTCGAACAGGTTGTACCTCACAGCGTCCGGTCGAGAATGAAGATTACTGTTTGATCGGTATAGTAGAATTTTCTGTAAAGCAGCAGAAAGCAGCCAAACAGCTGTTTTTCATCCAAGACACTAGATCAGTGCAGTTAGTCTGCTAGCTGCTGTAACAATGCTTATAACTTCAGTGGTGTTGTAAAAGTGCAAGAGCTTCTGCAGAATACAAAAATTATTCAGATAAGTATTGGAAACTAATTAGTAATAATTGTGTTCATAATGAGCTTTTTCTTTGTTGGTTTATTTTTTGCTTTTAGGAATACGGGAGCAATCCAGCAAGATGGGAGTTTATATTGACTGTCTGGAGTATTATTTTGCATACTTTTTAACAACTTGCAGTGTATTTAATAATGGTAAGTATTCCATGTAATTTAAATTCATAAACATAACTTGATTATGAATAGCTAACGATAATTTTTATTTTATTTCCAGCTTCTAAATGCTATTATCACACAGCATGATATGCGCATACCACTAAATATACTTTATTGTATGTATATTTGAGTACCAAAAGCAAATCAAGGTATGCCACATAGTTTCTGTAAGTATAGCTGAGTTCATTTGTATGATTTACATTATAAACTTTAAATGCCTTTTACTCAAATTTAGTTTTTTCATGCTTTTCATGTACTTGCCGCAGCTTTCTGAAGGAATCGTAACATCAATCCGGATGAACCAAAGTGTAAAACCTTCCTAATGAGTACGGTCACAAACTGAGTGGAGCAGAATTGGCAAAAATAAATTCCAAGTGAATATTACGTATGTTTACATATGTAACATTCACTATCATTATTAATATTGTCAATATATGTTTAATTAATTATATTAATTTTGTGTTTTTCAGGAATCTGTTCCACTTAGTCTGAGACCAGACTCATAAGGAAGATTTGGCACTTTGATTCATTAGAATTGATGGTACGGTTCCATCAGAACCATGCGGCAAGCAAACAAAAGTGATGAAAATCATGATTTTTGGTAAGCAATTCCTTTAATTGTTTTTAAATGTTACACTCACTTTTTGCATATTATTTATGCATAAAAGTGATGTATAATACTTGTATTTGAAAGCAAAAATATAGTTTTTAGAGCACCTATATATCTATTAATTTTTTACAACACTAACAATTTTTCGTTTTTTTCAGGTTTTAACACTGTCATAACCCCTTAAATGAGCCCGAGGTGCTGAAAAAGGCCACAACAAAGAGAGTAGCTAAAGCGCTCGTCGCGACGGCGACGCAAGAGGTAGATGCAGAGTGGACGGAGGTGGCTAGCGTGAACGTCGCGGCGGGGAAAGTACACGAGTGCGTGTTCTGCAAAAGAGATAATCACAAAACTGCGGATTGTAGAAATTTTGCGCGAGAGCCTGTGAACAGGCGAAGATTCATTGCGAGACAAAATCGTCTGTGTTATAAATGTTTGTCTAGCGGGCATATACAGGTCGATTGTAAAGGCGTAAGCTGCGTCGAATGCCGAGGCCAATATCATATTCTTTTGCATACGCCTAAGCGGCCGACAGATTCAAATAACACTTCGGATTCGTACGAGGCGAACAAAGACGCTCGGGTCCCACAAACTAGCGGTGTATTAACGACCACGGGAAATCAAGCATGACGCATAGGGAGCACGTTACTTAGGATTGTGGCCGTGGAGATATCGAACGCCACAAAGAAGAAACGTACGTTCGCCCTTTTAGATGATTGATCAACGGTGACGCTTATTAGCAAACACTTAGCTCGAGAGCTTGGATTGAAAGGGGAACCTTTGCGATTAGCACTAACTCGATTACAGTAGTTAGATGGATCAAATCGGAAACGATAGAAAGGCAAACGTTTGTCGCGCATGGCTTGGGAGAAATAAGCGAGCTCACGGCATGCGCGGAATGGCGTTGGGTACCAACGAAAGTAAATCCGGCGGATCTCGCGACGCGTTGGAAAGCGAAAAGCGTATGCGATAATGATCCATGGTTTGTTGGACCTGACTTCTTGCGAGACTCGGAAGCGAATTGGCCAAAACAGATTAATATTGTCGAAGAGAAAAAGAAATTTATTGACCAATTGGAAGTGCGAAAAGCAATGACGTATGTAATTACGCCCGTCGAAGAGGACGTTCCCATAACCGGAAAAATATTTGGTTGGAAAGGTTTGTTAGCTGTCGCGCGACGTATTCGCAGTAAATTTTTTAAGTGGATACATTGTGCACGCCTTTCTACCGGTATAAATGACAAATTGCAAAACGACAATATAGATAATTTCGATCTTGAATTATTGGAAAAATTTTGGTTTCGCAAAATACAAGCGGATTGTTTTTCGAAAGAAATATCGGCATTGTCGAAATTTGTCCATGTGAAAAAGGGTAATAAAATTTGGAATTTTCAACCATTTTTGGACAATGAAGGAATTTTACGCGCGGACGGTCGCGTAAAGAAAGTAAACGATGAGAGTTTTAATAATCAACCAATTATTCTTTCGGGGGAACATCCAGCCTGTCGCTTTCTAATTAAGGACTATCATTGTAGATATTATCATGCTAGCAGCGACACTGTCGTAAATGAAATACGACAAAAATTTGTAATTCTAGGACTGCGCAAGGCGTTGAGATCGATTATTAGCAAATGCTTTACATGTAAAAGACGCAGGGGAAAGCCGCAAACTCCGATGATGGCCTCATTGCCGCCTGCTCGTCTTGCATATAAGATAAAAGCATTCTCTCATTGTGGAATCGATTATTTTGGGCCGATGTTTGTGAAAATTGGCAGGCGGAGAGAAAAGAGATGAGGAGTGCTCTTTACGTGTATGACGATGCGGGCTATACATTTGGACCTAGCCGATTCGTTAGCCACGAGCAGTGTGATCATGGCTCTGCAACGACTATCGGCGCGACGAGGCTGTCTGCGAGTTATGTATAGTGATAATGGCACCAACTTTCGCGGAGCATGCAGAGAATTGAAGGATGAGATAAAGCGCTTGAATCTGAGTGAGCAAAGGGGATTCGCCTTGCGCAACGGCATGCGGTGGTTCTTCAATCCGCCAGATGCTCCGCATATGGGGGGAGCGTGGGAGCGGCTAATTAAATCCGTGAAAGTCGCGCTTTATTGGACATTGAACGATCAAGCTGTGAGCGTAGAAGTATTACAAACGATAATAGTTGAGATCGAGCACTCGGTGAATTCATGGCCTTTAACACACGTATCGATTGACCCGCGAGATAACGAGGCGCTGACGCCGAACCATTTTTTAATAGGCTGTTTGTCTGGCGCGATCGAGCTCGGGAAATACGATGCCGAATCTGTGTGTTTAAGAAAGCAATGGATTATCGCGCAGAAGTTTGTTGATATGTTCTGGAAGCGGTGGCTAAAAGAATATTTGCCTACGCTTTTGCCGCGAAAGAAATGGCTTGCTCGGGAGCCTCCTATTATGGCAGTCGGAGATATCGTGATCATTGTAGATTTGCAATCATCACGGAATAATTGGAAAAAAGGTATCGTTGAAGAAGTGTATCCGGGCGCGGACGGAGTGATACGCGTCGCGAAAGTTCGAACGAATACTGGCGCGTACGTACGACCTGTGCATAAATTGATTAAATTGCTGAATGCGTAAGGCGAATGAAGTGTGGGTAAAAAGAGAAAACGTGTTCTGTTACGCGTAGATTAGTATGCATCTTTATTTTATTTTCAAATATGCTTCGAATTACGTTTATCCTATGTTTAATTAAGTTTATGATCTGTAAAGAAATTGTTTACGTGTGTAAAAATATAACGAAGAAAATTATATATTATTCTAGGAGTGATTTGTATGCAATGTATACTTGTCTGTTATTGTAAACTGAACACGTGGAGTGTCCAATGCCGGCTCCCCTCTCCGAGTTTACCCGGTTTCCTCGGAGGCATAGAGCGAATGCTAGGGATCATGCATTTTGAGTCCGGGTATATGCTCAAAATGCTGGCAGCACTGTGCGGAAGGATGTGTGAAGGTACAAAATTAGCCGAATTTTGTACAGGGGGAAGAACTGTGCTGGACAGAAACAGTCGAGGAGAGCACAATGATGATCGCGAAGCAAAGTATTAGAAAAAGGCACGCTCCGCGGGAAGTCAGCATTTGCGCGGGTCAGTAATTGATCCGCGGCTATCAGGCAAATTTGGATCATCATAGACCTCGAAGGAGTTCGCTCCGCGTATCTGAAGGTCGCCATCTGCGCGGGGAAGCCGCCAGGTGGAACCGTGGTTGCAAGCCGCGCTGATGTACCGTGGGAGCTGCCTATATACGCACATGCGTATGAACATATGTACATTATCGAGACTATACATTGAGAAGTATAGGGCAACGCGATCACCGTCGGGCTCCTTCGACTGACGGGGGACAAAAAAAAACCTAAGCTCAGTTAGTGGGGATTAGCGATAAGCGCGACAAAAGAAGCTGCGCGCGATCGACGATCAATTAGGTCTCGAACACCGAGCGAGACGCACGAGCTACATGTTAAAATAAACGCATAATCTATTGTATTCAGTCTAATAAATTTCGAAACAGATTGTATTTATTTCACTATTTTATTTTGAGTTCGTCCTTTTTTATTACCAATCATCTTTATCGTACACATAGAATGAAAAATCGATTAAGAGATTTTCTAACGGTGTTTCATTAACAAGTTACTTTGGTTAACCTTGCATCATTTGAAGGTGGTATCCATCGATTATCTATGATAGGACGGGACGGCAAGTTTTTCCGTAAAAAAATTGCGTTCTACTTGATAGAATTTGTTCCTGTTTTTTTTTAAATGAATGTAAATCAACAGAATTTAAATCTTATATATAATTGTATATAATCGTCCTCGACATAGATTTTCTAATGAAATAAGGATAGCAACACATTTACTGAATTACTAAATAGAGTAGATTGTGCACCCCCTCGTTGCTTCCATAAATAAAAGACAAAGATTTAAGGATGCGAAACAATCTTGTGAAATTACATAATAATTTTAGACAAACATGATATTACCACATATTATGGGCACATCATACCATTCTATTACGTGTACCAGAGGGTTAAATTGAAACTTTGAATAATAACATATTGGCGCTACGTTCTGCGCATGTTTGTGACCCATCACGCAACGCCCAATTTACCGGAAGAATGGTGGCCTAATCTCCCACGGTATATATGGCATCATCGTGATCGGCCACCAAACGTCAGCTAGAATGCGCAGAACGTGGCAGCAGTCGCAATTATTTAAAGTTTTAATTTTACCCGATTGTACCTTTTCACATACTTTTTCACATACTGCAATTTGGTCAAGTGTTTATATAAATACATATATATTTATAATCCTCCCCCTTTTAAACGCTGATTTATTTATTTCAAATCGATTGCTTTTTATAAAAGAACTTGCCAATTTATTTATTGATATCATAACTTTCTTTTGGTGAAATTAAAATTGAATTTTATGTAAAATCGAAGGTATAGGAGATGTAACATTAAAGAAGTGGTAGTCTAACCAACAGACCTTTAACGTGAAGATGTTTACGCGTTAATATTTTCATAGATAGATAGATTTGAATTTTTACCATATAAGGGTTCGAAATTGAGAGTTCGAAAATTAACTTTGATTAAAACAATGAAATAATCGTATAGAGAGAGTAAACTCTTAGAATTTTTGTGACATTAAGGGTATCAGTAGATAAGCTAGGATGATACTGGAACAGGATGATACTACTTCAGGATGATACTACTTCATGCTGATTCTAGTTCACCTAGCTGTATATAGTTCGTTCTGACGTTCTAGTTCACCCTGTTCCAGTTCGCTCTGCTTTTTTTTTCTATTTCGATATTGTGTTTCGTAAATTTTTGTCGTTCTGGTTCACCGTGTTCTCTGCTTTACCGACATTTTTTTTCCACCTCGATATTGCGTGTTTTGTAAATTATATTTTGAATTTTATTTAAAATTTGTGAGAAAAAAATTTGCCGCAGCCGGGATTCGATCCTGGGACCTTTTGGTTGCTAGTCGGGCGTCTTACCGACTCACCCGTCACGACCTCTTGCGAGCTAAGGTCTGAATTACCCCTATATACACACACTCGATACACAACTAATGTTTACTTTTATTTTGCTTCGAATTGTATTTATAAAATTATTTTTCAATCAACTGTTTATTTATACGCTATATACTTTTGAAGGCTCTGAAAAGAACCGATTGTTTATGTGCGAGAAAAAATTTCGGAAGGGGGGAATCGAACTGGAAACCTTTCGATTTCGTGTCGAGAATCTTACCAACTCACCCGCTGCAATCTCTTTCGATGATGTTTATTTCTTTGTATGAAATAGTCAGTTCATGCGTTTTATAAAATATGGTGGCCCTGAAAAGGGCCGATTGGATTAAAACAAAAAATCAATAGCGATCATCGCCGTCGTCGTCCTCGTCGTTCTCGTCGTCCCCGTCGTTCTCATCGTAGTCGTCTTCGTCGCAGTCCTCGTCTTCGTCATCGTGGTTATTACCATCGTCGCAGTTCATCAGCTCGTTCAGGAACCCCAATCGCTTTTCAATCGCGGCAACACGATCTGCTATTGTAGACAGCATGTCATCGCACACTTGAATGTCGGCAGACAGCATGTCATCGACGATTTGGAAATCGGTTTCGGACGAAACATCCTCGAACTCTTCATCTTCGTCGTCCTCGCTTACAACCATCGAAGGACATGCAGATGTATCCGACTCGTGATCAGACTCGAGATCTGACCACGTCAACGGAGGGAAACCTTCGCTCTCCATCTCCGATTCGTCCACTACTTCAATTTTCCAAATTGGCAGGTCCGTCGTCTTCATCTAGATGATTTGAGTACAATTATTTCCTAACGCTGATTGTCTCCCTTTTTATCCGTTTACCCGGTTTGGGGGTAAGCGATATCCCATTGGTCGATTAATTGGCGGAGGGGGATATACTTTTTTTTTTGCAAACTTGAGTATCAACCCGCTCCAAAATTTTTAGCTATAAAAAGGGAAAAAATTTCTCCATGAAGCATCATTAATATTCGGTCCATTCGAAAGAAAAGATGAATCCGAATTACTTTCCGCTAAGGAGACAACAGTCGTGGGTCTATAGATCCCCGACACCTCCAATAGGCGCATCGCAGCATTTAAACCAAGTTATTAATCCGTATTATCGACCCCCCGAGATTTTCTCCAGGTCGATTTCAGGGAGGAAATTACTTACACCTTCCCCTGAAATTATTACTATATCGTTTTCTCCAGAGCTGCCTCCTACTATGCGCGAGTGGCGTGCATACATAAGATCAAGGCCACTAGCAAAAAGACAGAGGATTTACAGCAGCAGCAGCGATGAAGAGACTTCACCAGAAGTTGAAATCTTGCCGACTCCAGAGAAGCCGATTCCTGAAGTTATAAATCTGACCTCTTCTTCTCCTCTTGAAGTCGAGATTATGCTTACTCCTAGGAGACCAACTCCGGAGATTATAAATTTGTCATGCTCGTCGGAATCATCGCCAACAGGTACGGAATGGGGAAAGGGATAACCTATAATCTTTTTTTTTTTATTTCTTCATCCTCGTTGTGAGGATCATTGACATGATCTTTTATTTCGATTTCCTCTTGAATGAAGAATTGTTGAATCTACGTTTAATGAGACTCTGTGGTCCTGAAAAGGACCTTCTCATTTGTAACTACATTTTTAATTTGTTCTTTTCTTACGTAGTATTGAGCCCTGAAAAGGTCTCTAATACTACGTAAGAGTCTACGTTGAATAATCTCGTAGAGATTGAACTCAAGTTTGTTCCCCACTGCAACTTTCTTTTTTATAAAAATGCTCTCGCGCAACGTTTGCACACGTCTGCGAGAGAAACAAAACTAATTTCGAGCACATTAAGGTAGTCCCTCTTATAGTCTCGGTTTGCCCGACTATCCCTCACTGCGCGGCGCCACGGCTATACTGTTCGCGATTCCCCTTCCACCATTTCACTGGGAATCGCATGCGACCTCTTAGGGATATAAGCGAGGCGCCCGGCCGGATTCTTTACTTCACAGTTCGTTTTTTCTCGAAGAAGAAGAAGTACAATCAAGACATGGATCCACGACTACAAGCTCTCAACTATGGACAGAGGGACGACGACGACGATGGCGAGCTTGCCGTTCTAGAGTGGAATGATTCTCCGCCGGCTCCACGATCGCCACCCAGGGACATAGAAAGTCCAGAACTGGAAGAAGATCGGCCGCCGCCACCAAGTCGATCTCCAGTCTTGCCGCTGAGTCCACCGACCACTCCTTCTGCGGCGTTGTCACCACCACTGCCGATGGACCTGGACGGCGGCTTGGAGGATTTTGTATTCAGGATCGAAACATGGAATCCTTTCGAAATGTTTACGACGGACCAGAGGAGTTCTGGTTCGGCGGTTCAAGAGAGCGGATGGAACTTTATCAGGAGTTCCAAGACTATTGCCCGCCTTCTTCAGAGCGTTCCTCATCTCTAGAGTCTATCATATTCATCGAAGAAGTACCGCCAGAGGTAGAAATCCTCTGCGAAATAAAAAATCCAGTGAAAGATGACGACGACGACGACGACGATGATGACGACGAAATAGAAGTCATATGCGAAATTAAAAAGAGATGAAGACCAGATGACAGCGGTAGTGAGGAGGAGGAAATACGTGCTCGTCCGAGGCGTAGATTATACACAGTTTAAAAAGTCCTTTTCAGGACTAACCCATGATACCAATCGGCCCTTTTCAGGGACACCAAAATATTCTTTTAACGTAGACAAATATTCTGTTGAAAATAAATTTTGTTTTTTTTTCAAGGTTATGATATATGGCAAAAAAAAAAAATAATAACGCTCTTGCTGCATTTAATGCAACTTATGCAACTTATAATGGAAGCTTTGATTTTTTTTCCTATCTGTGTATTTGTACCTTTTATTGTTAGGAATATAATGAGTAAAAATTAATTTAATAAAATATATAAGACTTAAACTAATCTCTCATAAAAAATATGAAGTTTCGTTGAAACTGATATTTTGATTTCCAAGCATATCTATTGTTCTATTATAGATAGAGGCTTGAAAATGTAAATCAAAATCAGTTTCAAGGTACTAAACAATGTGGAATTGGTTTTTGTAATGAAAAACATATAATGCATCCAGCGAAGCCAAAAATGTTAACTTTTCAAGAAAATTGACTTTGTCGATGCAAGGAAAATTTACATTTTGGCATGTATCTCTGAAAGTATAAGAGACAGATGCATGGAACTTTGCATATAATTTGTTTATGTTATTATACAAAAGAAAAACCTTATTAGAAATCATTGCTGCAATTTTTTGAACTTTTTTTCAAAAAAAAGTTGTCATTTTTAGATTGGCTGAAATTGCCGCTAAAGTAGATTGTTCAGGAAAGTTATTTTTAATGATTGAAATAGCTTTGTTCACACGTATAATCAAATAATAGTTCTGAAAAGAACTGATTGTTATGTATATATTTATTTCTAAGTGTACATCATAGTTTCTTTAATTTCATTCTGTTGAAGCATCCATTTCATCATCGATGTGCGACGAAGCGAGTTCGTCGCTGGATCGCGTGAGACCCCAGTGCCAACTAGTACTTGCACCTTTTTGCAACTACTAATCCCCTTTTGTGTAATGTGTGTTTGAGTGACGACGAGTACGCCGGAAGAGCAGCGACGGTGCGGAAGAATAAAGAAGAGAGAGATCAACGATGCCGGAGAGCAGCAGAGACAACTACGCGTGCGAGAGAATAGCGTGAGAGACCGGTTCGCGGAACTTGTGAACCTGCTGCGACAGGCAAAATTGAGTATGTCGAAGCGAGAGTGTAAGCGCCGGAGCATCGATAGGGCCGAAGAGAAGGAGGAGAAGTCGATACGCAGAGTATCAGAGCGAAGTAGGAGAGCGATCGTCATCGATCGAAGGGGAAGGGCCAGAGAGAGAAGCGCGTTGATTGGACAAGCGGTAGCGTTGGGGACTTTGACGATTGACGCGCGCGCGGCGAGAACGACAGAGAGTATTAGGTGGACCGTCGCAGAGTACAGTCGTGTCGTGTGTCTCTGAGCAATTTTCCTTTGTGTGTGAGCGCGTGCGGACTTGGAGGACGAGGAGAAGCGAGAGCAACAGCGAGCCAGCATCTCTAGTGAGCGGAACCTCCAGGAAGGTGAGAGGAAGAGCTTCGAGAAGCCCAGGTCCTGACGAGGACGCCGACGGACAGCAGAACCAGTCCCAGGTGCAAGACCGAGCCGAGGTTGGGGATTCGCGTCGAGCCGAGAGACGGAGGTTACCGCTGGGTCGGCCCCGAGAGTCGAGCGCCGGACTAAAGAAGCCGAGAAAGACGTTGAGCGCGGTAAGTTGCCGAAAGCGATCGGGAGTCGGAGGAAGGCCGGAGATAGCGCGGTGCGTGGACGAGCAGCGGACGAAGCGTGTGTGAGAGACAGGCAGCGCGTGTACGAGGCCGAGCGCCGGCCATTGTACGTGTGTACGGGCAAGCGAGTGTGCGAGCTCGAGAGTGAGAGACAGCGCGTGGCGGGAACGACGGCCGAGCGCGTGGCCGGACGAAGCGGTGTTGAGCGAGCGGACGAGAGCGCGATTGTCAGAATTGAACGCGTAATAAACGAGAATAATTGTAATTGTGTGTGTGTATGTGTACTTTATTTGCGAGACAAATTTCCATACAGCCGAACCATTCCCGAGCTCGGTGTTCCCTTGCTAACCTCCTCCGAGTTCCCGGATTACAAAATAATAGTGCGAGGCCTTCGGGAACTCTACTCGCGGATTAATCCTTCGACGAGTAGTCTAGGCAACGTCACAGATGTTGCATTCTGATATGCACATGATGGAAAGCTGCATGCAACATGATGTTGACATGATTTGTCATCAATAGGCAGTTTTTTGAACGCAGGGCATTTCCAGTCCTCAATATTGTAAATCGTACTGGAAATGAAACGGTTAATTAAACTCTTAGCTCAGAGTGTTTATTAATGTGCAAGAATAAATAAACACTAACTTAAGAGGGCGAAATTTCTGCAACCATTCTCGTTTCTCATCTCCTTTAACATATACTGCATCTGAGTTTTTGATTTTCTGTCTGAGACTCTCAGACAGATTATCATATGCAATATTTCCTGATTTCCAAAGAATCCCATGAAAATTTCTTTCCAGCCAACGGTTTTCACTTTTGTACCTTGCTGGTAAGAGCTCCCAAGGATATGGTGGTTTAAAGAGCAAAACCGTTGGCACAGCATCTTCTTGGAAAGGTACAATCACCACCTCCTTGAAAACGAATTCATTGTGTGGCATTTTAAAACCTTGAATATCCACTATGCATTTCATCTTAAAGTAGTAGCTTCGTCTCAGTCGAAGGTGAACTATACAATGAGCTTACTTGTCTCCAGCTGCCTTATTTATACTATTTTCAACCCGTTTCTACAGTTTTCTCCTTCCATTAGTTTTTTAACCAATCAAATAAGTTTTCTCCCACCTTTCATAATTAATTACTCCTTCCTCGATTCTGAGTTCAATATAAGGCAGCGTTTTTTGCCGAGAGAAGTCATTCGGTTCGTAGCAAGTGAACTAGACATTCAAACGCCTCAAGATGTCAATCATAGCTCAGTATTACAAGGAGACATCTCTTCACCTTTGGAATTGTTATTTACAGGTGCTAGCTGGTGACGCTGAACCTGGCGATATAAGTAGATGGTTGGAACTTGGTGATGCAGCTATAATCGATGCAAGTGAATTTGCATGCGCGTCAACTCTTGCAGTGGCAGATAAACAAAAACTTCAATCTGCTATTGCGCTCGCTAAAAGTGCCGTCAAGTTGATTCGCGATCATGAAATTACCGGTGCTGGTATCGCAACTGTTGAAAACGCTCGATCTGTCGAGTGGGAGGATGTCAACAGCGCGTTTGAAAATCGCATAAAAACTGGCGTAATCACGAATCGGAAGCACACAGATATTTCAAAATTTTTAGATGATGCGCGAGAGCAGTTTATCTCGCAAATAAATAACACTCTTCGCAACGTACACATGCTCAAAGTGAATACTGTGTTAGCTGCCGAGTATGTGAATCTAAAAGATGGTAAAGAGATATCGGATATCAAGTATTTTAATACAAAGACAGCTTCGATATACTCAAGCACTGACTTCAATGACTGGTTCAAGTTGAACGTTATGCAGTCCATAGATGCAAACTCTGAAGAATTTCAAGAACAAGAATCTGGCTGGACTCTTCGTACAGTATTGAATTTGGTTATTAATATCAATAAATATAAGCCATTGCGAGGAAGTTCATACATTGACTTGCTTGCACCTGTAAAAAATAAGAAAGCTTGCATTAATGTTATGAACACTAACGATAATCAGTGTTTCAAATGGGCAATTTTGTCGGCTTTACATCCTGTCAATAATAATGCTCATCGTGTATCAGCTTATGTACAGCATGAAAATAAGTATAATTTCCAAGGAATTGAATATCCTGTTGACCCTTGAAATGTGACTAAATTCGAAAAGCAAAATGATGTCTCAGTCAATGTTTACTTCTTTAAAAAGAAAGGTGAGCAGTATGATGTTTTACCGAGGCATTTAACTGCTCATAAGAAAGACAAGCACGTCAATTTACTTCTCGTTGAAAGTTATTACATCGATGAAGATGATGATGAGAAAGAACAGATTGAAACTGAAAAGCAATACAGTTTTCACTACGTATGGATTAAAAATCTTTCTCGGCTTTTAGCGAAGCAAGTAAGTAAGCATTCCAACCGAAAACATCTTTGCGATCGGTGTCTGCATTATTTTCAAACGAGTGAAAAATTAACGGCGCATCTAATTGATTGTACGAGAATGAACGAGTACAGAGTTGTATTGCGTTCATAGTATGTGCCGACTTTGAATGTTTGTTGGAACCAGTTGATGAGCACAAGCGCGCTTACCAGCAACATAAGCCTTACAGCGTAGGATACTTTGTTAAGTGTAGCTACAACGATAACTTATCAGAATATAAAAGTTATCGACAAAGTACAGAGGAAGACTCTCCTGCCAAGTGGTTCGTTTCCAACCTTCATGCTCTTGCCTTGAATGTACACAACTTGTACAAGAATCCAGTAGCAATGAAAGAATTGACGGAAAAACTGAAGATGGTTTTTACTAGGGCTCGTAAATGCCATGTGTGCGACAAGCCTTTTTCAGAAAAAGATAAGAAAGTTAGAGATCATTGTCATCTCACTGGACAGTAAGCAATTTCTTTTATACGAAAATTAATTTTACATATATTTTTTTTCACATGCACTTATATACAATTTTATAATTTATTTTTCAGATATCGAGGCCCAGCACATAATTCATGCAATTTGAATTATCAAGATTCGAAGACTATTCCAATTGTTTTTCATAATCTCAGTGGATACGATGCTTATCTTTTTATAAAGGAAATAGCAACATGTTTCCCTGGACGTGTATATCTGTTACCTCAAACTAAAGAAAGATATATATCTTTTACAAAGTTTGTCGAAGGTACGGATATAAATTTACGCTTTATCGACTCGTTTCGATTCATGTCCTCGTCGCTGGATAAGCTGTCATCGTACTTGACAGAATTGAATACGTTGGAACGAGTTTTCAATGCAGATGGATTCATTCCGGAGCAGATAGCGCTATTAAAGAGGAAAGGTGTCTTCCCATATGACTATGTGTCCTCGCTCGCTAAGCTCGACGAGATTAATTTGCCTACAAAAGAGGATTTTTTCAGTAGTCTCTACGATGCGCACATAAGCGATGAAGACTATGAGCATGCTAAGCAAGTTTGACAGGACTTTAACATACAAACACTTGGAGAATACTCTGACTTATACCTCAAGACTGATGTTGTACTATTATCTGAAGTTTTTGAAAACTTTAGAACTAATTGTATGCAAGCGTATTGCTTAGATCCTGCACACTACTACACGACACCAGGTCTGTCATGGGATGCTATGTTGAAATATACACAGGTAAATATAACTAAAAAATCCTAAATCTTAAAAAAACAAAAATACATATGTCTATGAAATATTTATATAATCAATTATTTACAGGTTCAATTTGAACTTTTGACGGACATCGACATGCTTATGTTTGTTGAACGAGGTATACGAGGAGGTATTAGCCAATGCTGTAACAGATATGCAAAGGCTAATAATCCGTACATGACTGAAGGCTACGATTCCAGTTTTGCCGAAAAGTATCTCGTATACTACGATGCCAACAATTTATATGGTTGGGCAATGACTGAGGCATTACCTTATGGAAAGTTCAAGTGGGTGACTGATCTGGAAAAGCCAAACTTTTTCAACGTTCCAGATGACGGCTCCAAAGGTTACATACTCGAAGTAGATCTTGAATATCCTGTAACGCTTCACGGTATTCATCGAGATTTGCCCTTCTGCGCCGAGCATATGTGTCCACCGGGCTCAAAACAGAAGAAGCTGATGACAACGCTCTTTGACAAGAAGAGTTATATCATCCATTATCGTGCTTTGAAGCAAGCTCTGGCGCATGGACTGCGTCTTAAAAAAATTCATCGAGCTCTGGAATTTGAACAGAGTAAATGGTTAAAGCCTTACATTGATTTAAACAGTCACAAGAGAAAAATGGCTAAGAATGAGTTTGAAAAAATGCTATTCAAACTTTTTAATAATGCAGTATATGGAAAAACCATGGAAAACGAGAGAAAGCACGTTGAAATAAAGTTAATGACTAGCTGGGAAGGACGATTTGGTGCCGAATCTCTGATCGCGAAGCCTACATTCCATAACTGCACCATTTTCGATGAAAGTCTCGTAGCTATGCAAATGTACCGTGCTGAAGTATATGTGAAGAAGCCGATATACATTGGGCTTAGTGTTTTAGACTTATCTAAAACGCTTATATATCGATTTCATTACGATTACATGCTTGAACGTGCTGGTGACAAGTGCAAGCTTCTGTATACTGATACAGAAAGCTTAGTTTACGAAGTATCAAATGTCAATGTGTACGAATTAATGCGCAAAGACATTCACGAGTTTGACACCTCAGACTACCAGGAAAATAATCCTTTTGACATGCCTCGCACAAATAAGAAGATAGTGGGCTTAATGAAAAACGAGTGCAATGGAGATATTTTGCTTGAATTCATTGGACTCCGAAGCAAAATGTATTCTATGCGAATCCAAAATCAGAAGCCTATTAAGGGTGTCAAAAGCTCTGTAGTAAAAGCCACCATCGCATGTGAGGATTACGCGACTTGTCTACGAGAGAACGTGATATTGACTCGAGAGCAACGGAATATCAGGACTAGACAGCACAAGCTCTTTACCGAGAAGGAAGTTAAGATAGCCTTGAGCGCTCGAGATGACAAGCGTTTTCTCCAGGTTGGGATGACGGATACGTTACCTTGGGGGCACTACAGCATAATTGAAGATGAACAACCTGCAGCAGCTCCTGTAGAAGATGTTCTAGTCTCAATCCCTGAACCAATGGAAGAGCCAATCGCTGCGATGGTAGCAGTCGAGCCGCCGCCGCCGCAATTCAAAGAGGGGGAACTTTTGGACATGGAGGGGGTTCACTTATATGAATGAGATCCTTGGAGCCAAGAGCTCATACAGTCTGACAATCTGCTAAAGGAAAGATCTACTGAAGAAGAACCATCTGCAAAAAAGAGGAAAATCGACGATTCCTAGAGGTAAGCTACTTTAAAATTTTCTCGCTTTTGCAAATGGACATGGAAAATTTGAATCGCATTGCTGCTGGAGGTTTTCTTCCCACAAAAAAGTTGGCTGAGTTGGAGAAAGATACATTCTACATGGTCACAGTCTTGAAGGAGGTGAAAACTAAATACGGGACTAAGATCGTCGCAGAGCTTGAGCGAAAATTCGACGTATTTCTCCCGAAGAAAGTATCAAACACCTTCATAGCCAACGAATCGTTCTACGAAAACATGCAAGATGCTGCGAATACGTTAGAATTATATATCACTTACCGTGGCAGCTACACCGTTGAGTTCTCCGGTAAATAACTGTTGAAAAATCATGTTCGAACTAGTTTTAAGTACGCATAGTTTTAAACATTGTAAATATAAGATAAGAAATAAAACAACTTTTTTTTTGTTATTAATTTAAAATTCAATCTATTTATTTTAAAAGTCCCAATTAATTAAAAAGAATACATTTACATTTATAATATTATACATTATTACTTTTATCAATCCAATTGTTGTGAGTGCTATCGAAACCGAGCCATTTAACAAATATTTTATTTCCTTTTCTTTTCAATACTTTTTCCACTAGATATACATCAGGATATTTAGCTTTTGATATTTCTTGCTCGTAAAAACATCCAGAGATAGGCTTATCTTGATAGTCTCTCAAATTATACGTTGCTGGATTAGTCGCTGCTACTTTAGAAATTGTAAACACCTCAGTTGACCAGTTTGGAGTATAACCTTTTTCGAAGATCTCTTTGGCATTACTCACACGTACTCGATCGCCGACTTTAAATTTTGGTTTAATCTTCTTCACGGCTAAGCGTTTACGAGTAAAACGTTTCAATACAACAGCTTCGTTGGAGTGCAAGACGTCCTTAGGTTTCATACCGATAGTTCGATGTTTACTTCCATTATAAATTGCTAATAATTCAGGTAATACATCAAAATATTTATAACTACCGCTTAAACTAAATTTCTTCCACATAGCTGATTTGAGAGTGCGATTGAATAGTTCACAAATTGAAGCTTTCATTTTGCTGTACGTTGAGTACAGATTAATTTTATATTTTTTCATAAGATCCTTAAAATCAGCATTATAAAATTCTTTGCCCCTGTCTGTCTGAAGATTTTTGGGTACTCGACCTTGAACGAGTACAGACTTCATAGTAGCAGCAACTTCTTTTCCAGTTTTTCTCTTTACGGGGACAGCCCAGGCATACTTTGAAAAAATGTCTATTATGGTGAGCAAGTAATTATAGCCTTTATTCTGTCTAGAATAAGGTATCATTTCAACTAAATCAGCTTGCCAAGTTTCATCGATTCCTCGTATATCAAACATACGTCGTGGATAAAAACGGCGAACTGGTTTGTGCAGCTCCTCTATAAGCTGTTGATACTCCATATTAAACGTTGACAGAGTGAATGTTGTCAATGATTTGTGCTACTGTTCCTTTTATAGTGACAATATCCGTTTGCTGATTCAGCAATTTTATGTCAAGATCGTCTCTATGCGCCTCTACCAGAGAATCCAAATTTTTCAAGTCTTTTTCCAATCGATCTACAAGTTGTAGAACTTTATGTATTTCTGCTCGAAGTGTGTCTAAATTGACTGCTTCGTCTGAATTACGGGGAGCTGCTAAATTGCATAGCCTCTTATTATCTATGCCGTATTGACCAGTAGAAGTGACTTTGAAGCCGAAACCCGAAGGGCCGCGGCTTCCTTCGTTCTTCTTCAAGTTACGTCCGAATACGTCGACGCTTATAGTGATAATGATGTTTAAACATTATCTTCAATATATATAAGCACCTTCGCGGAGTTCTTCAATGATCGAGTGAATCTCGTTTACGTGACTAGGATTGCCAGCTGATTGCTCGGCAATGAGCAAACGTAAGCGATCGACTAACTCGTTTGGATCATCCCAGTAAACGTAATCCATACGTGTATTCATTCTAGCGATTTTGTATCTAGGTAGTGCACCACTACCTTTCTTACTCGTTGGAAAGAGGTGAGCTATGTAATCAGTATATTTTCTACTATTATGAGATCTAATAGCTCCAGTCGGATCATATTTCTTTTTGTGCGCACTTGTTGATTCTAAGATTTTGCGATAATTTTCCATATCATCGGAGCTTACAACTTTTCTATTTGGATTTTTGTGAAGTAGTAATTCGAGTAAACCTGCAGTTTTCTGATATTTGATGTTTTTCACAATAATGCTATTATCTTCGATCTCGACTTTTGCGTTTCCAATCATATAGTTTTGCTTCTCCTTGCGCAATCCGTAAATTTTGTCCAAATTGTCTTGATTTTTTGAACCTAATAGCGACAATAAAGAAGAATCGACCGGCCTTTTAATAGATATATCATTTTCACTATCAGCTGTTTCATAATCTGTATCAACCATTTTTTGTGGAAGCACAGTGGAATTAGCCCAATTAGATTCATCGTCAGACTCTAATATAAAAGAGTTATCGGTTTTAGATATATTTTTTAGAATTTGTCTTTTTCACTTTCAAGGGTACAAGATTTTGATGTATATTATCTACTTTTGTTGCAACAGCTCATATTTTATCTTCAGATTCGACTAGCTTTTGAAGAGGATCAACGATTGGTTTAAAAGTTTCCCCTACAGCTTTTTCAAATTCGTTTTTTCCAAATTTCAATATATTATACTTTCGTTTGACAGCGTTTCGAGCTTTGACTAGTTGATGAAGTAGGTTTTTCTCTCGCTGCAATTCAGACATAGTGACATGTTGATGCGTTCGCATGTAAAAGTAGACTAAAGTGACAACTCTAAGTGCATGTTATATTTATAGCAAACTGGTCGAATCCCTTTCGATATCTGCTTGCGTTGATTGAACTATCTTTGTCTATCATTAAAAATCCATGATTTTCGTCTGACCAATATTCCGAGCACAAGTTCTTAAATTGCGTATACTTCATATCAGAATTTACGTGATCGTCGTACAAGTGTTTCAAATTCACATCGTCTTGTCGAAATACAACCAGCAGGTTAACATTGTCTCTCACGAGATGTTTGGGGACTTGTGCATACGATTGACAAAGATAAAAGCAGTCAACGTTTTTGTGTCTACCCATGCAGAAGTATGCTCTCACATTGTTTTGTTTTTCGCATGCTATATCGTCGAATATCATTATAGAATTCGGTAGTGCACTATGGGGGGCCACAACTTCTTCATGCTCGCTGAATGGAAAATATTTTATTCCCTTGAGCGGCTCCAGTAATTACTTCAAGAATTTATACTTCGGTTGATTGAGCGATTTCGAGTATACACTGAGAGAAAAATATGAGAAATATTACACTAATTCCCCGTTAAAATTACTATAGTGCAAAGGGAATCCAGCCACAGACTGTCGTTTTATAATTTTTACAATTCTGAATGGTAATTTTAGAAAAAGCTTTTAAATTTTACCATACTGAGTTGCAAAATTTACCCTACTGTGATATAAATTGTATTCTGCCGTGTTTTATAAATTTTACCCTGCCGTGTTTTGTAAATTTTACCCTGCCGTGTTTTGTAAATTTTACCCTGCCGTGTTTTATAAATTTTACCCTGCCGTGTTTTATAAATTTTGCTCTATTATGTTATAAATTTTACTCTTCCGTGTTTTATAAATTTTGCTCTTTTATGTTATAAATAGTACTCTGCATGATTTGTTCAGCAAATGAAAATAAAACTATTTGTATACCGGGGGATGTTTTGTAGAGCTTTCAGATGAATTGAGAACTTACACATAATGCCGGATGCACACATTTAATTCAATTGAATACATTTTTTCGCAACGCAATCTTATTTATTTCACACTAATTATAAACGCAAATCCTAAATATATTTCATTATGTGTATATACATATGTATGTACGACGCTCGCAGTTGTCATATAATGAATACAACTTCCTTATGTACGAATCATAGCTATGACTCTGCACTTGCGGATAGAAATCCCGCTCGAAACTTCGACGACATCTATCGAACATACATTGAAACATGTATAGTTGCGAGATTAATAGAAGAAGGACTAATAAAAAAATAAATATAAAACAGATTATGAAAAATCGAAAACTTTATTAACTTTATGCTCAATTTTTAAAATTAAAATTAAATTTATATCCAATTTTTTTTATGTAATAGAAACCATTTGATTGATAAACAATATCAGTAATCGTAGAAGCTTCTAAGTCAGCTTTACACAAGATTTTAGGTTTACGATTATTTATGTCATACACCTTGTACGCTGGAAAATGCTCATCTAAAAAACAATCTTTTAATTTATATATTAAGATGCATACATCATTCATAATATTATTTAAAATTTGATAAACTAAATAGAACTTCGGTCCCTTCTCATAAAAACGTACTAAGATTACATTAATTTTTATACGTTTTTCTTGGAATTCAATCCAATTTAACGCAGTGATATTATTCAATTTTGTGGACAAAGAGTTAGTTATATTTGGAAAATTTTGGATATCATTAGCATTTATAACAATTTCTGTACCATATTTGTATGTAGAATAACCTGACAATTTATTTATAAATTTATAATTCATCATAAGTTGATGTTTGATTGCTACAGTTCTATTAATGTTCATTCTCGATGTAGTAACTTTCGCAACATTTTTTCCTACTTTGTGCTTGGCTTCATCCCGTAAGCAACTTATTTTACCTAAAGGCCCAAACAGTTTCATTGAATTAGCATAATGAATTAAAAAATGATGCTTTGGTTTTAATCCTCGAGGAAAAATAGATGTCAGTGATGCTAAATATTCTTCTACGAGAACTTTTAAGTACTTATGTGTCTCACAATCAATATTTAAGCTCCAAACAACATTTATTATTTGCTTTAATTGCAAGTACAGGGCCCAAAATTTATCTTGTTCAGGAATCATATGTCCAATTATCAAATTAAAGTTATCTATTAAACAACGCATTTCGCTCGAACTCATTATTAATGATCCATTTTTTATATGAGACTCTATAATATCACAAGGCTTGTTTGTCGTAACTTGTCGTAACTCCCATAATCAAACGCATGAATTCTATAATTCAAATCTTGCAATGTGAAATACTTTTGGTTATAAATAAATTCATACAAAATTCTGGCCATATCGTACCTAGCAATTCCTTCTAGAATATCGTGCATTGGATCGACAGCTACATTTTCTGTTACGTGGAAGTTTTCAAGTTCATGTAATATACATTTTTCTCGAATTCCTGATTCCTTCGGATTTTGAAGTGATAATAGAGACTCATAGTTAATTTTGTTTCGCAATTCACAGTCTTTTTCTGAGATTATAGAATTTAAATTAATTTTTTTTATTAAACATTTATGACAGAATAAGTTCGCATTAAATCTTTGCAAGAATCCTAGCAATGAATGAATCCCGAGATTATCACCAGTAACCAGCGCAAGTTCAAAGTAAATTTTTTTAGATTCATTTGAAACATTTATTGTGATTCCAACATTTTTTAAATCATGTAATTCATTTAAAATTGCTGACAAAACAATCTCGTTACCAAGAATGTCTCTGTCAATAGTATTAAATAAGGAAAATACAAAAATGTTCTCTAATTTAGATGCATATTGTGGAGGTAAACATAGAATATTAATATAAAATGCTCTGGGTTTGGATATGCCTTTATGACTCCCAAGCGGATTATTATTTTCGTAATCATCATAATGTAACGACAAAGGTAAAACTAATTTATCAGATTCATGATTTTTATTTTTCCAATAATCTGCTTGAACAAAATTTTCAATAACGTCAGAATAAGTATTTAAAATTTTCAAATATTCTTCGGTATCTTTAAGAACGTTTGGCAATTCAAAAAAAACTTTAAAAAGCTCAATAAAGAAATGATTTGCATACTTATAGGTACAGAAACGATTTTTTGGTTTAAACAATCCTTTTTGAATTCCCTTCTTTCACCTATCACAATGTTTTTAGGCTCTATGTAAGTATTTCGATTTTTAAACACTTTAAAACATTTTGTTTCTCTACTAAAGCAGTCTAAAAAATTTGCAGAGCACTTTAAAATAACATGAAGTTTTTCTCTCTCTGATTCGCTGATATTTAAAGATACAGTTTTTTTCATAATATTAGATGCCACTGCTTTACACACATTATTAACTTCATTGATTATTGAGCATACATTTTTTCTATTTAAACGAAACGCACACCTATATCATGTAAGAAATCATCCGCCAACTCGTCATAAACTTCTTCACGGTCTAAATATATATTTTTATTCAAACTATCACGTTCTTCACTTGATGATTCAATATCTGAATCACAAAATAATTCACAATTATCAATTATTTCATTCGCACTATTAATATAAGGAACTTCTTCCTCGCTATTAATATTAGGAAGTTGTTCTTCGCTAATTTTATAAAAACCTTCTTCTACAAGTATATTTTCGCTTATATTGTGAATGTTAACATTTGAATCGGGTATACTATGTTTTCGTCTAATGTGCTCCTTCAGAGATCGAAATGTTGTATAACATCTACAACAATTATCATACACGCACTTATAATTACTCAATTGTTTATGGAAATTTCCTAAATGATTTATCAACAGCGTAATATTATTAAAAGTTAAATTAGATTCTTTGCACTTTTCCATTTTTAAAAACATAAAGTACTAAGCGTTTAATTTTGCAGTGATATAACCTATCAAAACATTAATGGATAAATTCTTCAAATCTTGCGGTAGATGAATATTAATCAAACATTTTTGGACAAAAAGCCATAATGTGTTCGAATTTTCGGGATACTTGCAATCAGAAACGAAAAAAATTTTGAAAGCTAATTGAAGAGCCTCTAACACAGTCGATTTTTTGTAAAATTCATTATTTATAACAATATAATATTCTGTTATATTGCATAATGGTCCTGCAGCTATAATCAGCGGTTGAAACGTCTCTCCTCTGTTCCTAAGTTTTTCTTTCAACTCTGCGACCGATATTTCCACATCATCAGGCGTCTAGAGTAATGAGGGAAAAATATATTTATACTACATATTCAACAATATCGTCACCTAAATTTAAAATGTAGACAAGCATATTCATTGAAAATAAAGCTTTCTCGAATATTTTGTAGGTGTTTTTATGTTAATAAAAATATACCTCGACATGTAAAATAAAGGTTTCTCGTCGCTCGTTGATTGATAGTTTTAGATAACGTTGATTCTCGTCAGCGTTGCTTTTTCGTTTTTGAGTTCGTTGTGAAGTGATAACATATGGAAGTAGGTGCAGAATCACAAAGTCTGTTTGTGCTGAAAAACATACATTTACATAAAAGAAATTGATAAATACTTAAACAAGACAAACTGCAATTTTGAAAGTATAATAATCATATAGTTCAACGGTATTTTTAAAACTAGCTCAAGCCTCACATATTTTAAATTTCACACAGGATTGTTTTACCATTTCCAAAATATTCAAAAATAAAGAAAATATTTCCATTCATCATGGAATATTTTGGAAATGGTCAAACAACCTTGCGTAAAATAGGGTTGTTTTACCATTTCATACACAAATGATTTTTGGTATCCAAAAAGTAAACAAAAAATTGACAAATCCTAACGCAAGTACACGAAGGCGAAGTGAAGTCCAGTCAAGTAACGGCGAATTTCTATTTTTTCTTTGCATTCATCAGAGAGGTGCAGGCGACGGCAAGAGAGAGAGAGAGAGAGAGAGAGAGAGAGAGAGAGAGAGAGAGAGAGAGAGAGAGAGAGAGGCAGGCACGAGAGGTTAACGATGATTCAAAACTCACTTACTACCTTTAGTTCTAATTAATATTATAAATTTTGCACATTCTATTTATAACTTATAAACATTGATTTAGTTATGACGCTTCGTTGATTCAGGTATTTACAATCTATAGCTTACTCTGTTCCAATCCAGTTGCCGATAAATTGAAAAGTAACCCTTGCGCCTCAGCGAAGAGAATTTTTCGTGAAGATTCCAAATTCTCTTTTATGCAGACTTTTATTTTTTTCCAATCATCCATAGATACAAAATGGTTGTCTGGATGAAGTTTGTCAAAATCATATTCAATCTGAAATAAAATGCTTTTAAGGATGTTTTTCAAGTAAATATTTTGCAACAAAGGAAAAATAAATGTATTTCTACCAGTTCTTGTCCTTGCTCTGATCTTAAACATAGAAAGTTTGACACGTCATCATGAATGGAAATTCCAGACGATAATTGATGTCTTCTTATATTAAACGTATCCTTCCAATATATTTCAATAACATTCCAGTCATCCAAGTTTGTTCTCAAATAATTTAATTTATTTGTATCATCTGCAGTTGGAATTATTTCATGTAATGGTTCCTGAGCCTTTTTCGGCTTAGCAGTTGCCAGAAGTCCAGTTTTCTTTAAGCAATTCTTTTCGTAGTTGAAATGGTCCCACAATTTTCCATGGGATGGTATTTGATTTTTTTCCAATTTTCTTGTAGGGAGTAAAGTATGTGAACTCATTTTCACTATTAAATATTGATACGATTTCTCTGCTTAAGATTTGAAACCTATTGCTTGAAATCCTATAAAAATTATTACAAATAAATAAAAATATGTATTTATGGCAAATATTATAAAAATACTAAAATTAGTTGTACTTAATACATGCATTATTAAAATATACATAATAAACACACTCACTTGAAATTTTGTAACTGCTCTTCTGGACTAGCAATATTACGTAGTTGCCATTCCTTTTCCCTTGCAACTACTAGTCTTACCAGCTTACTACGAGTAGTATGTGGCAAAAATTCATTATTGCGATGATATTCTGTCAATATTTCTTTTCCCCTACCGGTACTATTCAAATATTTTAGTAAGCCCTGTAATATTAAAGGCATAATGGCAAATAGATATTGTCAAGAATAAAAAAAACTATATACATAATTAACATACAGTGTCTTTTTGACGAGCTCCTTGATTTTCCTCTAGATCACCTTCGTTTATCTCTGGACCTTCTTGGTTTAGTTGTTGGTCTAGCTCAGGATGTCTCACTATCTCCTCGTCTTCAACTGCATTGACTTCGTGTTCTTTTCTGTTGTTGGGTGCCAAGTTATGTTTAGCCTTTTCGTATATACATAAAAGAAAATCAATATATGAAAATATATGTTGGACAAAATAATAAAATTTATAGAAAATTTAGAATTAAAAGTATTGTGCTATTCATATCGTTAGAGGAAGAGAAGACATAATGGAAAATGGAATAAGATCACCTGTTGGACATGGATTGGATGCAGTAGATTGAAAAATTACCTTCAGGATATTGTCAGCCATTATCTATGTATATATATATATATATATATATATATATTAGGATTAAACAGTCACAATTTGACTGTTCATATTGCTAAAAAAATACCATACTCACAGACAACGATGTACAATGCGCGACAAAGCAGAGATGATTAGGACAAGGTTCCGGGCAGGCGGCGAGAAGCACAAATGCGCGCGCGTTTCTCTCACCACTGAATTCTTGATTGAAAATGGGTTAGGTTATTATATAGTACTTATGCGCTACACATACGCAGAAACGCTAAGCGAGTTATATTTATATACCTTTTGCGATGCAAGGTATTTCTGATAAACGTATTACTTTAGTAAATCATTTATTACTTACAGTTTATGCGCAAAGCGAATCTTGTTGTTGGTGTTGATGTGTGAAGAATTTCGCTGCACGTGGCGCACACACTACACTGGTAAAACGATTATAGCCGCGCTACATAAGCGCGAAAGCTGACACTATAGATATATTCTACATGTAAACATCATCGCTTAATACGAAAAGTGTGGAATAAATGCGATCTTCATCTAGCAATGTATATTTACGTTTAATGCAAAAAGGCTAGGTCTAACAGTCTGTGGCCGGATTCCCTATTAGTCCGGGCGTCAGGGAGTTCAAATGTGGAATATCATTAAGTTTCTTATAACTTTAGTTTTATGATTGAAATGTGTTGTTGGTAACGTACTGAAAATAACCTTAAAGTCTCGACTTCGGGTCAGGTCGGGAACATTGTTATTATTGCAAAATTAACTTCAAAAATGCACTTTTTTTAAGCTTTTCGTGAATAACTTCTTTATGACTCATTTTATGTAAAAAAAGATAGAGATGAAAGTTGTTCAGAATTGAATTTTGTGTAAGGTACATATATTCACGACTGCGAAATTAAGTTTTTTCATCGTTAAATTGTTAAACAAAAAAAATTTTTTTTTTAAATTTCATATTGCTACAGATTTCACAAAAAATAATTTTTTTCATTGGATGAACACCTATAGATGAGTTTTGGTACGAATAATTTAAAAATCGATGTCCGATCTTGATATCTCAAAATGGCGTCTTATTGCAAAATTATTTAGCCTAAAATTTCAAATTCATCTCCAAATTGCCCATGGAACGATAACTTGATCCAACCACCTTTAATCGATAGCTTACGACGTACTTAATAAACGCTAAAAAAAACTTTTTAAAAAATTAATATTTAACAACATTTTTAACAATAAATAATTTTTATTTTCGCCAATTTTGAAGTTAGACGAATGCAGTAAAGTGCATTTTAAAGTACGTAAAAAACCATGAATTTTCATGTAAACTTTATTTAGATCGGACCAATAGGAACGGAGATACGAAAATTTTTTCAATCGACGCTCACGCCGAAACTACTTAATAATTTTTGATGAAATTTAGTTTACAGCTTGCTCAAAAAATACTCTAAATGATGGCATTTTACCCGATAGTTGTAATGGACCTATTTCGTGCAAAACGACCGATGAAAGAATGTGAAATTAGCGCGCGCGGCCGCGCGGCTGCTTCGGCCCGGCGGCGTGGTGGTGGGGGGAGCGCCGCTGCAGCTTTCGGGAACTTTAGATGTTAAATTCTTTTCTCGGCAACCAGAAGTTGTACGGTAATGCTTTTTTCTTTAATTTTATGTGCTTTTTCTCAGCTTTCATGTCGTGTTAATGAAACTGTCGTAGCTGCATCAACAATACTCGAAATTGACTTGTTTCCAAAAAAAAAACTTTTTTCGAGGTATACACTATACGTACATGAATATATTGTGCAACAAAATACATTTATGATTATATATATCAATACAAGAATAATAACTGCTTTCTATTTTAATATTATACTAAATTAAGGTATTAATCTCCGTAAAATCAGTTGGATTCAATTCGAATTTATTGCTTCGAATTTTGAGTATATTTTTGGAGATGTACTGACTTTATTAAATATATGTATTGGAGTATGTGTACGTATTTATTTATACAAATACGATAGATAAAATTGCCTTTTATCTATTTCAGTAGTACATATTATTTTTAATATTTTTGTTGAACAGATTATCCAAGCATATATATACTGTACTACAAAACATATTTATGATTATATACATGTGTTTATGTATATACAATATACATATATATGCGTGTGTCAATGAATAAATGAATAAAAAACATGTTCTTTACGTATTTATGTACACACACATGCACGCACGCACGCACGCACACACACACACACACACACAAACACATGTATATAATCATAAATATGTTTTATAGTATACTATATACAATATACATGTAAAGATAATCTATGTAGCAAAAACATTAAAAGTAATATGTACTACCAAAATAGTAAGCAGTTATTATTCTTGTACTGATATATATCTGTGGCTTGCAGGAAGAACCACTTAAGTGACATTTTGCGAAAAATTTTTTTATGTCGAATTCGAGGAGCTCTTAGTACCCTTTTTCATTGTACAGAAGTAGGATTTTCGAAATGCACAAATATTTTAAATGCCAGCCGATTGCATAATCACTTAACTGCGTCTCTCGTAAAAATGTTACCGCAGAACCACTTAAGTGCACTCGTTTTTTTTTATTTTTGTGCGAGATACACCGTGTGGAGTACATTAAAGCGGTATAATATATATCTAATTACCTATACCGATGTATTCGTCGGTTTTTTTAAATTAAAAAAAATTTTTTAACGTTTTTAAATTTTTTAAAAATTGTCAATTTGCAAAAACAAAAAAATTACTGGATTCGCTCTGATAAAATTCATACGTATTCCTTAGCTGATTCTAAGAACTTATTACTCTTGAAAATTTTTTCCAAAAGTTTGTGATTTCTGAATAAAAAATTCGTAAAAGTCTTCGTAAAAAATTTTCAATTATAATATGCGCCAGTTTAACCACACCGAGATTCAAAATGAATCCCCAAATCACGTATCTTTTAGGTTTGGACATTTATCCCATTGGTTAGAGGGGTTCCAGATACATTGCAAATGAAAACGTTCTTGAAATCTCGAATTAAAACAAAAAATTGTGGAAAAACCATGCTTTTTTCCTTTAGACCGTTTTTTCTCATAGTTAATAACAATTTTCGAAAATTTGAATTATACCATTGGAAAGGGTATGAGTTAAACTTTAAAAATATGCCCTGCCCGAATTTTTTTAATCGCAAATTACATTAGTTACGAGCCCTCAAAGAAAGTGACCGCATAACCACTTATCTGCAAAGTTCCCGCAGAACCACTTAACTCGAGTAATTTGTTTAGCTTGGGCGTCGATAATGTAATACTACGGTTGTATCCGTATCAGATACCTAATCAAATGAGCCAATACTTAGATCTTTTCTCTGACATTTCGATCTTACGTATTACTCCAAACATTGAAATCGCTTTTTCTCGAAAACACGAAAATGTCACTTAAGTGGTTCTTACTGTAAGCCACAGATATAATCATAAATGTATTTTGTTGCACAATATATACATGTACGTATAGTGTATACCTCGAAAAAAGTTTTTTTTTTGGAAACAAGTCAATTTCGAGTATTGTTGATGCAGCTACGACAATTTCATTAACACGACATGAAAGCTGAGAAAAAAACACATAAAATTAAAAAAAAAACATTAACGTACGACCTCTGGTTGCCGAGAAAAGAATTTAACATCTAAAGTTCCCGAAAGCTGCAGCGGCGCTCCCCCCACCACCGCGCCGCCGGGCCGAAGCAGCCGCGCGGCCGCGCGCGCTAATTTCACATTCTTTCGTCGGTCGTTTTGCACGAAATAGGTCCATTACAACTATCGGGTAAAATGCCATCATTTAGAGTATTTTTTGAGCAAGCTGTAAACTAAATTTCATCAAAAATTATTAAGTAGTTTCGGCGTGAGCGTCGATTGAAAAAATTTTCGTATCTCCGTTCCTATTGGTCCGATCTAAATAAAGTTTACATGAAAATTCATGGTTTTTTACGTACTTTAAAATGCACTTTACTGCATTCGTCTAACTTCAAAATTGGCGAAAATAAAAATTATTTATTGTTAAAAATGTTGTTAAATATTAATTTTTTAAAAAGTTTTTTTTAGCGTTTATTAAGTACGTCGTAAGCTATCGATTAAAGGTGGTTGGATCAAGTTATCGTTCCATGGGCAATTTGGAGATGAATTTGAAATTTTAGGCTAAATAATTTTGCAATAAGACGCCATTTTGAGATATCAAGATCGGACATCGATTTTTAAATTATTCGTACCAAAACTCATCTATAGGTGTTCATCCAATGAAAAAAATTATTTTTTGTGAAATCTGTAGCAATATGAAATTTAAAAAAAAAATTTTTTTTGTTTAACAATTTAACGATGAAAAAACTTAATTTCGCAGTCGAGAATGTATGTACCTTATACAAAATTCAATTCTGAACAACTTTCATCTCTATTTTTTTTTACATAAAATGAGTCATAAAGAAGTTATTCACGAAAAGCTTAAAAAAAGTGCATTTTTGAAGTTTATTTTGCAATAATAACAATGTTCCCGAACTGACCCGAAGTCGAGACTTTAAGGTTATTTTCAGTACGTTACCAACAACACATTTCAATCATAAAACTAAAGTTATAAGAAACTTAATGCAAAAATGCTAACTTGCCCCGACTATATGCACTATAGTAAATATTATAGGGAATTAGTGCAGTATTTCTCTTTTTTTTTCTCAGTGTACGTATACATTTTCAAATCTGACACCCTTCGGATGCGTTATGAGAGCGAGTAAGCTGTTTGTTTTACTGCAGTTCGACGGGTCACAAAATACTGCTCATATGCTATCGGGTAGCAACTCGCCGTGTCGTTTCACTCTCTTATCTCGCTCAACGACCGAATCGAAGCTAGGCACGGGGAGCTTGGCAGGAGGAGCTGCTGGTATAGCAAAAGCAGTCAACGATTCCAAAGCTGCTAAATTGCAGTTAGAAGAAACTTCGAGACACAATCGAAGAATGGAGGAACTAACTCTCGGTAAAGGACTATGCTTGAAATCTCACAAGACTGGAATGGGTCTTTTTCGCAAACCGTATCGCGGCCAAGGATTGAGAAAAATAAAGTCCGTCAAAGTAAGATTACCAAACAGAGCGCTGACCAACCATGACATCATAAAGTACGCTAAAATCATGAAAATACGGAATTTTCGTGGTGTGTTCATGAGAAACGATATGCCTGCTGACGGCCCACACACCAACGAATCAGTCGTTATCAACTTGGACGATGCTAGTGGTCCTGAAACTCATTGGGTAGCATATCGCAAACGAGGAAAATTAGTGTGTACTTTGATAGTTTTGGAAATCTACAGTCGTCTACAGACTTGATGCTTTATCTACAAGTTGACACAGTCAAATACAATCACGAGAGATTTCAAGATTACGATACATTCAACTGCGTACACTTGTGTCTGAAATTTCTAAGCAATCAACTCGATGCTCCCCGTCATACTGTATAAAAAGCACAACCAACCAGAGTTTTCTCTCATTTTTCAACGAACAGTCATGGAGAATTCAATCACATTGACTCTCTCCGGTACTTCGTCAACACTGGAAGCTCAGTATTTTCTTCCTATTGAATTATCATCTAGTAAGCAGTATATACTTGGTTTGGTGGAGCTCTTGACTTTTAATTCGATACCAAACATCGATCACGGTCACAACAAATTTTACGTTGGTGGCGAGCAAGTCATCTTACCTACAGGCAGTTACGAGATCGAAGACATCGAAAACTATCTTCGCGACGTGCTGGTTCAGAAAGGAATTTCAATCAGCATACGTCCTAATAACAATACGCTTCGTAGTGTAATAAAGTGCAGTCATTCGATTGATTTTCGACCTCGAGACTCCATCGGCTCGTTGCTTGGCTTCACTGAACGTCTTCTACCAGCTATTACGACACATAGCTCCGATCGTCCGGTTGCTGTTCTCAAAGTCAATGCGTTACGAGTCGAATGCAACATTACCAGCGGTGCCTACTCTCTAAATACTTCGGAGTGATTTTCGTCACACTTTTTCGGAGTGATTCGTAAATGACTCAAATTTGAGTGATCTACCGCTCCTTTTGGGTGATTTACTGTCACACCTTATGATCGAGTGATTTAATCACTCGAAACTTCAGTGTCATAGGCTTTGTTCAAATTACTCTGAAAAAGAGTGAAACTACGATGCGTTGCTTTCTAGTAAAGCATTATACAAATATTGACAAAGCATTAGTAAAAATTAGTATCGAAAAGAGATACACGCTAATAGCTAGAGGTTCTGACATTCCACTCGATGAAATATTAGCAGCATGTGAGTTACTTATGGAGAATACATTTTTTCAATTTAACAATAAATTTTACAAACAACTTTTTGGTACTCCAATGGGCTCTCCGATCTCGGGATTATTCGCTGATTTAGTCATGGATGATCTCGAGACGGACTGCATTTCGAAACTTTCGTTTAAACCGATATTTTTTTACCGTTACGTGGATGATATTATTACATGCATCCCGAAAACAAAAATTAATGAAACACTTAATATATTTAATTCATACAATAGCCGGTTACAATTTACACACGAAATTGAAATAAATGACTCCATAAGTTTCTTAGACGTTTTGTTGGTAAAGAATACAGGCAAAATAATGACTGATTGGTACACGAAACCCACCTTCTCTGGTAGATTTTTAAATTATCATTCACAACATCCTGAATCTCAAAAAATCGCCATGGTGTACAATCTTATTGATAAAGCTATTAAATTATCGGACAAATGTTTTCATAAGAAAAACATCAATATTGTAAAAAAATTACTAGCTGAAAATAATTATCCTGTCAACTTTACCAACAAATATATAAAAAAACGTATTGACAAAATAAATTCAAATGCACAATACCAACGTTGCAATAACGACACAAATTTTAAAAACATTGTTAGTTTACCCTATGTAAAAGGGTTTTACGAATAAATGCAACATTCTTGAAAAGAAAAATTTATTACGACAGTGCCGAAAATACACAATCATATGTGTAATATTATAGTTAAAGGCAAAGACAAAAGGGAAAAACAATTAGAAAAGAATGTTGTATATAAGTTGCAATGTAATGATTGTACGGCTACAAATGTGGGCCAAACCAAGAGAAGTGTGTGTACACGTATTGAGGAACATAAAAAATCTAAAAACAACGTCATACACGAACATAATAGTAAATTCAATCACAGTTTCAATTTTGAAAAAATAAATATTAAAGATAAAGAAAGTAATTTAAATAAAAGACTTGTTTCAGAAATGTTACACATAAAAATGCAGGATAATGGTATCAATAAAATGGAAGATACACAGAAACTCAATAACGTGTACACACACTTATTACACCGATTGAAAAACAAAACGGATTATAGACGAATTTAAAAATTTGTAAACATGCATGAGAGCGGCGAGCATTGACGTCGTTTGTAAACAGACCGCTCGAAAATTAGCGAGACTCCTCGTTGATATAAAAGCGTTTGGCTACACCTATTGTTTCCTTATTATTGAAACAGTAGTCGAGGAAGCCGGAACAATAATAGTCCGTTTCCTTGCTTCTCGCTTCTCCTTCCCCCGCCTGAGATTGGCCGGGGAAGAAACACATTTCGATCTATAGGCTGTTGTGCTCCTCTATATGTAAGTCATAATTTGTCACACATTATAATTGTATTGTGCTTATTTATTTATTGAAATAAATTGACAGTATCCTGAAGAGGGTGACAGTGTTCACCGAAACGTCGAAACAAAAGGAAAAATGGTATAAATTAATTTTTACCTTTTTCCCAACACTTGCCTCGGAGAGATCGATAGACTCTTTTATATAATATAAAAATGTGTGTTTGCTGTTTAAAATAAATCTATATTTGTGATTATATATAAATTATATATATAATTTAAAAGAAGTTGCTTTGTTTGTTTGAAAAAAAACTAAATCATAAGTTTCTTTTGTACTAAGAATTAAAGTGAAATTACATATTTACAAATTACATTAAAATGAGATTTTTATTACTTTTAATAAATCATTAAATTTAGAATTATCTTTAGAAAAAATATTAATTTTTGCTTAGTGCGCAGTTTAAAATATATACGTATGTACACATTTTTAGATTTGACTTTGTCTAACCCCTATGCCCAAGCAACTTATTCAAATACCTTATATTTTGTCAGTCATTATTGATTTTTCTGCCATCACTTGAGTACGCATAAATGAAATGTACTCACATTTCAGAAAGCTATCTTTTCTAATTACAATCAAGACCTGAAAGTTACAAAATGTATAAAGAAATAGGTAAAAAAATATTTCAGTGGAGAGCCTTAAGGCTAAAAACAAATTTAGAACAAATTTAAATTCTTATTTTTAAATTAATTAGACATTGAAGTACAAAAATTGAAGTAAAAATTAAAGGGAACAAAAAAAAATTGATTATAATTGCTCTTCAATTATAGTTTGATACTTAAAAATTTATGTACAAGTACTTTGATTGAAATCGACATAATAGTGTGATAAAAATAACCTTTTGATCAAAAGTCGCTACTTTGTAATTCGCTAGTGGAAACTGAAATAGTGCTCACAATAAGAAAATTGATTATTATCGACGTTAACTAGAACCTAATGAAGGGGAAAATTTAATCAATCTAAGAAAAGTGTTTGATTCAGAATATTCAGCCTTGAAATGACTATACACTTCCGTGTGGAATGTTATGACGATGTGTGTATGATTAAGGAAAAAATCGATAAGGCTTTTGTAATTACACGCGGCCTAAATGCCAAAAATGTGAAACCATATTATTGAGACATAATCACTGATAAATCAGCGAGCATCTGCTATATGAATAAATTGAGAGCCAATGAAATAAATTAAAATTTATCCATCTAGTCTTACTTATTCTTATCTATCTACTTACTTTACTTTTTTTATCCATTTTTACTTATTATTACTTATTTATTCTTCTTATTTTCTATTACTTGGCTTAGCCTACATATTTCAAGGACTTAGCGCCTTCCTCACTAGGCTTTGGTTAAAAATTATAATTTTACAACAAAATTAAATAAATAATAGTTTTACAATAATGTAAAATGACTTCCTAGGAACAGAATAAATTATCTTAAATTACATCCGCTTTGTTACGAACACACGAGAGTTGACAATGTGAAGTGTCTGAAAGTAGCGTGAACGAAATGCATGGAAACAACCAGTAGTATTGGCGCTATAGATATATGTTCTTCCGCCAGTCTTCTATACAAGGTACTCTACTCGACCCATCCAACGTAAGTCATCCATTGCAACTGTTAGAGTCGCTAAATGCGTCTATATAGGTATATGTGAGCGTCCAGAGTCAGCTCAAAAAATCAACAACTTTATTTACTTTGTGACGGTCAGCCGTCAGCCCCAGCTCGCCTGGACACCACCGGAGCCGTGCTAATGAAAAAAGCATATACAGTAGAACCGGGCAGAAATGAGAGCGAGAAAGAAAATACGGCCGGAGCAGCAGAGAGAAGCGGCGCCACACGACACAGCTGAGAAAGAGCCACGCTCAGCGAGAAGCATGCGCGGCGCCGCACGAGACAGAGAGAGAGAGAGAGAGAGAGAGAGAGAGAAGCACTACGCGCGCCACAGCGAGAGAGCGGCAGAGAGAGGGAAGCCGCGCGAGAGCGAGCGAGAGCGAAGATAGCGGCGACAGCTGAGAGCGCAGCACGGCGAGCGAAGCCACGAGGCGTACGCGCGCGAGCGACTGCCGCCATGTTGGCGAGCACTGTAAAGAGAATGAGAGCGAGCGAGAGCGAGATAGACAGAGACAGAGAACATTTAATGTGAGCGTAGAGAGTGGAGGCACGCGACGAGCCTCGGACGTTATTGGCGACGAGTGGAGAGCTGCGGCTTGGTTCACAGCGGTACGCGAGCGAAATATTGTAGCGAAACATTGTAAGAGGATTAACAGGCGGAAAATGTACAGTCGAATACGGCTACAGCCAGACAAGGCGAATTAATGAGTTTGAATTTCGCGCGCGAGGATACTTATTAGTTGAGAGGGCGCTAGGACAAAAATATGCTATATGAGGCTATCACGTGATATCGCGTGAGCAGGAAAGGATAGTTAGGAAATACATGCGTAAGAAAGAGACAGAGAGAGACGCCGCGGTCGCAACGGCCGCGCAATAGGTAGTACAGCCAGTATCCAGTGAGCAGCAGGTTAAACCGGACGCACTCCAGGACAGCTATTTCCCTCCGCATTTTCACGACATAACCTCCAGCGTTTAAACTGTCGAGGTTCGCTCCGCGAAGTATTTCTGCGCCGCGCGATTTTCAGAGAACGAGGCATCATCCGAACGAGAAGACGAGCAGTCGACCGGATTCACAGCCAGGTAGACGCTTACCTTATTCTAAGTGCGCGTTCCCCGCGTCGGCCGGACATTACCGCCAGAGCGTCCAACGCGAGCCCTCCAACATTTCTTATTTATTTTATTAATAATTGCCAGGCCTTCCAATCTGATAAGTGCGTGTGTTTATTTATCGAGCCCCCCCCCCCCGCCTATCCTTTTTCCCAAAAATTCGCGGCCGCGAGATACCAGTCCGTGTACCGCTGAGCAGCCGGCAAAGCGGTTGATGAACCGGGCGCCCACATCAAACTTAAAGTTACAATTTCAAATACGGTTCATCCGGCAGCCCGATAATAGGGTGCGACCACGTTGTGGAGCTCTCAACGGCCTCCTCGAGAGAGCATAAAAACCACAACGTCACAACTTTAAATTTACAATGATGTGTCTCATTCAAACCTCTCGCGTACCGAACCTTATTCGAATGGCATTAGTCAAAATATAATAATTGTTTCACGTTGTTGTCCAGTAATTCAACCCAACTACACTCTCGTTCTATACAGGTCTTCACGTGCATTAGTAGGCCAAGCGACAGAGCAAAAAAAGGTACGATTTTTGACGATCAATAAAAGAAGCTGGCGACCTATGCCACTCGATAGCAAATAATGCGCACTTTAAGCACATATGTGTCTCTACAGGTAAATCGAGATTATTTTATAGTTATTAACAAATAAACATGCAGAAAATGCATGTTTTTTTAGTTTTTCGCTTAGAACTTTTGAACTAAGCAAGCAATGAACTGTTCTGCAGCCCTATCTTCCGGAGTAGACGCGGCGATTGTAGCTCCGGGAAACGATTACAGGGTATTGACTAAAGGTTAGTGAGTCTTCTTAAAACAGATTCCTATGTATGTTTGACTTTCTCGTGAATACTTGGGACGCGCGACAGTCAGGGGGTATCTCTACAATAGTATATTGTGCAACGGATACGGAATATAGTATATTATGTAACAGTTAGTCTTCGGCTCATGCCGTAACTTCTCCTTTCGGAAATAAACCCTTTACGTATCAGTTCCATATGATATATTATGCTACTGTAATCTAAAAATCAGTAACGAAGTTGTGATTTTTAAATTAGATAGGCGTAAATTTTGTTATCTTCTTGCGCTTGAAAAGGGAAAAAACACTGTCTATCGGATATTTGTGACAATCTACGTCAAGTATTGTAGGCTAAGACATCAAGTCATTAATTTTTTAACAGAATATAGTCAGGTTTAATTTCCAAGTCACACTTTGCCCTCTCTGTTTCAGGAGCTGAAATGACCGAGACAGTTCCGCGCAGTTTATATGTACGTACGAAAATACCCTATATTGTCGATTCACCTCAGTGTAATTGCGGGGAAGCGAACGAAAACCTTAATCACGTTATCTGGCCATGTAAGCGGTTCAATGATGAACGTGCAATATCAATTAAAAAGTTAAAAGAACTAAAATTTGCACCACCGCTGTGTATAGAAATGTTCTTAGAGGAACCAAACGTCGCAGTTTGTAAATTAATATTGCAATTTCTAGAAAAATGTGACATCAAATTGTAAAACTATTGTTTGTTATCTGAAAAGCAGAAATAAATCTTGTAAGATTTAAAATGCTATAATAAAAAAAAAAAATTAATTTTGAATTTTGCTTGCGCGAAATCTGACCGTCATAAAAGGATTAGCTCGAAAGGGACACATGGTCTCCGTCTCGGCGGCGGTCAGGTAGGAGCAAGCCGTAGGTATTTGCAAGAGCGGGTAGAAAAAACAGCTCCGAAGCTGGACTCTTTATGGCCCTCTACCTCCCTCGCCTGCTTAAATTTTTCGCTACATCTTGAGTTTCGGTTGAGATTTGACTGGCTTCAACTGAGACTTGACGAAAACTCGTCTCACGAAAACTCCAGTCTCTAGCAATTTCTCTACTCATCTCTGATTTGAGCACTCGGGTCCATCTCGGGCACCTACGGCGCCCTCGACTTCCCCTCGTGCTCAATCATCATCCTCAATTGGAAAAGTCAACTTTCGCCCCTAGTTGTGTAATATACTATTATCACAGTGGTATGAACTATCTAAATTTATTTGTATTTCAATGAAGTGAAAATATCCTTATTTGACGTTAAAATTTTTTTTAATATTATAGCCCTGAAAAGGAGCTATGAATGTCTCGAAACTGTACTTATCTTGCTATTGTAACGTCCTACGACGTTATATATTTTTAATCTATGAGTTACAAATTTTAAACTAGTATTCAAAATTCAAAACATCAAGAGAATTATGATGTTCATTTCGAAACGTTATATTTTGAATGCGTGCTGTAATTTTATAACACAAGTCAGCAGTGTTACTTATTCGGCAATCGCTATACTTGTAAAACTGATTAATAAGCGTTATACTTTAAGAATCGGTCAACGTATTTGGGCTTTAAAAGAGTCGAATTGGCCTCATTTTAATTAGTCTCGTGTTTAAGTCCGAACTCCGTACCTCGCGGTTCGTCAATTGCGGAGATTTTTATTGTACTTCCAAGTACTCGAATAGAAATAATAGTAAAGTTGAAATAATTAAGATAAATAGATAACCATTTGATTAATTGAGTTCAGTTTTCTATTTCCGTTGGTCTGCTAAGAAGCGGCCTATCCTTGATCTGCTTAGTAGTGGTCACTTTTCCAATTTTGTCCCAATTAATCAAATGAGTTTTGTGAATTGTAAAAGTAAAGTGATTAAAAAGAAGAGAAGTGGAAAAAAATTATTTTTGCAAAAATTATTGAATAATAAGAAGCAGTTAATAGAACAACTAGCGGAAATAAATAGTAAAATAGATTTATTTTTCCAAACGCCAAAAGTTGAAGAAAATAAAGTAGAATCTGAGCAAATTGAAAAATCAGACTTCAGTTTAGAACTAGGAATTAAATTTGATAATTTATTACATTTTGCGGAAAAAGCGATATTATTGAATAAATTGAGTAAAGATCAGGATAAATAATTCAATGCGTGTAGTGAATGCACATTTGACGGTTTAATTTGAGGAGTTTGTAAGTCCATCGGTGGTAAAAATTTGCAAAGTTGCAAAACGCGAAAAGTGGGTCGCGCGCTCGTGAGTTGAGTGGCCCGGTATACTACACATTTCTTTAACGCGGACACAAATTTTTAATGCAGACAGAAATCTTTAGCGCGGACACGTTACCATAGTGCGGACATATCAGAACCGCGGACACAAATTTTTAATGCGGACAGAAATCTTTAGCGCGGACACGTTACCATAGTGCGGATATATCAGAATCGCGGACACAAATTTTTAATGCGGATAGAAATCTTTAGCGCGGACACGTTACTAGTGTGGATTTTCTTTAACCGCGGATACATTAAATCGAGGACACATTACGTTAGCGCGGACACATTACATTAGTGCGGACACATTGAATCGCGGACATACTACTTAAGTGTGGACACATTTCTTGAGTGCGGACTCATCTGAACCGTGGACACATTTCTTTAGTAGGATATATTATTTTATCGTGGACACAAATTTTTAACTGCGGACACGAATCTAAGTCGTGGACACAAATCTGTAGCATGGGTATCTAAACTGTGGACAGAAATTTTTTAAAAGCAGACACATCTTTGACTCGTGCGGACACATTTTTGTTTCGTGCGGACACATTTTTGTCTCGTGCGGACACAATTTTGATTAGTGCGGACACATTTTTGTCTCGTGCGGACACATTTTTGTATTGTGCGGATACATTTTTGTCTTGTGCGGATGAATTTTTGTGTTGTGCGGACACATTTTTGTATTGTGCAGATATAACGGTATCGCGGACATAAATCTTTAGAGCAGACACAACTTTTTAAAGCGGACATTTTTTTTTAATGTGGAAAGATTTCTTTTACGGGGACATATTTTGGTCACGGATATTATTTTAAAGTATACAAATATATTTTCGGGGGACAAATGAGATTTATTTGGACAAGTTAGTATTTTGCGGACACGATCATTTTAGGCGAATAAATTCATTTTATGCGGACAGGTTTAATTTCTGTGGACGAATATAATTAGAATTGGCGATTATTTTCGTCGTGAATAGATTTTTATTGTGGACAGATATATTCAGGGCGAAATAGTATATTTAAAGTATATAGCAAATTATGTATAGTAAAAAACCAAATGAGTGAGAAGGATTATAAAACCGTTGAAGATTCTTTGCCATTTACAAAATTAACTAGGCAACAAATTTGAAAACATCCGTCATTTGAAAAATTTCTTGAAAAATCTCTAAAAATAGATCCGTTTAAAAAAAGTAGTAAATTACAGAGATCGCCTGTAAAAGCGTCAAGTTTTGAAACAAATAAAGACTCTTTAGATGAAAGCAATTCTAACATTGGTGCTATTAAAAAAGTTGTAAGTCCAATAGTTAGTGGAAATCAAAATTCTACGCCGAAAGTAAATAAAGCTAGTTCAGAGGAATTTTTTGATACTACAAATAGTGTTTTAAATGAAACATTTCAAGTAGAAAGTCGTAATAGGTTTTCAGATATTGGAGGTTTTCAAGCTGAACAAAGTTTAATATCAGGCACGTCAAAAGATATTTTACCTACATTTGATCAGGGCTATAATTCATTGAGTAATACATTTTTTAAGAATATTGATGATATAAGTAAACAACAAGAAAATTTTGAAAAGACAGAAAATTTAGAATTTGATAAATTTTTAAATACAATAGTGAAAGATATTACAACAATAGAAGTTCAAAATAATACAGAAATTTCTGATACATTCGATAATAGATCTGTTATAGAACAACAGTTTGAAAAATCCAATACTGATTTAATTAATTTAAATAATATAGAACAGGAGAACATTTCTGAAGTTAGTGAGTTTCAGGATACTAGTAAGGTTGCTCAAGTAGAAATAAATTGCTCTAGTGAAAATTCTGTGAACATGGCTCCAAATGGTGCTGGCCACTCTGGTGATCAGTCAAATCGAAAGCCGATAAAATTGACTTTAGAAAAGATTGCTAATTATGTACCGGATTTTGATGGAAAAAATATGTCACCTACAGACTACATAGATATTTTGAAAAACGTGAAAAATTTAATTGATGATATTGATGAAAAAAATGTAACAAGTTTGCTAATATTTAGATTAAAGGGTGAAGTAGGAAGAGCATTGAGAAACAATCATTTGGATTCAATTGCAGAGTTAATAGATACAATACGAGTATTATATCCTATTTTAGAAGATATTCATGAATTATATGCAAAAGTCGTAAAAACTTTTCAAGGGAATAATGAGTCTGTATTATCTTACAATAATAGAGTTAAAGATTTAGTTTTAAAAATTAAAGAACTGAAAAATTGGAGGGTCTTTCGGAAGCTGAGGAAAGGAGTTTTGCAGGGCAATTAGATAGTAAAGTAGCAAGTAGCTATAAAAAAGGGTTAAAACCTGAAATAAAATATGAATTGGGAAATGAAAACACATTTCCTCAAATGTCACAAGCTGCGCTTAAAATAGAAAAGGAATTAGAAAGACGAAAGGGTTTTAGTGAGAGTTTGATAAATAATTTTTATGGCGAAAAAGCCGAGCAATTAAATAAAGTCATGTTTTGTCAAATGTGTAAAGATCGCGATCATGAAGCATTATTTTGCAAAAATGCAGGATGTGTATATTGCAAAGAAGATGATCATGTCTCAAATAATTGTAATGCAGTCAAGGATAAAATAAAATTAATTTGTAATTTTTGCAGTAAATTGGGTCATTCAATAAGCTCTTGTAAATTGAATAGAAAACAAAACTTTCATTGTCAATATTGTCAAGAAATGGGACATGAAGCTTCGCAATGTACATATATTTTAGAGTATATATTATGTTCAAAATGTAAAGAACCAGGACATAATCCTAATAAATGTGTAAATTCATCTATTCAAAATTCAAGAAAATGTAGTTTTTGTGATAGCTTTGATCATACTATGCAAAATTGTCCTGAAGTCTACTGTATGAGATGTAATAAAAGAGGACATATTACAAAATTTTGTACTTTAGGTGAAAATAAATTTCGGTTTTGTACAATTTGTGAAACTATAGATCATGATAGTAGTAATTGTGAAAAGATTAAAATTCTTGTTCAAGATTATAAAGCTAAGCAGCAGTTGAAATGTCAATTATGTGAAGGATTAGGGCATGAAGTAAAAGACTGTGAAAAATTTAAGGCAGCGCAAAGTACTCAACAAGTTAATAGAAATAGTTTTAGAAATAATTACTCCAATAATAGAAATAATTATAATAATAGTAATTACAATGGTAATCAACAGCAACAAAGATATTACGGTAATCGATTCAGACACCAAATTAAAGTAGTTATAATAATGGAGGAGTAAGGAAAGTTTGTGAATATTGTGATTTGGTAGGACATTCAATTGATGAATGTAGGAAATTATCAGCTTTAAAAGCCTCGCGTGAAAAGTGCGGATTTTGTGACAAAATAGGTCATGAAGCTAGTAATTGTGATGAAGTAAAAAAATTAGAAAATCAGCATAAACAATTTTGTTCGGGTTGTAAGGGTATTGGTCATACTCTAAATAATTGTTTTAGAAAGAATCAGGGAAACTTCAGTTCTCTTCCTGGAAGGAACGCGTAGGAAGGGATCATAGTAAAGCGTTCCCATTACAAATTGAGAGTTATGAAAATGATAAATTTAACAGTATGAGTAATAACGCATGTCAATATAATAATGATATAATAGATTTGTTATTTGAAACCTATGTATTAAAGCTAGAAAATCTTTTGCAATATATTGAAATTACGGATGAATTTTCGAACACTACATATAAACTATTAGTAGATAGTGGTGCTCAATTAAATATTATAAAGAAAGATAAATTAATTGCTGATGTAATTAATACTAGTAATAGAATTCTGATTTCTGGAATTACGGAAAATTCCATTAGAACGTTAGGTTCCGTTAAATTATTCATAAATGATACAGATTTTGATTTTCATGTAGCCCCAGATAGTTTTTCAATTCCTTATGATGGTATTTTGGGTATAAAAGCACTATTAGAGCAAAAGCTAAGATTAAATCAGCTATACATAAGTATGAAAATAATATTAATGTTCTAGATTTAAAGGAAAATATAGGGATTCAGAATTTAGTACCAATTTTTTATGAAAAAGTAGAAAATATGAATTTAGAATTTTCTTTAAATGATAAAGTTCAAACTGTCAATAATACTGTAGAATGTAGTAATGCATGTAATATAATTACAACTATGATTGTTGATTTAAGGGATGATACGCATGTTATTAAGGATAATGTAATAAATTTAGGGAATATATCTTTACAGCAAGATTTAAAGAAAGTTCTAAATACGGTAAGTAAAATTCATAGTAATATTGAAGAAAATGCGTCGATGGATGATAATGTTTTAGAAAGTAGCAGTATAGAGCAAATAGATAGTGAGCAACAAGATTTTCTGAATCAAAATTGTGAATGGAATAAGCGTAAATTGATTGAATTTTTAAATAATTCTAAAATCAATATTGAAACTTTCATTGCAAATATAAATAAATGTCTAGAAAAATATGTACATAATGATGAATTGATTAATCAAGATTTCACTATTAACTATTTAAAATTTATGGAAACATTAGAAAGTAATAATATACATTGTGAAAATGATAGAAAAATTCGTAAATTAAATAAACAGATAAATTATTTGACTTTTGATATTGAGGATATGCCAGAAAGTTTTGTTGCATTACCGGGCTTGAAATTGCCAAATGAAGAGGAAACTATGTATTGTGGTGCTATTTATTTAAATTTAACGAATGAAAATAATTCTAAAGAAAGCGAGAATTCAGGTAAAATTGAAAGGCAAAGATTATTAATGGATACTATTAATTTAAATCATTTGTCGCGAAGAAAGCGGAAAATTGTAGAAAATTTAATTTTGAAAAATGAGGATATTTATTGGTTAGAAGGTGAAAAGTTTGGAGTATGTGAGATAGAAGAACATGAGATAAATTTCACTGATGAAAAACCTGTATACGTAAAACAATTTCCTTTAGAATATACATTAAAGCAAATTGCTATTTTAGAAACGAAAAAATTAATTGAAAATAAATTAGTTAGACCGTCAACAAGTCCTTTTAATGCTCCAGCTTTTGTTGTTCCTAAAAAGGTTTTAACAAAGGATGGTAAGAAAAAATGGCGACTAGTAATAGATTATAGGAAATTAAATTCTAAAACTATACCAGATCCATATTTGTTACCGAATATTACGGAAATTTTTGATAATGTCGGTAAAAATAAATATTTTACAACAATTGATATGGTTTCTGGATTTCATCAGGTAAAAATGAAAGAAGCAGATATTCATAAAACTGCTTTTAGTGTATATCCTTTAGGTAGATTTGAATTTAAAGTACTACCTTTGGCTTAGTCAATTCACCTCGAGTTTTTCAGAGAATTCTTACGAGAGTATTAGGAGAATTAATAGAGAAAGGATTTTGTTTTGTGTATATTGATGATATTATTATAGTTGCTAATTCCATTGAAGAACATAACGAGAGATTTAATTTAGTTGCAGAAAAACTTAGAGAAGCATGGTCTTAAATTAGAGACAAGTAAATGCAAATTTTTCCAAAAAGAAGTTGAATTTTTAGGACATATAATTAGTGAGCAGGGTATTAAAACTGATCCAAAAAAAGTAGAAGCTGTTAATAAGTTTCCAATTCCGAGAACGAGGAAAAATATTCGAGAATTTTTAGGTTTAGCTGGTTATTATAGGAGATTTATTGAAAACTTTGCAGATATAGCAAAGCCATTATCGATACTTTTACAAAAAACGGAAACATTTCTGTGGACTGACGAAAGACAAAAAGCTTTTGAAAATTTGAAACATGCATTAAGTTCTGCTCCAATATTACAATTTCCAGATATGGAAAAACCTTTTATTATCACGGCTGATGCGTCAAAATTTGCTAGTTGGTTGTGTGCTTTCTCAAGGGGAAATTGGTGAAGGATAGACCAGTAGCATTTGCTTCGAGAGTATTAAAGGCAGCAGAAAAGAATTATCATACTTATGAAAGGGAAGCTTTAGCAATAATGTTTGCTGTAAAGACATTTAGAAATTATATCTATGGGAATAAATTTTACATTGTTACTGATCATAAGCCATTATTATCTTTTAAAACTGCTGATAAAAATTCGAGAGTTCAGCGGTGGCGATTGAAATTATTAGATTACGATTATGAAATTATTTATAAACCGGGAAAAAATAATGTAAATGCGGATGCTTTATCGAGAAATCCAATAGACAATATTCAAATAAATGTGATTACTAGAGCTCAAAAAGCGAAACAGTTAAAGTCTAAAGAAATTACGGAGATTTTGTCAAATGATCAGAAAATAGAAAGGTTGAATGAAGCTAGAGTTAAGCAAAAAGAGAAGATTTATAAAAAAAGGGGAAATAAAAATAAATCATTTGCTGAGAAAAACAATAATTTGGATTTGAAAGAAGGGGATAAAAATAATAGTGAATTATCGTATAAGTCTGTGGAAAAAAATATTGTATATACTAAGAAATTGATTCAAAATAGGAAAGATAATATTGTACATTTTATAGATAGTAAAGGGGAAGGTTTAGATATAAATACAAATAATTTTATTGAAGAAAACAATATTGGTTGTTCTATAAAACTAAATGAGGTAGAAATTATAAGTTTTAAGGCATATAAAATTTTTATTCTATGTATTAATGTGGCTCAATCAATTTCTATGATTAAAGAAAATATATTGCAGATTTTTAAGCAGTTTAAGGATATTTTGTTGATAGAAAAAATTGATCATTTCAGTATTTCAAAAGATCTGAAAATACATAATTTAAATTGGTCAGATATTGAGGAAATTTTAGTACAAGTGTTTGAAAATTCGGGAATAAGAATAGTAATTTGTTTAAATTATATTGAATATGTAGATTTTAAGGATAGAGATAGGATTTTTCAGGAAAATCATGATAGTTTATTAGGGGGACATGCAGGTGTTACTAGAACTTTTAATCGTATAAGGTCTAAATATTTTTGGGAAAACTTAAAACAAGATATAGAAAATAGAATTAAAAACTGTAGTGACTGTCAGAGAAATAAATTAAAAAGAGTAAAAACAAGACAGCCTATGGTAATTACAGATACTCCTTTTAAAACATTTGATAAAGTAGCTATGGATATAGTAGGACCATTGAATGTAACTAAAAATAATAACAAATATATTTTGACTATACAGGATCAACTTTCTAAATATTTAATTGCAGTACCGTTACCAGATCAAACGGCTGAAACGGTAGCTGACGCATTTATAAAGAAGTTCATATGCATTTTTAGTTCACCAAAAGTAGTTTTAACTGATAGAGGTACAAATTTTACAAGTAAACTAATGAAAGCAGTAGCCAAACGGTTTAAATTTTCAAAAATTGAAACAACAGCTTTTTCACCACAGTCTAATGGCTCTTTAGAAAGAGCACATCACCCATTGTGTGAATATTTAAAGAATTTCTCTTCTAAAAATACTTCATGGGATGATTTATTAGAATTAGCTCAATTTCAGTATAATACAAGCGTTCATAGTGCACATAAGTTTATGCCGTATGAATTAGTATTTGCTTATCCATCAAATTTACCTTCATCTGAACCTTTGAAAGTTTCAGAACAATTACCGACTATAATAATTATTTATCCAATTTAATTACAAATATGAAAGACATTGCTGATTTAGCTCATGAAAATTTAATAGTTTCAAAAGAAAAGTCCAAAACGTACTATGACAGGTTTATTAAACCGGTAAACTTCGAAATTGGAGATGAGGTATGGTTGATTAAAGAACCAAAACCTGGAAAATTAGAAAAAAATCATAATCTAGGACCTTTTGAAATTATGGATGTATCAAAAAAAGGCAATATTACTATAAATAAAGAAGGAAAGCAAATAGTAGTTCATGCAAATAAATTAATATTGCTTAAAAAGAAAAATTAATAGAATCAATTTGATTTCAGAATTCAAGATGGTGTTTATCTTTATTATCATTTTTCAAATATTCTTAAAAGTTACTGAAGCTACCATAGGCTACGATTGCGGCTCATCGGCGCCTAACATAACAACATACTCTCTATTGGACTCTGGAAATTGCGACTTTCAAGACAATCAAGTAAATTCATCAAGTACTATTATTGAGCTTATACAAATAGTAGATTTTCGTTCTATTCCAATTATTCAGTGTAAAGTTGAAATTCATAGAACTATATTTTCTTGCGGAATTTTTGGTCATTTGATACCAATTGAAAATGCAGAACAACAATACATTAAAGAATTAAGTCATGAACAATGCGAATTAATTCATGAAACGGGAATTTTTAAATATGATAACGTTCATACTATTTCGGATTTAAAAGTAAATTCAACAACTACTAAAGGCATTGATTTTGCGGGAAGTGCGGCAGATAGATCGTGTTCTGGTACGGCTTATGCAGACAATTTCGGATCATGGAATAATGACTTTGTTCGTGGCTTAATAAAAATTACGTTGATACAAAATAATGCTAGAGTAAATTTAAAAAATGATAAATTAACACTAAGTTCAGGAGTAGGTTGTAAATTTTCAAATAAAAATTGTATGGATATGGAGGGAGGAAATACGTTTTGGTATGTTTTACCGGAAGGAAAATGTTTTGAAAATTCATATGAAGTTTTGTTTAAAGGTATAGCGATAAAATATTTTAGTAAGGATAGTAAGGAAATAGTGTATGCGGTAAATGCAAATGAAATTACATTTGCATTATCTACGAAAAACGTAGAAGTTCATTGTAATAGAGAATTAATTCGCACAGAGCATCCAAAATTGTTCATTGCAGAAAAAGATAATGGTTTAAATAAATATTTTTTTGATTTAGATAAAGTAAATGGAGAAGTAGTTAATAGAGTTAATTTAGATTTGTTCACTTATGTAAATTCTAAGTTTGTATATGTAGAAAGACATTTAAGAAATCAAATTAATGATTTATATATTAATTTAATAACTGAAAAATGCGAGCTTGAGAAAAAAGTAATTCAAAATTACCTGTCCTTGGCCACTATTGCTCCTGATGAGTTTGCTTACAATATTATGAAGAAATCAGGTTATATGGCGAAAGTAGCAGGAGAAGTTGTACATTTAATCAAATGTGTACCAAGATCAGTAGTAGTATTACATACAGAAGATTGCTATAATCATTTACCAGTTTCTATGGGAAATGAAACTTGGTTTTTAACACCAAAAATCCATATATTAATCAAGAAAAGTAGTAAAGTAGATTGTAATACAATTGTACCAGCGTATTACGAAATTGATGGACATTGGATTAAACTCATACCGAAGCCAACAGTGTCTATTCCACCGAATGTTATCAAACGAGATACTCATTTGGGATGGACATTTCAAGCTGTGAAAAATTTAGCGACGAATGGCATTTATTCGCAAACTGATTTGGATAAATTACAAGAACAGTTAATGTTTCCTATGGAAAAAACACAAATTTTGAATGTTATTGCAAAAGATTTAGCTGGTGATGTAACAGATGGAGTTACATTTTCAGAAAATACGTTAACAAGCATTGCAGAAAGTACGTGGAAAAAAATATTTGAAAAACTTACTACGTGGGGATCCTTTTCATCAGGAATTTTCATGATTATAGTAATACTACACATTTGCAAATTGACAATTGACACTATAATAAGAGGATATGCTCTACATACAATATATGGATGGTCTATTAGACTATGTGGAGCTATTTTTAGTTCTTTAACCCATTTATTCATTTCTATGGGAAATACAGAAAAAATGATGAATTATGCAAAATCAAGAAATTATAAAGAAGAAAAAGAAGAGCTAAAAGAAGTTAAAATTATTTCGCAAAATTCTCAACCTATAGAAGCTGAGACATCATTTACAACAGCAACTTCTTTACCACCTAGTCCTAATAAACCACCTTATATTTATCCATCTAACACAAAATCTCAAAATTCTATAAATGTTTCTCAGAGCTCGAATTTAGATATTTTTTCGTTGGATTTACGGTAGTTTTTATTGTTTCAATGTTGGTTAAATATTTCATAAATGTCTTACATTATTTAGGCCCCGAGGGAATTACATCTCAAGATGTAATGTATTATTTAATTGTGCCGTACTACTTATTTAATTCTATGTGTATTTAGAATTATTATTTGAAAATTTCTTTTGAATGTTATACGAACTTTTACATTTTAATATGCGCACTGTTACTTAAAATAAGTATTTATAATTATTTATTTATTATAATCTAGAAATAGGTTAGAAATATGTTACGTATATAATATTATTATCTAATATTTACATTTTTTTTGTACTTATAAAATAATTGTAAATTTTGAATTTTGAAAATTGGATTTTTATTGCAATTTTATTGCAATATCTTGGGCCTCGAGGTGTAACGTCCTATGACGTTATTTATTTTTAATCTATGAGTTACAAATTTTAAACTAGTATTCAAAATTCAAAACATCAAGAGAATTATGATGTTCATTTCGAAACGTTATATTTTGAATGCGTGCTGTAATTTTATAACACAAGTCAGCAGTGTTACTTATTCGGCAATCGCTATACTTGTAAAACTGATTAATAAGCGTTATACTTTAAGAATCGGTCAACGTATTTGGGCTTTAAAAGAGCCGAATTGGCCTCATTTTAATTAGTCTCGTGTTTAAGTCCGAACTCCGTACCTCGCGGTTCGTCAATTGCGGAGATTTTTATTGTACTTCCAAGTACTCAATTGTGAATTTAAGAAGCAAATATATTTTCAATCATACTCGAAAAGAAAACTGTGAGTGCATCATTTCAATGACCTATCACCTATTATCCAAATAAGACGAGCAAGCAGAGAGAAAAAGACGAGGATAGCAGACGCAGCAAAATAAGACAAGTGAAACAGAAAAAGGTAAGTCAAATAAATACACTAAAAATACATATCGGAGCGGGTAACGAGTCTAAACCCAGCCACTCATAATAATTCTATACGCGCTCTCAATAAATAATTAAACATACTTCATGTCCTCAAATACATGTCCTACCTATGAGGTGAGAGTGTAGGTGGGACATAACACTATAATAAAGTACTTATTACTTCATTACTTGAGTAGATGATTGCACAGTTTCCTTCATATATAAGAGTGCTAGAAATATGATCTTTTCAAATTAAGAAGATCCGTTACCTTTGAAGCCTAAAATTAAAAATAATTTTTAAAATTTCTTGGTAAACTTTAATTGAGCAGAAAAATTTTATAATTAAAAAGATATCTAAAAAGCTATGAAATACAAAATTTAGAGTTTTTTTTGTGCCTAATATACTATTAAGCCGAAATAGACCAGAATAGTGTTCTACATGAGTTTTGACACTATCTGCGGCGTTCCAAGAGTATGCATGAATATAAGGGTTCAGAATTTGTCTGCATACTTTTCATATAAATATGGATATAGGAACGAAACGGGTTAAGTCACATGCAACGTAATATACTATTATTTTATATTTTGACTTTATATAATAGGCATGGAAATTTGGATTTGCATCAATACCAGAATTGATAACAAAAGTCCTGTTTCCGAATATGCAATTTATGAGCGTAAATGTTGATTGCAGTATGAATCATTATATTGACTACTATTTAGTGAAACGCTTTATATTCAAAATCGTTAATCTTAATCTTGTTTAAAATCAAGTCTTTTTATTCTTTTCATTATAGCCTACCCAAGTCCTCTTTATGAGTCTTGTACGGCTCTTCCCACTGTCTGATGATACCATGTAATGGTATCGGCCAGTGAAGTTCCCTATAGTCGGGATGCATGTACACCACATCGGAATGTAGTCTGCATGCATCTCGATTGGACCTACAGTTTACCTATATATATTTGTACCTTATAGTCGCAGATATTAATAATGTTATAAACAACAATAAATCTTGTTCTTACCAATATGGACAGCAAGTACAATGAAGTAAATTACACATTGCATCTTGACTTTTGTAGATATACGTATATATATATTTTTTGTGTTAATTGTAACATCTATTGGTATAGATAACCCTACATGTAATTATTCAATTTTTAAAAATATCTTTTGAAAGAAGTCTGGATGATTGTTTTATTTTTAATAGAATAGTTTGCATAATATTTATATACTGCGATAAGTGAACAAATATGTTAATGTTTCCTTAGGTTTTCGGAAATATATTTATTAAATGAATGTAAGCAAATTAATCTAATTTTTTTTATTCATAACCTTATTCTTTGGAGTATTTTATTATTGTCGCGAGATACTGTACTGTGCAATCATTATGACACGTTCCAAAAGAAAAAATATCGAAAGTCATTCACATGTATAATTTTTCAATTATCGCTAAAAAAAGTATACGTAGCTTTAAATTTTAAGTTGTAATTTACAATATTTATTTATACGCTTGAACGCATCAAGGAGCTGTCAAAGTACATAATTATCTTGTGCATGATTATCTACCATTTCACGGAATTCGAAGTTAATATAATTAAAATATCTCTTCAAATAGCGTTTAAATTACAGGAGCAACTACATCTCGGTTTTTGGAAATATTAGTTTTGCTATTCATGACAAATAAATTAACTACTAAATTTTTAATTAAGATTGTCATCCTCTTAAGCTTATCGTTAATATTACATTTTTTGTAAAGTAAACTCACCGGTGATCATCGTTCGTTATGATTCTATTTTAGAACGTTTCAAAATAATTGCAAAGTCTAATAAGTATGAAGTCATTCACAGAATTAATTATTTTTTCATTGAGGTTTCAATGAAATTCCTGAAAGTATATACGTTCGTGTAGACATCAGGTTTTCCAGTGGCACAATCGAGTTCCGCCAGCCAAGAAGCGATACCGATGACTTGGTTTTCAACAACTAGAGGACTGCCGCTGTCACCCTAAAATGTCAATAAAGCATTATTAACTAATACAAGTAATTAACATTCATCGAAATTATCATTGACTTTGAATTTAGTATAATTTACGTGGCAGGGTCCATGTCCTACGCTGTCGTAGGCGCACAACTGCGTCTTAAAAATGACATAAGAGTGTTGCGGTTGGCAATTAGTGTAGTCAAGAACTGTCATCTCCAGCTTCTGTAATTTGTCAGAAAATTTGGGTCCTTTGGCGGCAGAGGTACGTCCCCAACCGGTCAACATAGCCTTTGTATTGCTGACAACATTCTGTTTGGGTATATCCAACTTCTGCTGTTTCTCATCGAATCTGATGTCATGATTAAGCTGAAATTAAAAGCAGAAGACATTCTAGTAAAGTTTATTCAAAAATCCGTGAAAGGAGAAGCTTCATCACAATAGCTAATGAGTATTCGTAGTTTATCGATTTATTAATTTTACAATTTAAAAGGTATGAGAACTGTGTGGACATGAAACTGAAATATTCACGTTTCAAATTTTTTCAAATGGTCGATAATTACATCACAGAGGGCACTCAAATCGTGATTATTCCTTATTTTCATTTTCCATTATCCGTAATAAGCAGATTACCACTTGTTTTTGAATATATGGAGTATATTTGCAATTCTGATAAAGTAATAATTAGATTATAATATGTGCATACCTTAATTACAGCTATGTCATAATCAAAAGACGACCTTGAATTTGCGGACCATGCAGGGTGAAGTATAACTCTGATAACATCGTATGAATTGCGACTATTTGTGGACCTACTGGTACCGGTACTGACAGTTAAATCCAGATAGGGGGACTTTACATTGTGCACACAGTGCGCTGCTGTAAGGATATGTCTTTCACTAATGATGCAACCGCCACAAACGTATTTATTTTTAAGATGAATTGACGCCTGGTATGGAAAATCCTTGATATTCGCATCTTCACCCCCGATGATTCTCGGTTTCAGAGACGCGTTAATGATTCCTACGAATATTCATCGAATCGATAATAATTATACAAGCGGTGGGTTTAAATGAAATACATCTGTAATTGACTGAGACTGATTTATTAGACACAATTTATTAGTTGAGATGTTGTGCACACGAGTATTGAACCATCCGTTTTCAAGCATTCTGAAAGCATTTGAGCTCAATCATGTAATCTGATTTTGGTATAGATATGTATTTTAAGTGTATAGAAGAAGAATTTAAATTCAAAGGTATTTAATGGAAACTATAAATTATTTGCAAATTCTGAATTATTAATGATACTGGTATTGATTCCAAGTGACTATTGTTCTCAAACGTTGTACATTTTCCAAGTATTACAATCGTGGCGCTACCGCGCCCCTTAATTGATATAATTTTTTTTGAAACTTTAAAAAAAGACATATAATTCGTCATATCAAGGGACGCGTTAGTATCTTGATGGCAAGTATAAGTGTACGCAGTATATATATATACTCTGTGCTTTCGAGGAGAAACGCGACTATCATATTTATACTTTAAATTTGTTAGATAACCTCAGTGTTTTTCTTTCTTCTGCTAATATTTAGTGTGTAAGATGAATCCTCGATTTCAATATTTTTTCGAGATCTTTCTAAAGATATAGAGTTTGTTAAGATTTATGAAAAAATTTGTGAAAAAAATTAATGTTTCAAATGTTTCGATTGTTTTTTTTTAAGGCGAAATTTGAAGTAAAAATCTACATAAAACCCAACGTATTTCGTGCACGTATCGCATTTTAATGTGTATTCGTTGGCGTGCATTAGTCGCAAAATCGTACGCCTACTACAGGTATTTCGCGAGTACGTGTATATATATATGAACTCTGTGCCACGGGTATTTAGCTGTTACGTTAAATAATCTTAATGTGTATTCGTCGTCGCGTAATCTTTGCAAATAATGTTACGTAAATCATTTTAGGCTGTATTCGACGCCGCACGTTCTTTGCAAAACTGTATACCAGCTATTACCTATACGTTAATGTCTAACACATATTTTGTGAGTACATGCTTAAGTACATGAATTTTGTGCCGCCGATCTGTGTTGCGGATATTTAGAAATTGTGTATTTGAGTAGAAAAAAATATTCTCGAATGCGTTATAGTTAACTAATTTTATATAGCTTCAAAACTTCAATTAAGGCTCGCGGATAGAATTGGAATTGGAAACCTATTTATCAATTGATGAATTATTCAAAAATTTGCTTGAAGTATCTATAATAAAACAAAATTAAACTTGTAATAAGGGAATAAAATTTTAATTTTACGAAAACATCTCGGTAAATTTAGATAGTCACACATGGTGCGCGTGAAGGATTAAAATATATCATTTCTGAGCTGGGATAGTCTTCGAATAAACCGAAGATATACACTGTAACAAGTTATATTATTCGATTGCATGATGTACACGTAAGTTTTAAATACATAGATTCACATAAAAAACTAAGTTATCGGTTAAAGCTGTTATTAAAACTCATAAAAAGAGTATGTTTAAAACATACTTATTCCGAAGTGTAAATGTTGTCAATTATAAATTTTGATCTAATGAATACAATTTATTCACTCATATATAGTATCTGTAAAATAAAAATTTCTGAAATATCATAATGTATCCATACAAAATGTACGATATTTTAAATTTCACCTTTGGAAAGTTAAGAAATCATGGAATAAATTGTCAAGTATAATTTGAGCTGTATTTATTGTTCGCAAAGTATAAATTTGCTAAAAAAGTAGTGTATGAATTCAAAATATGAATTCAGAAAGATCACGGCTTAACGTTATATCCATTAATAAAAAGGTTATGTCCTGTTGTTGTTAAGCCAAAATTCGCGGCTATATGATTGGCTAATATCATGCGCATGCGTCGTAAATGTCTTAAATATAAAATATTTAAATATTGCATTTAACATAAATGTAGAAATAAATAATAAAATTCATATTTTGGTCGCCAGTAATCGATCAAGTACCATCCGGATGATGTGTCACATGCCTATGTTATCTGTTATTTTACTTAATTTATTTAAATTTTAAATAGTTTATTGTAAATACAATGTACATATACATAATACAGATAACATATAAGACATGTGACATATCAGTGGTATTATCATCTGGATGGTGCTTCCATTACTGACAATCAAAATATGAATTTATTACATATTTTTGTATTTATGTTAAATGCAAGGTTGAAACATTTTTCTATAAAATTTTCCTGCAGGAAATCCAACAGAAATTCCTGCAAGAAGAAAACATGCATCCTATAGGATCGCCTGCAGCGTGTTTCTATAAGGGTTGCATTAAACAATGTGTCATTACGTGATAATTTCCGGTGGTGCCGTGGTGTGTCGCGTCGCGTTAATATGTAGTCTGCTACACATGCACAAGTTGTCGCTCGTCGCTCGTAAAAACATAACCTCAGAATTGTGTATCTATTAACGTCGCACTATACATTTATAGTACATTACGATACTAGTGACATAAGTCGTACTTTACGGCACGACGTGCATAACCGCACGAGCGTAGCGAGTGAGGTTAGAGTCGTGCCGTGAAGAACGGCTTATGACACGCGTATCGTATGATTTTATATAGCACAGATTAGCATAAATCCGCAGCCACGGCTATCCGTGGCATTAGCTGTCCATTCTGGCACTGTGAGGTTAGTACACGAGCGTAGCGAGTGTGATATATACGGTGCCATAATGGACTACTTATGCCACGGATAGTCGTGGCATAAATGCGGATTTATGCCACTCTGTGCTATAATAGTATATTATGCAACGGGTACGGAAAGGGTTTATTTACAAAACGAGAGATTACGGCACGAGCCGAAGGCGAGTGCTGTAACGAGTTTCGTAAATAAACCCTTTACGTACTAGTTCCATACGATATTTTATGCTACTATAATCTGAAAATCAGCAACGAAGTTGCGATTTTTAGGTTAGAGTGGTATAAAAGTTTTGACAATTTCAAACGAGCAGTTTGGTCAACGTTTTCAGTACAGAACATTTAAAAACAATAGTTTTTAATGTTTTTAAAAAATTAATTATACATAACGAGCTCTAACTCTAGTTATAATAAATTAAGCAAGAAAATGTATTTTATATTTTGAATTTATATACTACTTATTTAACTTTGCGAACAATAAATACGACACACATTACACTTAACCATTAATTCTAAGACTTCATAATAACTTGCAAAGGTGAAATTCAAACTGTGATTATATACATACTATCAGTTAATAAATTGTATGCTTTATAGATACAAAAATAAATTATGTTATATTGCAAAAAGTTGTGTACTTGCCGTTAAGGAGTGCAAAATAAATGATGAAAATGACACGGTTCATTGGGATTTATGTAGCTATAGCGCAGCCAAGGATGTCTACCTTATAATGATTTTTAAAAGTAGTTTTGAATTATATAAAGAAGTCTGGAGAGCTAATAATAATTACAATAAGATCCTTATCTGGTATACTTAGTCAGTTATATATTTATAATATACTGTACGGCATGCTTGGTGGCGCTGTTGAAAGTGTGTCAAAGAAGTGGTCGCGGCAGACAGTAGCGCGCTGACTGCAGGTACGGCGTCAAAAAAATTCTAAAAAAAGCGGGGTATACCTATTCTGACAGTTTTTCAATGATTGAAAATTTTTTCTCGAAAATCATGAACTTACGGCGAAAATGACCAACGATAAAAGATTTTAAGAGCTTACTAAATATACTATACTTGGATTTCTTTTAAATATTTGGGTTTTGGATTAAACCGCTCCGAGAAAAATCCAGAATATTATAAAGATACCTGCATATAAAGAATTACGGAGAATCCACCATTTAAATAACTATATATCAGTTCTTCTGAACCGCCTGAACGTCGGTCTCGAATCTTATTTGCAACTTGATCCAAAAAACTACGAAGTGTATCATCTGGTTTTTGACATTGGCCTTTTTAAAAACCACGAAGCTCAACACCTACGTATCATTTTCGATCACCCCACATACCTAACGTTATCCCTCAAAGCATTCACACTTCAATTATTCAAAAAATGCGTATCATAGTTTATAGCGCAAGGTGAGCTAGTCGTGACCTAGGTAGTCCATTATTTCACCGTGAATATTAGATCCACTACGCTTGTTCGCTAACTTCACGGTAAACTAATCGACTGCTTATATCACAAATAATCGTGACTGCGGGTTTAGGTAAGCTGTGCTATAAAGTTGTATACGATACTAGGTACCTAACTGGAATATCACCCTTACCAAGATCCGCTGTTGACAAGCCGTGTGCAATAATGGGCCACTTAGGTCACTTGTATATCATAACATACTGTTGTAGAAAAAAAGATTCTTTTACGTTACAAATTTATTTTACGTATGCATATATTAGATAAAAACTTTGCATTATATAACATCAACATGCTGCTTCACATTCGTCTCACAAAAAAAAAAACATAAAAGAATTTACAAATGAAATAAATTCAAACTTAATACTTACGTAAATTTAATAAATTTAGTTTAGTAAATTAAAAAAAAAATTTATTTTTGATTTTCTAAGGTTATTTTCATAGGCATCACTTATTGCAGTATTTGAAAACATTATATATACTATATACTATTTAAATTTATACTGGAATTAATATTCATTACATAACGCGGAAACTGGTTCATTTTTTAAACTTTGTAGCAGGAGTACACTAAACATTATAAATAACGCATATATTTATGTATGTTACTATACACTTGGTAGTGTCGCCGTGCGGCACTTATAAGCAAAGTGCCTTTCAATTCTTCAGGATGGTCACAAACTACGTGGTTTTAAAAGAGTTATGCGCAAATATACTTTATGTCATTCTAACATAAAAATCGTATCTTTCACAATGATTTTATAGCTCTCGCAGCATAAATTAGAAGTGAATTTTTTCACATGAGCTAAATAACTATCTTCTGCACTCTTGCATTGAAATGTACTATTTCATCGAAAGTTCAATGAAGTATCTAAAAGCGTAGACGTTCGTGTAGACATCGGGGATTCCAGTGGCACAATCGTATTCTGCGAGCCAAGAAGCAATACCAACAACTTGGTTCCCAACAACAAGAGGGCCACCGCTGTCACCCTATGAGAGGAGAGTTAACATATTATTATCGTACACAAATATAATTAACTGCGATAGTTTAAGGGGGCCCGCCACTTATAAAATCTGAAACTAAAAATGAATTTTTTAAATTTCACAGTCAATTTGAATTTAATTAGAAAATTTTTTATCCAAAAAGGTATCTTAAAAGCAGGGAAACTAAATTTTTTAGAATTATTTGAGCCTAATATATTCGCAAGGCAGAATATACAGTACTCAATGATTTTTGGCACTGTCTGTAGGATTCCAAGAGTACGTACACATGAAATGGTTTCAAATTTTTTCTACTTGCCTGTTATATATAGTAATAATTATCGTATGAATATAGGAATTCTGATTTGATTGAGTTGAAGATTCTTTAAAGAATAAAAAATGAAAAAATTTCTTAAAATAATAATATAGCAATAATTTTTTTCATTTTTCATTTTTACAAAAATCTCAATCAAATCAAAATTCTTACATTCATCATATTATAGCCAATACCATAACAAGCACGTGGAAAAAAAAATTTGAAATCATATCATGCACATGCACTCATTTTTATAATTGGCTTTATAATTGGCAGGCCCACTTAAGGTGGATCGGGCGTGATAGACTGTACCTAGAAGCGATACTAATTTCGAGGTTTTTATTAAATATTTTGTTAATTTCATCGTTAACTTAATACTTAATATCGTTGATTCAAATACTACAAGTTCGCGATATTGTTATGTAAAACTCACGTATTTTCAGAGAATAATAGAGATACATGCTATTGCAGTGATTATTGTTTGAATTTTGTATCTTTTACAGTGTCTTTTATATGATTCGCCCAAACCATCCTTAAAGTACTATTAATAAATTGGCAATTTACATGACACGGGCCGTGTCCGAGACTGTGGTAGGCGCACAGCTGCTCCCTATGAATTTCATCATCAGAATGGTGCGACTGACAGTTAATGTTGTCCAGTACCGTCATTTGAAGCTTCTGTAAATTTACCGTAACTTGGGCTCTTTCGGCTTTTGAAGAAAATCCCCAACCAGTGAAAAAAGCCTTCGTACCGCTGATGACAATGTCGCTGGACATCTCGATCTTTTGCTGCTTGTCATTGAATCTGATGTTACCTTCAAGCTAAAAATAGTGCATCCAAGCTCTGTGTGAACTTTTTAATTTGTATTAATAATATGACATTTTTTACGAGCTATTGGTACGATTGGCAGGAAAAAAAGAATCAGACTAACATCCTGCATTTAAAGTTAAAAAGGAAAGTAGGACCGGATAGTTATACAATATAAGAATTAAATACTTGAATAACAGCAATGTCATAATTCAAGGATGACTCGTCTTTTCCGGTCCATAATGGATGAATCCTGATACTGGCGATGCGGTGAGAATTACCGGTCTCTGTGGAGCTACTGGTACCGGTACTGACGCTCAGGTGATGGTAGGGCGGAAAGTCATTTTTAACGCAGTGAGCAGCTGTCAGGATGTGTTTTTCACTAATGATGCAACCACTACAAAAGTGTTTATTTCTTAAACGAAGCGACGCTTGATACGGAAAATCCTTGATATCTGCATTTTCGCCACCGATAATCCTTGACTTGAGAGAGGTATTGATGCTTCCTGTCAATATTTATTTTAATATCGTATTAGCCAGTATTACCCATTAGGAACCCAATATATGAGCTTAATAATCATCTTTCGCACCCGCATCGAAGTATACTAATTCTTCTACTCTTTATTTATAATGTAATAAGTTAACATTTTTTCACGCGATAAGCTATGTATTACAAGCATCTAATATTGTAAGATGTAGAGCCATATTATAAAATCAATCTATGTATTTAAACTTTTTTTTCTCTGCTTTATTCCACTTGTCCCATTCACCATTTTGTTAAGTGATGTACTGTACTTGTTATATGCTTGCTTATAAATAAGTACGTGTTTTTTTGTTCTTCAAATTTTTTCGGAAAAGTATATATAATACGATTATGCAATAAAATTTTTTTCGGGTACATAGTCGTTCGGGGAAAAGGTATTCAGGTAAAGTTATTCGAAAGCGCCCCCTTAAAGAAAAGCTCGATTAAAATTTAGGTGCTCGCCAATGTTTTGAAAAGTGGATAATTTTTCAGCAGACGATCTAATCTGGACAAATTTTTTTCTAAATTAAAGCTCTTTTAACATACTATATTTTTAAATCAATAGGTATCTGTTAAGTTGTTAAGAAAATAAAGTTAACAAACTAGCGTGCCACACTTGGCCTTTCGACCCTTCGCAATGAAACGCTTTGCGTTTCGCTTCGCGTTTTGCATTTAAGGCACGACCGACTGACGCTCGCGCTTCGCGCTCGCCCGATCCCTCAGTATTCGCGCTTCGCGCTCGCAAGGCAAACCTGCATAAAATATATAATACAATTTCAATAGTATATTATTGTATCGTGAAATTAGCGAAATTACGGTGAGCAGATTTATGTTTATTTTTAATGAAAATGCTTAATAAATTTATTCACTGAATAAATTTGGGCTTGATCTGATGTATCTATAAAAGATGCTTGGAAAAAATTGTATTTTTTAAAGTTTTACGACATTTCTATTTAACTTTTTTATGTAAAATGTTATGGCCAAAAAATCGTTTTTCGAAAATCTAAGAAATGCCCGCATATTTTTTTTATATTCGCAATCAAGCCCAATTTTATACAGTCGCTATATTAACATAGGAAGACTTTATATATATATATATATATATATATATATAAATGGATCGATTGAAGCTAATTTCGTAGAGATAATATTGGCCCACTGAAATTTTTCTTTAAATAGTTAGTTTTTTGAGCTTTACAATGCGGTGAATCATTCGGAGCGTATAATCATTCCGATAAAGAAATGTATTTAAAAAATATCTTCAAGTTTTATATTTAATATTTTTATAAAAACTGTATACATGAAAAGTTTTATTATGAAAAACGAATTATTTTCATATTAAAATTTGATTTTAGCTTGTTAAATTGAATTCTAAGCATTTTCGACTGTTCATGTCAATAGGAAAATTCCATTTAACCTGTTTGTGTAAAATGCTTAGAATTTGAGCTGTGGGTAAAAAACCGTTTTTCGAAAATCTAAGAAATGCCCACATATTTTTTGCATATTCGAAATCATGCCTAATTTGATACTGTCACTTTCTTAACTTAAGTAGAACTTACAAAAAAAATTTGGTTCGATTGGGACTTATCTGACTGAGATAAGCTTATTACAATACACTTTAGTTAAAAATACATGTAAACTTAAGTATAAAGAGCTCCCATTTGAACAATTGGCCGGTAATCTCAAAAGTAAAAGAAAAACGTTGTTTTGTATATATAAGAGCTACACTCTCATAAATTTTCAGCCCGATTGGTCGAAAATTGGCTGAGATATCGTAGGATACAATTTGTGCGATGATAAAACTATAAGGCATTGCCGAGTTGCAGTCGTGCCTTAAAAGTGAAGAAAATCTCCAGATATTTTTTCAATTTTTGATTCGTAACTTTTTACTGTAAATGGCGCAGCTAGTTAAACAATTGTTAATATTCACATTTTTTTTACAGAATTTTCTTAGTTTAACTAGAAATTACGCTATTAAACATTAAAATTCTCTTTGCTTTTTTGTTTCAGATATAAATTGTGACCAGCATCGTGCTCGTCGTGCGGCAAGTGCACACTCGAGGCACCTCGGCGAAACGCTTGTCAAATCCACAATATTACATGTATCTTCACAAAAAAATTGATGAGATTGTTCAAATATAGTACTATAAACCATGAAAGTTTCGCTTTAATCGAATATTTTTTCCCTCTCAAAAAAATCCCCGAAAAAATTGATTTTTTGATACCTTTAAAGCAGGCTCCCCGCTTAACGGACTGCGCGTAAGACGATATCTTGGCCGAAGTGATCGTTTGTGACCATACCTCGGGCCGTATTTCTCATTGTTTGCTTACTATTCATTTCACACCATCAAATAACAAACTTGGTAACTACTTGTTATTGTATAGGCTATCTTGTAACACAGAGTTTTTGTCGATTCAGTTAAGGTAACATTGTATATTATTAAATGTAATAATTGAAAGAGACGGTCAACCTTGTTCTTGTTTATAAAAATAATACAAAATTACTTGTGTAAACACGAGACTTACTAAACATAAATAATTATAACAGTTACCTCGGAGCACTACATTTTTGTGTGATAAATAAGAGTTATGCAATACCTCATTTGATTTGCATGAGCGTCGATATCCCCATTCGATATATGGATTATGTTTTTGAACAAATTTTTTTTTTATATTTTGAATGTGGGTTTACAGAATAGGTTTATATTAGACTACTTATACATTTACTAAATAAATGTGTCTAATAAAATATTATATAACTCAAAAGGAACGTATTGCCCCGAGTTTAATAAAAAACGATTGATGAAAACCCGTGGTGAATGACACAAAATTCGACAGTTACAACAGCCTGCGAAAATGACTGTTTTACCGATGACTTTAAGCAATACAATACGAAAATTTCTATAACGTTATTAATAAAACTTATTTTATAGTGTTTAACTCAAGCCCACTCTCCCGCCCTTTCTCTTAATATACAGAAGGCGATTAGATAGCAAGTAATGAATTTGCAATGCTTATGCGTATCAGTTCTGCATGGCTACTATACCTAAATAAGTTGAGTACGAAGTTTTGTATTAGTTGCTATTGCCAATATTTTATATCTTTTAATCATTGCATTATAATTTCGCAAAACTTCGCGTACTTACCGATAAGGAAAGCAAAACAAATAAAGAAAATCCCGCACTTCATTTGGAGTTATACTGCTACAGTGCAACAAAGGTTTTATACGTTATAATACTTATTAGAGGTACAAAAACTTAGGTTAGAAAACTTTTCAGTTTTTGAAGTTATTATGAAAAATTTGCAAAGTTAGCATACCTTCATAAGTTGTACATGTGTAACAATGATTCTTATCTTTTTTATAGTAAGTATAAATATTTGCATATACTCATTCGATAAGAGCTCTGTAGGATACAAGTTGAAATACTATTTATAACCTCAAAAACTGTATAAATTTTTCCATATAAATCGTTAATAAGTATTACAACCCATTAACATCTGCCTCTTTATCTTTATTTCAAAATAAAATTTACTTAATATACTAAGTCTGTCGTTCGATCTTGAGCCGTCGCGACAACATCTTGCGATGCCAGAGGAAATCGGTGTGTCGTTAATCAAACCTCACAATGCTGAATAGCTAATTCTTTTAAGGGGTTATATGCCTGAATTCAAATAAAATTTTTTTTTTTTTATTTGATTTTTTTCACAACAGATTTATTGTAGAATGTACCACAAAATATTAAAGACATATGATTTTTGAAAATTGAGTATTTTTCATATTTTTCGAAACCCATAGCAGAAAAATACTTGTCCTTCGTATAGGCATATCTATCACTATGCAAAGTTTGGAATTCAAATATTCAGGGATTGAAAAATCAGTAGTTGTAATCTGACGTAACTTACTTCTGCTGACAGCTGTACTGATTTTCGGACAAGCTTTTCTCTTCAATGTTTGAATATTTTGATTCCAAACTTTGCACAATGATAGATAATACCATGACGAAGGTCAAGAATCTCTTAGTTTTGCATAATTCGTTATATTGTTTCAGATCTAAGTACTTTTTTGCTGCGTCCTTACTGACCGGTCACTATAGGTTTCAGGTCCCCTGAGTTAAACGTTGAAAATAACAGAACAGAATTTATTCATCTGAAAAATAAATACTTAACCTACGTAAATATGACTTTTTCTACTTGAAAATATGTATATCATACTTAATTTTGGCACAGTAAAATTGTCCATATAGTACTTCTGGGCCTCGATAAGGCCTATTGTTTTAAGCCTTAAATTTCTCCATTTTAAGTCTTTTGCCACGGGTTTCCGAGTCAACCAACCAATCGTTTTTAAACAGACTAGGTTTAAAATTTTATGAATAGTGCTATAGGCATTACGGATTACTTTTTTAATTTTTACCTTCCGCTGCGAGATATACATATGTATACATCCATACATATATATAATAAAAATAAGACACCATATCCATATGTATATAAATAATAAAATTTCAAAATTTTCAAAAAATTCAAAATCTTCAAAATTTTTTAAATTTACACATAATACACATGCATAAATATGTTGTGTAAAAGCTAATTTCCAAGAGCTTTGGTTGTTGCGTAAAAGAGCCCTTCGATGCCCTAATTATAAAAAGCACGGTACACAACAAGGGACGAATGACTTTTTCAGAAAAAGTCAACTTTCGCCCCTATAGTTGTGTAATATACTATTCTGTTATTTTCAACGTTTAGTTTAGTAATTTTATTTTAAAACATAAACATAAATTATTTACTAAATTATTAAATAAAGTAAGAGCTAATTTTAAAAAGAATATAGATATTTTTATTTTAAGTGTTCAAAATAATATAAATTTCGAATTTGAATGGAGGCTTGTAATTCCTTGACTAAACTTTTAAAGGGATAAACAACATATGCGCTAATTTAAATCACCGCTTAAAAACATGTTGCTATTGAAATGAGTTCAGACTAAATATTATATTATAGAAATTTTTTACTATATAAACAACAAATTATTTTTGAACAACCTGTTCCTTGTAAGTTTATTCTTTCTTTCTATAGGTATGTAAACATCATGTGCATAAGAAGAGTCTGTGTTACATATCTGTGGCTTACAGGAAGAACCACTTAAGTGACTTTTTCATGTTTTCGAGAAAAAGCGATTTCAATGTTTGGAGTAATACGGAAGATCGAAATGTCAGAGAAAAGATCTAAGTATTGGCTCATTTGATTAGGTATCTAATACGAATACAATCGTAACATTACATTTGTAAATAGTTTCTTTTTTCAAGCGTTTGGATAGGCGAAATTTAATGTTTGATACCTAGTTTTACTCCTTAAAACTGGTACAAAAATTTAGGTGGAACACTTTTTCTATAAACATTCTTTTTCTTTTTTTTCAAATAAGTTTATGTAGTTTTTTTTTAAACTAATTAATACAAATTTGTAAAAAATTACTTAAACTTGTTTAAAAAAATGAAAAGAAAATTTTATTAAAAAGTGCTTCACTTAAGTTTTAGTGCAAGTGTTAAGGAGTAAAATGAAATATTAAATATTTACGCTTAGAACCGTGCATACCGCAAAAAAATTTCAGTAAAAAACAGGTCCTGATAATAATAAAATAAATAAATATTTTTAAGAGTTCAATAACTTAAATTGAAGGTCTGAACGAACACTTTAAAATACAAGAAGCTTTATTATGATTGCATAAATAATGACATTTTTACAATTTTAAAAAACAAATTTGTTTTCGACCGTTAACCCTGTCATAACCCCTTAAAGTGTCCCTAATTCCAATTCATTTTAAGTTGCCATTTTAAACGAATTCAATCCTATACCAGCGACACTAATCAATTCAAAGAGATGGTTAAACTCATTTCGTTATTCATCAATCTTGAGTGTGAGCTTCTTTTAATATAAAATTTACACTTGTCTTCTGCACGTTCATTCGCATTGGTCTTCAGAAAAAAAAATGAATAATATATGAAGCAATGAATGCTAATAGTATTTATTTATTTAAATAAATTGATAAAATCTTTAATTGTAAAACCTAAATTAACTTAAAGATTAAAAAATAAATAAACTTAAACATAATCTTTAGATTGATATCAAAATTAAAGAAATGAAATTATTGTATAGAGTCATAATTTTTTCATTGCAGATTCAATGAAGTTCTTGTAGTGATAGACATTTGTATAAACATCAGGTTTTCCAGTGGCACAGGTTTTATCGTAGATCCAAGAAGCGATGCCAACGATAACGTTATTAACGACTAGAGGACTGCCGCTATCACCCTAAATATGTATTAATATAACATACTGTTAATGCATATAACAATACAAACACTTTCATCGATAAATATGGTGACTTACATAACAGGGTCCATGATCCTTGCTGTAATAGGCGCATAGCTGTCCTTTATTAATTGCTTCAGAATGTTGAAATTGGCAGTTGGTATTGTCAAGGAGCGACAATTCGATTTTATAAAGCTTGGCAGAGAGTTTAGCTTTTCGATAAATGCATCCCCAACCAGCTAGCTTAGCCCTCGTACCGCTTACAACATTGTGGCTGGGTAGTTCTGACATCTGTTGTTTTTCGTCAAATTTGATAATACCTAAGAGCTGAAATTGTGCACATGTTGTTGGTATATACTGGAAACATGGGATTCAAGAAAAGATTTTCAGTGTTAGCCTAATTTAAAAAAAGAATTGCTATTACAAATTCAAACGTAGCCTTTTGTTATAAGTCAATAAGAGGCGGATGTTACCTATTTCAAGTTGCGAATGTATTAAGGGACGTTATCGTATTGCCTTTATGGCAACTGTAAGTGTACAAAGTACTGTAGAGTCTTCTTCAAAAGTTTCCTTGCATTAAGTCAGCATAATTGTTATAATAAAGAATAATTTAAAAAACCCTGAGTTAGTAAATCGATGACAAATAACGTTTAGCAACTACGTCTTTCAAAGAATATTTTTGGATTGCTATAATTTATTTTCTTCAATTCTTTAGTAATTAAAAATTTTTAGTTTTTTGCAAGTCGATAAGAAAAGTTTCGATCAATCAATATGTTCAACAAAAGTTTCCATCAATATGTTCAACTGTCTATTTTAATGAACTGTTTCTTTTTCTCTTCGCTTTCAGTTTAATTTGCGATCACGTAGTTACAACTATGTTACAGAGCATAGTCACATTACGAAGTCGCCGTTTTGTTAAATATTATTTTATAGTACAGTGTGGCCTAAATCTTCTTGTAAGTGACGCTTATTCGTAACCTAAGCAATCGATTATCTTATCGTAGATATCTAACTTGAATAATCGTGGCACCGGATTTAGGTGCGTTGTGCTATAAAATTGATGTTAGTAATCTAACTGAACCCTCGCCAATGCCCGGGCGCTATGAAACACTTCGTGCAATAACGGCCCACTTAGGTCATTTGAATCGTAATATGCTATTTATTACTTGCAGCTAGCAAATTCATTGATTAAATAGAGTGTACCAACTCTTAAAATCATCTAGTATCAAAAAACTTTTAAAATTACCGTTATAACAGCGATGTCGTTATTAAAATCATTTTCATCGTTCCTTTTCCATCCTGGATGAATTGTAATTTTGGCAATCCGGTGAGAATTACCAGATTCTACAGAACTAGTACAACCGATACTGACGCTCAGGTCGCGGTAGGGTGGAACATCATTTTCCACGCAGTGAGCGGCTGTAAGGATATGCTTATTGCTGATGATACATCCACCACAGAAATGTTTACCTTTATTACGAAGCGATGCCTGGTATGGAAACTCTTTTATATCGGCAAGTTCGCCACCAATAATCCTGGGTATAATAGCTGCATTGCTACTTTCTGTAAGTCAATATATTTATTATACACCTATTTATTTTGTATTGGATATATTGGTTTGAGAAATTAAATGTAGGATGACAATTAGTCTATGACAAAAATTATTTCTCGTTTCACTTAATAACTGACGTATGCAATTGTCACAATACTTTATTCACATATAATGATATTAGTCCTCTGGAATATAAAATAGGTGATAAAAGAATAATATACATATAAATTATGCACTTACCCTTCAATAAGGCAAAGCCAATCAGGAAAATTACCGACTTCATTTCCATTGTTGCAGTTCTAGCACAATAGAGGAAATGTACGTTATAATACACACACACATATATATATAAAAGAGATACATGCACACACACACACACACATATATATATATATATATATATATACATAGATATATATACATACATGTATATAAGAAAATCCATTATGAGTAATGATTACTTACTTATTAAAATTATAAGGAAGTTTGAATAACTGTTATCTAGTGTAAAGTATATGCAAATAAGAGTACACAGATGTTTTCATTAATTATAATGTATAGTAATTTAACACTTTTCCTCAACACTTTTAATTTTTATGTTACTTTTTGTTTCATATGAATCAAATAAAAAAACTTTCTTAGAATTTCTTTGGAATATTTTTTACGTAGTTTTCCTTTCCTCCAGGAATTACAACAACTATTCATAATTTTTCTACTTCTATAAAGTTAAACTTGAAATAAAAATTTTGAAATTTGCATCTATGCCACATTTGTTAATGACTTATCTAATCGATTACAGCACGGTAGCTAACTTCATGTCGTGATTTTTTTTATACGGCACGCATTCGATACGACCAAATATGAAATTTTAGGATTACAGCAATAACCTACACGTTTTAACGGTGCCAATATTATTTTTAATGAGCCTAGAACCATAAAAAATAAAGAAAAAAAATTATAAATTTGCATGCAAAACTATCAAATTGTTAGAGTTTTGAAGGTTAGGAATTTTTACAGTATACATACATATGTCAGTATTTATTTTTTTTTGTAATATTCCATAATTTTTTTTTGTTTTTTACAGCCTCTTCTAGTCCTCATACAAGTCTTCGTACGAGATATTTATGGACTGAAGTACAAGGCATAAGGTGTGGAGGGAGGGTACCTTTCACCGAACCGGGGAATACTGATAATATGCAAGCTTGGATCTCTTCTCAAAGTGATGAGGGTAATCGATAAGAAGTTATGTTAAGGCTGAAACTATAGGCGTCTTTCGGGAAGTATACTAGTATAAAAAAGATGTGTAATCATTCTATTCGTTTTGTTATTGATTGTTCGTGTCGTCATGGATTATTGCTTCAGTCAATCAGAATGGACCCGCGCTCCAACTGCAGATACAAATATTTTAATTTTTTTTTAATTTTTACAGCTTTCCCAAGTCCTCATATGAGTCTTATATATGGCCCTTGCTTGTGAGTACTTAATTTCACTACATTGAGTCCACATGGAGAAAAAATTTCCCATAAATTCTACTATTTTTTATCGTAAATATTACTACACAGTACAGCAATCTGGCCACAGACTTGTAGTCTGTATAATTTTTACAGTACGATATAGTAAAATTTCTTTTCTCCTAAATTTTACTGTACTGTACTGTGAGAATTATACAAATTACAAGTATAAAATTTACTCTCACTGAAATAGAACTGAATTAAATTTTGCTTGTTGTTTCTCCTGTGTTATTTCTTATGTGTAGGGTGTAGGTATCAAATTTTGAGGAAGATCGGTTGAAGGTAATTTTGTAGATGAAGTTCGCAGTTGCAGTACTTAAAGTAGTCAAAGGGTCCTGTACCAAGATTAGAATCTAATATATTAACAGATACCGCTTGTATTACAAAGATTATAGATAGCAAATTGTCGCACGTTTCACACGTAACGTTATTACGCTCGCAATTGAATTCTTACCTAACGGAACGGCCTTATATATTAACCGGAGCGAAATCCTGTTCCTTGCGAATTTGTGCGTTTATCGATACGCCACCTAGTAGCAGCATCTCGACTCACAATGAAATAGGGGCTCTAATCTTCTTGCAAATGAATATCAGAGTGATATATATGTACATGTACGCATGTATATACATCTATATGTATACATACTATATTGCAACCGTCGAGCATATACACAACCGTCTTTGTTTATACTCACTGAGATCTTTGTGCGACACCACGATTGGTACCAACCGCTGAAGCCACCTTAAAACAGTGTAAAATAGGCTACTTTTAACAGTTTGTGACGGAATTACTATACTTTTTAGTAAAATTCCCTAGGTTTTTAGTAATATTTACAGGACAATTTTTCTCCGTGCACAATTTTTAAGTATTCGCGCAGAGCAATGGGGACCTACAATTTTATGTACATAGTAAAATATACTCGTTGAATCCGATATAGAAGAATCCGAACCACTGGAGTTTAGATGTATAGACACTTAACAAAGAGGTGCCCCCAAAATCGTCAAAAGTCAGGCTTGAACCCAGGATCCTTGATTACTAGCCCGATATTCTAGCGATTGAGCCATCATCGCTCTTATTTTATTCCATAAATTTTAATGTCAGTTTAAAAATATGTTTTTTAAAATGACAAAATAAAATATTACAGATTTTTAAATTGAAATTAGTTATTTATTCAAAATATAACAAAATACAATTAATTTAATACTGATTATCGTAACATTACAGTTTTTAAATTTATGATATGGTAACATATTTATGATTTTTTATTATTCGTGTCATTCAAAAATGCCCTCCTAAAACATACTCCTAAATGAGAATCATAAAAAACTTCGAATTTTTAATTTTCTGGCAATACAGACAAATTTACATTGTTAATTTTTGGAGTTATGATATCTTTTGGATGTTGCAAATAAGAAGAATCATGTATTAGTGGTAGTTGCTCATTATGATGCGTTGTTGATGCAGACAAGCGTTTGAAAGGTGATAAGGATCTTTTTGAATTATGTTTATTTAAAGCAGTTTTGTTCAATGTTTTCAGTGGAATCTTATAAAATTCATTAGACTCAGTCACTTTATCATTTGAAAATACAACTTTTTCTAAATTTTAATTAACTGCTTGTTTTTGTATAATAATTTCAGTAGTCAAGCATGAAAATCTTTCTTGTGTTGTTCAGTGAGTCTGCTGTACAGCCAGTAGTCGACTTTCAACCACCATGCTTTCTAAGAATAGTCATGTCTGCACCAGCTTCGACCAAAAGGCTAGCACAGGTGCTGCGGAAGCTATGACCTGTATACAATTCAGGATTTGGCAATCCTAAAAATGTGGCTACTAATTTTGGCGTGGAACCGAATTTATTGATACGATTAGTCTGATTAATGCATTACTATTGGATAATTTAAAGAAAAAAGAAAATTACCGGCAAGATATATATGAGTCATTCCACGGGATACTGGAAACTTCTGGGGGCCCGGACTACCGAAAAATTTTGGGTAGGGCACACTTACCAGACCTATTTTTTCTGATTTCTGGGACCCCTCCGAATAAGAAACCGTGTGAGCTGCATCATTATCGGTTGCCACCCGGGTTTCCGGTCGAAAAAACGCAAAAATCTTTATACATTTTCTTTTGCATTTTTACTGTTGAGCGCATTATTTGTGTACTGTGAGTCCTATGGGACTTGGCGCTATACTTTATATATACAGAACGAAAGTGCAGCTCAAGAGCTTTAAATCGAGCCTAAAATTTTTAAAATCGGATGTTCCGGTCACGAGTTACGCACGCTTCAATACTGCTAACTCTTTATAGGGCTCTCGCGAAACTAATCGATTTTCACTTTTTTTTTTTCAAATCCTCGAAACTTTTGATCCAGTGAATCGATTTTAAAGTTTAATAGCTTAAATTAAAGCTCTTTTCCTCAACTTTACGATTTTTAGGTCGAAAATTGATTTTTCTTATCTGTTGAGCTATATATATGCGTTCAGAATACTAATCCGCTTTAGAAGCATATATATAGATCAACAGATAAAAAAATTTTAATTTAGACCTAAAAACCAAAAAGTAGAGAAAAAGAGCTTTAATTTGAGCTATTAAACGTTAAAATCGAAGCATTGGATCGACAGTTACAGGGATTTGAAGAAAGGGAAAAATGTGTGGTTTTTGGAAAAATCGAGCTATTTCGTGAAAGTCAAACCAAACCACTTTTTTCAAATGGTCATAGATTTTGATCGAGTGATTCGATTTTGACGTTTAATAGCTTAAATTAAAGCTGTTTTCCTCAGCTTTTTTGTTGATACAAATATTTTTTTGTAGTGAGCTATATATATGCTTCTAAATCCGATTGGTTATTTGAAAGCATATATATAGCTCACTATATATCAAATTTAAATTTTGACTTAAAATTCAAAAAGTCGAAGAAAATACCTTTAATTTAAGCTATTAAACGTCAAAATCGAATTACTCGATCAAAATTTATGACCATTTGAAAAAAGTGGTTTGATTTGACTTTCACGAAATAGCTCGATTTTTCCAAAAACCAGACATTTTTCCCTTTCTTCAAATCCCTATTACTGTCGATTCAATGCTTCGATTTTGACGTTTGATAGCTCAAATTAAAGCTCTTTTCCTCTACTTTTTGGTTTTTAGGTCTAAATTAAAATTTTTTTATCTGTTGATCTATATATATGCTTCTAAAGGGGATTGTTTTTCTGAACGCATATATATAGCTCAATAGATAAGAAAAATCAATTTTCGACCTAAAAATCGTAAAGTTGAGGAAAAGAGCTTTAATTTAAGCTATTAAACTTTAAAATCGAGTCACTGGATCAAATGTTTCGAGGATTTGAAAAAAAAAGTGAAAATCGATTAGTTTCGGGAGAGCCCTATAAAGAGTTAGCAGTATTGAAGCGTGCGTAACTCGTGACCGGAACATCCGATTTTAAAAATTTTAGGCTCGATTTAAAGCTCTTGAGCTGTACTTTCATTCTGTATATATAAAGTATAGCGCCAAGTCCCATAGGACTCACAGTACCTCACAGTACACAAATAATGCGCTCAACAGTAAAAATGCAAAAGAAAATGTATAAAGATTTTTGGGTTTTTTCGATCGGAAACCCGGGTGGCAACCGATAATGATGCAGCTCGCACGGTTTCTTATTCGGAGGGGTCCCAGAAATCAGAAAAAATAGGTCTGGTAAGTGTGCCCTACCCAAAATTTTTCGGTAGTCCAGGCCCCCAGAAGTTTCCAGTATCTCGTGGAATGACTCATATATACATCTTGTGTGTATGTCTTGTGCTATAGCTATGGTCTTGCATTTATGTACTGCTTGCATGTACCGTAAAAATGTTTGTGATTATGAAAGTTTTTGGTAAATTATTTTTCGTTCTATTAACTTTTACGAGGAGCAAATTTTGTGTCTCAATGAATTCGTCGAATAATAATGAATCGTGAAATTGTTATCTTTTGAGAGCACCAGCTATATACCAAAGATAAGTATTACCTAAAAATGATTAAAAAGTTTCAATTTATTGTTTATTTCAAAAGTATTATTTAATTTTAGCGATAGAGTCATTATTAAACAATTATTTAATTTTTCTTACCTTTATAGTTAAATATTCATTATCAGGTGTTCCAACAAGAAATTTTGTAATTTGCTCCTTTGTAAAAGGTTTGTTTTTTAGCTGGTGTTATGTCCTACCCTCACTCTCACCCCATAGGTAGGACTATACTAGTGTGGATTTGTTTTAAAGAGTGAGAATCAAGTGGCTAGATTGATATAGTAAATAATAAATGAGAACAATTAAGCATGTCTTCGAGCCAGTACAGTTTATTATGTTTACCGACGTTTCGAGTCGTTACGACTTCTCATCAGGGCTGCAAATCCAGTACAAAAATTATAAACAATTGTAAATTTAAAAATAATTTTATAAATGAATTTTACAAATGAATTTTACCTTAATAGTAATTATAATTTACTCTACTATCGACATAATTTAAACAAATTCAACATGGTATACGCCAGCTAAAATCAAAGTTAAAAATTAAAAATCTTACTGATTTTAACTAAGAACAATTTTACTTTTTTGCAATGATCGACCGCTTATAACAGCGACGGTGTCACCAGATGGTGATGTGACGAGAAGATTATCTTGTTCTCAAGCTCGCATTTTTCATTAATTAAATAATTTATAAATAATATATATTATTAATCTGATTTCTTAAATGTCTTTCTACAAATACAAACTTAGAATTTACATAAGTGAACAAATCTAAATTAACTACTTCTTCATTTACTTTATCCAAATCAAAAGAATATTTATTTAAGCTATTATCTTTTTCTGCAATGAATCATTTTGGATGCTCGGTACGAGCATCCAAAATTCTCTATTACAATGGACTTCTACATTTTTCGTAGCTAATGCAAATGTAATTTCATTTGCATTTACTGCATAAACTATTTCTTTACTATCTTTACTAAAATATTTCATTGCTATCCCTTTAAATAAAATTTCATATGAATTTTCGAAGCATTCTCCTTCTGGTAAAACATGCCAAAATTTATTTCATCACTGCATATCCATAGAATTCTTATTGGGAAACTTACAAACTACGCCTGAACTTAATGTTAATTTATCATTTTTTAAATTTACTTTTGCATTATTTTGAATCAGAGTAATTTTAATTAATTCACGAACAAAGAAATTATTCCATGATCCATTATCTGCATAAGCAGCACCAGCACACGATCTATCTGCTGCACTTCCAGCAAAATCAATGCCTTTTGTCATAGTTGAATTAACTTTTAAATCCGAAATAGTATCAACGTAATCATATTTAAAAATTTCCGTCTCATGAATAAATTTACATTGTTCGTGACTTAATTCTTTAATATACTGTTGTTTCGCATTTTCGATTGGTATCAAGTCTTCAAAAATTCCGCAAGAAAATATAGTTCTATAAATTTCAATTTTACACTGATATGAATAATTGGAATCGACCGAAAGTCTATTATTTGTATAAGTTCAATAATATCATTTGATGAATTTACTTGATTATATCTTAAAAATCGCAGTCTCCAGAGTCCAATAGTGAATATGTTGCAATATTAGGCGCCGATAAACCGCACTCATAGCCTATGGTAGCTTCATTAGCTTTTAAGAATATCTGTAAAATGATAATATAGATAAACACCATTTTGAATTTTGAATTCAAATTGAACATATTAATATTTCTACTATTTGCTTTCCTTCTTTATTTATAATAATATTACCATTTTTAGATACATCCATAATTTCAAATAGTCCTAGATTATGATTTTTTTCTAATTTCCCAGGTTTTGGTTCTTTAATTAACCATACCTCATCTCCTATTTCAAAATTTACTGGTTTATTAATCTGTCGTAATATGTCTTAGACTTTTCTTTTGAAACTATTAAATTCTCACGTGCTAAATTAGCAATATTTTTCATATTTGCAATTAAATTTGACAGATAGTTATTATAAGTAGGTAATTGTTCTGAAGCTTGCAAAGGTTCAGATGAAGGTAAATTTGGTGGATAAGCAAATACTAATTCATATGGCATAAACTTTTGTGCACTATGGATACTTGTATTAAACTGAAACTGTGCTAATTTTAAAAAATCATCCCATGAAATATTTTTAGAATAGAAATTCTTAAAATATTCACACAATGGGTGATGCGCTCTTTCTAAAGAACCATTAGATTGCGGTGAAAAAGCTGTTGTTTCTATTTTTGAAAATTTAAATTATTTAGCTACATGTTTCATTAATTTACTTGTAAAATTTGTACCTCTATCAGTCAAAACTACTTTTGGTGAACTAAAAATACATATGAATTTTTTTATAAATGCATCAGCTACTGTTTCAGCTGTTTGATCTGGTAACGGCACTGCAACTAAATATTTCAAAAGTTGATCCTGTATAGTAAAAATATATTTATTATTATTTTTAGTTACATTCAAAGGTCCTACTGTATCCATAGCTTATACTTTATCAAATGTTTTGCAAGGAATATTCGTAATTACCATAGATTGTCTTGTTTTTACTCTTTTTAATTTATTTCTCTGACAATCATTACAATTTTTGATTCTATTTTCTATATCTTGTTTTAAATTTTTCCAAAAGTACTTAGCCCTTATACGATTAAAAATTCTCGTTAGACCTGCATGACCTCCTAATAAGCTATCATGATTTTATTGAAAAATCTTATCTCTATCCTTTAAATCTATGTATTACATATAATTCAAACAAATTACTATTCTTATTCCAGAATTTTCAAAAACTTGCACTAAAATTTCTTGAATATCTAACCAACTTAAATTATGAATTTTTAGATTTTTTGAAATACTGAAATGATCAATTTTTTCTAACAATAAAATATTGTGTAAGTTCTTAAAAATGTGAAATATTTTTTTTTTAATCATAGAAACTGATTGAGCTACATTAATACATAAGATAAAAATTTTAAATGCTTTGAAAGTTATAATTTCTACCTCATTTAGTCTTATATTAAAAGAAATATTATTTTCCTTAATAAAATTATTAGTATTTATATCTAAACCTTCCCCTTTATTATCTATAAAGTGTACAATATTGTCCTTTCTATATTGAATCAATTTCTTAGTAAATACAATATTGTTTCCCACAGACTTATACGATAATTGACTATTATTTTTATCTATCTTTGTCAAATCCAAAATATTACTTTTCTCTGCAATACATTTATTTTTATTTCCCCCTTTTTAAATAAATTTTCTCTTTTTGATTAATCCTAACTTCATTTAACTTTTCTATTTTCTGATCATTAGACAAAATATCAGTAAATTCTTTAGATTCTAACTGCTTCGCTTTTTGAGCTCTACTAACTAAGTTAATCTGAATATTATCTACTAGATTCCTCGATAAAGCATCAGCATTTACATTATTTTTTCCTGGTTTATAAATAATTTCATAGTCATTATCTAATAATTTCAAACGTCATCGTTGAACTCTCGAATTTTTATCAGCAGTTTTAAATGATAATATTGGCTTATGATCAGTAACAATATAAAATTTATTCCCATAAATATAATTTTTAATGTCTTTACAGTAAACATTATTGCTAGGGCCTCTCTTTCATAAGTACGATAATTTTTTTCCGCTGCCTTTAAAACTTTCGAAACAAATGCTACTGGTCTATCTTCTCCAATTTCCCCTTGAGAAAGTACACAACCAACATCAGCCGCAATAATAAAAAGTTCTTCCATATCTGGAAATTGTAAGATTGGTGCAGAACTTAATGGATGCTTTAAGTTTTCAAAAATTTTTTGTCTTTCGTCAGTCCAAACAAATGTTTCCGTCTTTTGTAAAAGCATTGATAACGGCTTTGCTATATCTGCGAAATTTTCTATAAATCTCCTATAATAACCAGCTAAACCTAAGATGTCTCTAATATTTTTCCGTGTTCTTGGAATTGGAAATTTATTTACAGCTTCTATTTTTTTCGGATCTGTTTTAATACCCTGTTCCCTAATTATATGGCCTAAAAACTCAACTTCTTTCTGAAAAAATTTACATTTACTCGTCTGTAATTTAAGACCAGCATCTCTAAGTTTTTCTGAAACTAAATTAAATCTATCATGTTCTTCAACACAATTGGCAACAATAATAATATCATGAAGATACACAAAACAAAATCCTTTCTCTAATAATTCTCCTAATACTTTCGTAAGAATCCTTTGAAAAACTCGAGGTGAGTTGACTAAACCAAAGGGTAGTACTTTAAATTCAAATCTTCCTAAATGATAAACACTAATAGCAGTTTTATGAATATCTGTTTCCTTCATTTTTACTTGATAAAATCCAGAAACCATATCAATAGTAAAATATTTATTCTGACCTATCCCACTAATAAAAAGTCATGACCGGATGTTTTGAAGCCGCTGAAGACGAATTGTTATTGACTGATATTGTGCGCGTGCGTCAAGACTCAAGAGCCAATATGTTCATGTATCATGGTTCATGTGTTTCCGGTGAATGCGTTAGTTTCAGGTTAGAGCGCGCGAAGACCGCTGATGTTGATCTAATATTCTAGCCTAATATAATAGCACAAAAGATCTGCATGCAAGAAGAGCGCAGGTACAATAAATCGAGAAAGATTTGTCTTTATTTTATGTACAATAGTTATAGAATCGACAATGGGTTCATGAGCTCTTCATATATAGGTATACCTATGCACAGTTCGATAAGTTCTTTTTAAATATAAAGATAAACAGGATAAGCTGTACTTTAAAAAATATCTTTTAAAAGAGAAATAATTCTTCAAAATTTTCAAAATAAAAATCGACTTTGCGATTATTTCAAGTATTTTTGAGTACTATTAAATTATAAACAAACTGCAAGAAAAATTAGTATTATCAAAAATTTCCGTAATATTTGGTAACAAGTATGGATCTGGTAGAGTTTTAGAATTTAAATTCCGATAATCTATTACTAACCTCCATTTTTTCTTACCATCCTTTGTCAAACCCTTTTTCGGAACGACAAAGGCTGGAATATTAAAAGGATTTGTTAATGGTCTGACTTATATTCAATTAATTTTTTCGTTTCTAAAACAGCAATTTGCTTCAATGTATATACTAAAGGATATTGTTTACGTATACTGGTGTTGCATCCGTTACATTAATTTCATGCTCTTCAACATCACATTCCCCAAAATCCTTCTAACCAACAAATATCATCATTTTTTAAAATTAAGTTTTCTACAATTTTCCTCTTTCTTCGCGACAAATGATTTAAATTAATAGTATCCATTAATAATCCTTTGCCTATTGATGTTATTAGAATTCCGGATTTCTTCAGAACTTTTATCATTTGCAGAATTTAAGTAAATGGCACCACAATGCAAAGTTTCTTCATCATTTGGAAATTTTAACTCTGGTATTGCAACAACATTTTCTGGCATATCTTGAATATCAAAAGTCAAATAATTTATTTTTGTCCTTAATTTACACATTTTTTCATTATTCCCGAAATTTATGTTATTACTTTCTAATGTTTCAATAAATTCTAAATAATTAATAGTGAAATCTTGATTAATTAATTTATTTACATTTACTTATATTTGCAATCAAAGTTTCAATATTAATTTTAGAATTATTTAAAAATTCAATCAATTTACGCTTATTCCATTCACAATTTTCTAAAGTATTAATATTATTACTATAATTATTTATGGCTGATTTTAATGTAATTTCGCTTCCATTTATTTATAAATAATCCTTATCTAATCTTAATTTTTGCTCTAATAATGCTTTTGCCCCCATAATACCATAATAAGGAGTTGAAAAACTATCAAGAGCTACATAAAAATCAGAATCTGTTTCATTAATAAATAATTTTACAGTACCTATCGTGCTTATGGAATTTTTCGTAATTCCAGAAATCAAAATTCTATTACTCCTATCAATTACATCAGCAATTGATTTATCTTTCTTTATAATATTCAATTGAGCGCCACTATCAACTCATAATTTATAAGTAGTTTTTGAATATTCATCTGTAATTTCAATATATTGTAAAAGATTTTCTAACTTTAATACATAGGTTTCAAACAATAAATCTATTATATCATTATTATATTGACACAAATTATTACTCATACTATTAACTTCATCATTGTCATAACTCTTCATGTGTAATGGGAACGCTTTATTATTGCAATCCCTTCCTATGCGTTCCTTCCAGGAAGAGAATTGAAGTATTTAAAGTATGATCAATACCCTTACAATCTGAACAAAATTGTTTTTGTAGAGATTTTAATTTTTTAATTTCATCAAAATTATCATCTTTGTGACCCACTTTATTACAAAATCCGCACTTTTCTTGCGAAGCCTTTAAAGCTGATCATTTTTTACATTCATCAAATGAATGTCCTCCCCAATTACAATATGCACACACTTTTCTTACTCCTTCATGATTGAAATTATTCCGATTCTGTGGTTTGAATCTATTCCCATAATATCTTTGTTGCTGTTGATTACTATTGTAAGTACTATTATTATAATTATTTCTATACCCATTTCGATTAAATTGCTGGCTATTTTGTGTTTTCAATTTTTCAGTCTTTTACTGCATGCCCTAATCCTTCACATAATTGACGTTTCAATTGCTGCTTAGCCTTATAATCCTGAACAAGAATTTTAATCATTTCACAAACATTACTATCACGATCTGAAATTTTACAAATTGTAAAAAATCGAAATCTATCCTCACCTAATTTAAAAAATGTTGTAATATGACCTCTTTTATTAGAACGCATACAATATACTTCTGGATAATTTTGAATAGTATGATCAAGACTATCACAACAACTACATTTTCTTGAATTGACATTGTGATCTTGAACAAACACATTTACACATTTATTTAGATTATGCCCTGGTTTTTAACATTTTGAGCAGAATATATACTCCAAAATATATGTACATTGCGAAACTCATGACCCATTTCCTGACAATACTGACAATGAAAATTTGGCTTTCCGTTCAATTTACATGAGCTAATGAATGCCCAGATTTACTACAAAAATTACAAGTTAATTTCATTTTATCTTTTACTACATTACAATTATTGGATAGATGGCCATCCTCTTTGCAATATACGCAACCTACATTTCTACAAAATAATGCTTCATGATCACGCTCTTTACACATTTGACAAAACATTACTTTGTTAATCGATGGCTGGATGGAACAACCCCGTAACTCGGGAGTTGCTTGGAGAACCCCGTAACTCGGGAGTTGCTTAGAGAACCCCGTAACTCGGGAGTTGCTTGGAGAACCCCGTAACTCAAGACTATCTTGGAAAATCCTGTAACTCAGAAGCGCATTTTCAATTCTAAAATTTTGTAGTGGCAGCCCTGCGGGAAATTGAAAAATGCGATTCTAATTAGATAAAAGAGTCAAGAAATTCGAAAAATTTCTCTACTAAATAAATTAAATTATTTTAAAGTAGAGTTGGAGCGCTCGCTCTCGTTCTCGCTCTCTTTTTTACTTCGTTATTGATAATTTTATTTTTAACATCTCGTGTGGGTGTGTGTATTAAGACACACACCCACACGAGATGCCTTTCTTAGCGAGAGAAGTAAAGGAAGCGCAAAAATGAATATCGCGCGGGAGCACGCGTATGTGTAACTGAAATATTAAAGCGCGAGAGCGTTCATCTTTAAAAGTGTCGTCGTGAAATTTCAGAAGTGTGTGAATGAACCTTAGCGAGATCGAGAGTAATAGAATTTGTTTGTCTGCGAGAGAAAGAGAGCGAATTGTTATAAATACAAAAGTTAGCGATATAATTCATTGAACTCAGATTTTGTGCTTCCGAGACGCACAGATTCGCACACACTTACAGCAATGAACGCGCCGCGCACGCCATTGTAAAATACACACAGGCAACAATCGCATACTTATAGACTTTCATTTAATGCCGCCGCTCGTCATTCCCGTCGGAGCCGAGACGAACAAGTTTTAAAAACCACGAGCAAAACAAACGCAAGCAAACAATTAATCGAGTGTTCACACTGTAGTCGAACACAGCAATGCCATGCGTTGCACCAGGTCAATTTTTTATAACGACGCTTATAAAGCGCGAGGTAATTAAGACCGTGCATGTGAAAACCACGCGTAAAAAGTAAAAAAGAGAGCGAACGCTCCTACTGTACTTTAAAATAATTTAATTTATTCATATTCTGAATAAATTTTAAAGTTTACAACAATAGAATATATGTAGTATTTTAGTAGAATTTTTCAGAAATTTTTCGAATTTTTTGACTCTTTTTTTAAAATTAGAATTACATTTTTCAATTTTCCGCAGGGCTGTCACTACAAAATTTTAGAAACGAAAATGCGCTTCTGAGTTGTGGGGTTTTCCAAGATACTCTTGAGTTACGGGGTTCTCCAAGCAACTCCCGAGTTACGGGGTTGTTCCACCCAGCCATCGTAATGCTCTCCTCTTTTTCTCCATAGCAATTATTTATCAAATCTTCACTTAAACGTTTTCGCTTTTCTAATTCTTTCTCTATTTTTAGTACTGCTTGCGGTAAATCTGAAAAAGTTGTTTCATTTCCTAATTCAGATTTGATTTCATATCTTAATCCTTTTTTATAACTTATTGCTACTTTATTATCTAGTTCTACCCCAAATCTTAACTCTTCAACATTAGAAGGGTCTTCCCATTTCTTTAACTCTTTGATTTTCATTACTACATCTTTCACTCTATTATTCTAAGTGTAACGGGTTTTGTCCACGTTAAATGTAGTTTTCTACTTTAATTCTCCGTGGGTTTTGAATAAAGAAGATAGGGAAATTATTATAGAAATCAAGCAAAACAAACAGAGTATCTGGTAAAATGCTACTGCGTGTATTATTACTTCAAATACACCATTGATTTTATAATAGATAAACTTATACACTAGCGTTGCTTCGGCACACGAAACGAGAGCCACGGATGCTATGCGTTGGCGAGAGTGAGAGAGAGAGGAGCTGGTACTTACAAAGTGTCGCCGATACCTCACGTGCAGCTTCGCAATAATTCGGTAGTCCTGCTCTGTACAGAGTCTCCACCCGGGAAGTACAACGCTCAGTTTACACCACGTCCTAGATAACTGGTAAACAATGTAATCGCACTGAACGTTGTAAAACGAAACAACGTCCGCGTATATCCTACTCTTTACAAAATGTAGAAGCTAGCAACCTCTCTTACGTACAACCGACGCGCTTGATAGTCAAACCGAATCTAGCTTAACCTTCCTTGACCAGCTTCGCTTTCTCGCGCGTACTCTACACGCGCGTACAGCCCTCGAACAGCTGGAACAGTCTGAAAACTTACATGCAAATGATACAAGCAAATGATAAAATCAATAACAAGACACCCTTGGCTCTCTTATGCAAAAAAAATATATTTCAAAAGAAATTTTCGGGTTCTCACACTAAGCAGCGTAACGCATTAGAAATAGCGCACCTCGTCCTATTTGATCGCGTACGTCGCGGAGACAATTCAACTTGCAGTTCTCGCTGTTTCCTAGTACCTTTCGGTCGACCGCGTTTCGCATTGACTACCGGTGAATTTCCGTTTTCGGCTTCTGACGCATCAGACTCTGCGAGAGTCGTCTCTTTCCCCACCCCCAGGAGCCCTCGTATAACGAGAAACGGCGATTCAGGTTTTACGCGGCCTACCTCGCTTACGTGGAACATCCACGTTTTTACTCAGCGCAATATTTCGCCCCTCACATTCATTCTTCTCGCTAACGGTCGTTGGTGGTCGAAACATCTACTTCTACAGGATCACCGTCTTCTTCATCAGCAGCATCAACAGAATCTTCATCTTCACCTATATCCTCAGCAACGTGAAATCTTCTCCGTGAACATACGGATTGATGTCAACAACATGCATCTTCTCAAAGCATTCTCCTTGCCTATTGATCATTGAATAAACATCTTGTCCAACTCTAGCAGTAATCTTGAATGGACCAGCGAATTTCGATGCAAGTTTAGCATTAATGCCTTGGATGGCAGACGATAAAATACGATTGTGCTTCCAAACCAAGTCATCGATATTAAATGTAACTTGTCTGTGTTTCGCGTTATAATACTGTGCTTGCTTCTTCGATGCATGTTCGATATTCTTCTAAACATCCAATTGCAAATCAAATAATCTATGCATTCGCTCTTCCCAGTTTTTCACTGCAATCTTCTGAGCTTCTTCTCTAGCTTTTTCTGTCTCTCGCTTGGTACTAAGCGGTGGCGTAGGGTTTCTTCCCATGTTTAGGAAAGCTGGACTCACTCCTGTAGACTCTTGCCCAGAGGTATTATATGCAAAAGTTAACTCGGGCAAATACTTCTCCCAGAGCTTGTGCTCCTCCTCAATACATGCAGTGATCACCGTCTTGAACGTTCGATTCACACGCTCAACCGGATTCGCCTGGGCATGATATGGCGACATCATTTGATGCTCAACGCTGCTCTCTGTCAAAAATTTTTTCATGACCTCTCTGACAGAAATATTTCAGGAGTACCAAACCTCAAAAATACACGATCCTTCAAAGCATTCAATACCATCAGCTTTACGCAACGGTATAACCTCTATCCACCAAGTAAAAACATTTAACAGCATAAGTAAATAAGTATATCCATTCTTGGATCTTGGAAATGGACCTATCATGTCACCAGCTACAACCTCCCATGGTCCAACGAGATTATATTCTCTCATGGTACCAGCAGGTAACAGCTGTTCCACTTTACACTGTTGACAGACAGTGCATGACTTGATAAATTTCTGAACATCTTTGTACATTCTCTTCCAGTATCTTGCGACTCGCTCATACGTCTTGCGACGACCCAAATGTCCGGACGTAGGCTCGCAATGCGATTCGCGAAGTATTTGCAATATCTTATCTCTAGACACGACCAGCTTTCAAGCATCCATATCTTCCAGAACGTCTTCTAAACTGGGCTCAGGCTTGCAATAATACAGCTTACCAGCAATAATCTTTCAATCTGGAAATTCGTGAGGCTTTATCTGAATTTTCTTCTTCAAACATCCGCGATAACGCATGCGGAACGTAATTTTCCTTGTCAGGTCGATATTCAATCTCATAATCATAAGACTGCAACTCTAATGCCCACCGAGCTAATCGACCGTTAAGGTTACGTAAATTACAGAGCCATTTTAAGCTTGAGTGATCTGTAACTACCTTAAGGGGACCCAATACGTTTAAAATCTGAAACATAAAATTATAAAAAATTAGGATAAAATTAAATAATATGTTAGACAAACTTTTCATATTTATAGTATATGTTCACTTATCTTCAATTTAAGCACTTGAAATCCAAGTTTGGACCTACCTATCCGGAGTGGCACTCCGCAGACTGATTTTCACTGTCAGTAAGATTCCAGGTGACCATATCCTTCGATTGAACTCAAATTTTGTGAGTATGTTCTATTTAAGTGTAGTTTTCGTATGAATAGTGGGATTTTGATTTCAATACTTAATTAAAAAAAAAGTTAATTTTTTTTTAATATTTTTTTTGCCCCCTTTTATTTATTAAACAAATTTGAAGCTTTCAAATCAAAATCCCTCTGTTCATACGAAAACTATACTTACACAGAGCATACTCAAAAAATTTCAGCTCAATCGAAGCATATGGTCACCTGGAATCCTACGGACAGTGAGCTGAAATCATGAAAAACCAAAGTTGGAGAAAATTGACTTTAAAGTTCATTGATGCATATTGTAATATAAGTTAATTTATTGCTTACCAAATCTCTTGGAACTACTTTTCCATCGATCCTTGGTGGTAGACCATCACTTTCAGGATTTATATGGTATACTGAATGTATACCAATGTGTTGAGTACGCCTCTGAGAACCTGTAAACAAAAAATGATAAATTGTGAATTTTAAAATTAGATTAATTTATTGTACTTAATACTAAAAAATGCATGTTTATTCTTACCTAATTATTTTGTTGAAGTCTCCAACTTGATTTGATGGAAGAAAAATAGAATTCCAACTTAGCGTCATATCCACTGAAAAAAATGAAATAAATTATTATTTCAAAACCATAAAAATCAACTAAAACAATATAGAGAAGAATACTTATCTTTTTTCGTAGTCCTTGCCAAGCCTTTGCTTTTGACACCTTAATGGCAAATCCTTATAGCGATGAAAATCCTTTTTTCTTCCACGAGCCATCACCAGAAATGTTTAGTCCAAGAGCATCATCTTCAGCAGCGTCTCTTTCTTCTTGGACTACAGTTCGCATAGACTCCTTAGAAACACTTTCACACACTTCATTGAACTGCTGATTGATGAAATCATAAGCAGACTGAGCTATAGGCTTAGGGCAGTCCATTATACCACAAAATGTCGAAAGTCCAGCATGTCCAACACCAAGAGCACGAGATGCAACTATAGCCCTTCGGTTCACTTCCCATGCACGATTACTTTCACCCACTTTTTTGCTAGAATTGATGCTGGTGACTTCTCTGCATCGAACACATGTCACTTCAATTTTAAATCCTAATCCAAACATTGTTGATTCAGAAAACTGCACTTCACTATGACACTGTTTGCAACACAACAAATTCTGGAGTTCAGGAAATAGAATATTGATGTCAATAATTCTATTCTTGACTCCGGAGAGGCCTTCTGCTGCTGGAGTTTCAAGTTTTCTTGAAGATGTCGAAGGTCTTGGTTGTGCAGTTGAGTCTACTGCGTCACTGGGTCTAGTTCCTGTAAATGTTCTTGGTCACCTTTTACTTCTTCTACAGGAGTATTTCCTATCTAAATGAGTGTTAGGCAATCTGCCCTTGTTATCACTTATTATACAACTACTCCAACCTTTTCACTTTAAAAAATTAATATATAAATAACTTTAGAAGAGAAAAAGGTAAATAAACACTACTCAAAAAATGGTAAATAAACAAATAACTGAAATTGAATGAAAGTATGATATTTTAATAGATTATGACTTCCTGAACAAAAGTCATAATGGGCGCAAAGATGGAAAATGGACAGATTTTGAGAAAACCACGATTAAAGATCGCAATTTTGCTTAAGGTTAGAGAGATCGAATGCTATATTTGTAACTATGTAAACAAATAACTATAGGTATATATACAAATAACTATAGGTATCTATATCGCGGCTTTCAAATAAAGATACAGAAAGCAACATAATAGAATTACACATATGCACTGCAACCCAGACTGGGATGCAAGTCATCCAGGTCACCGATGACCGAGTCCAGGCAATAATGGAAATAAGAATTATTAATATGAAAAAAATATTGCGGACGGCCAAGTATACAAATGGAATTCCTTTCGGTACATCGCTACCAGGGTAAAGTCGTATAGACGACCAGAGTTCCCGATGACGAAGTCCAGGTGGTCCGCTTAGTAATTCATCGTGCTCCACGACCGCTTGATGAGAGGAGGTGATAAAGATACCCGACGACCGAGTAGAGAGTCTAGAGAGAGGAACAGGGTCGCCGATTACACAGTTTAATTGGTGCGCTCGGTAGATTTTCAGCTAATCCGAACAACAGCTACCGGGAAGGTGTATAGGTAAACAGAGTCGCCGATTATGTACTCCAGGAGGTGTGCTCCGCAGGTTTTCGACAGAACCCGAGTACAAGAATCGCACATGATATCTTGGAGAATAGGGTCGCCGATTACGCACTTCAGGAGGTGCGCGCCATAGTTTTTCCTCAAAATGAGTGCACCAGGTGCCCGGAAGGTATCCAGAGGATCACGGTCGCCGATTACGCACTCCAGGTGGTACGCTCCACAGCTTTTCGGTAGAACGTGTGCACCAGGGACCGGGAAAGTATCTAGGTGAATAGGATCGCGGATTACGCACTCCAGGTGGTGCGCTCGATAGTTTTTTGGCAAGTTACTCGATAGTTACTCGATAGTTACTCACAAGGTGTCTAGATGAACAGGATCGCCGAGTACGCACGCCAGCTGGTGCGCTCAAGAACTTGTCGGTAACATGAGTGCACCAGGAGTCAGCAAGGTGTCTAAGTGAACAGGATCGCCGATTACGCACTCCAGGTGGTGCGCTCCATAGCTTTTCGGTAACATGAGTGCACCAGGAGTCAGCAAGGTGTCTCAGTGAACAGGATCGCGGATTACGCACTCCAGGTGGTGCGCTCCATAATTTTTCGGCATAACGTGTGCACCAGGTGCCGGGAAGGTATCCAGAGGATCACGGTCGCCGATTACGCACTCCAGGTGGTGCGCTCAATAGTTTTTCGGCAAAACGTGTGCAACAGGTGCCAGGAAGGATGACGGTCGCTGATTACGCACTCCAGGTGGTGCGTTACATAGTTTTTCGGCAAAATGAGTGCAGCAGGTACTCACAAGGTGTCTAGGTGAACAGGATCGCCGAGTACGCACGCCAGGTGGTGCGCTCCATAACTTTTCGGTAGAACGTGTGCACCAGGTGCCAGGAAGGATCACGGTCGCCGATTATGCACTCCAAGTGGTGCGTTACATAGTTTTTCGGCAAAATGAATGCACCAGATACTCACAAGGTGTCTAGGTGAACAGGATCGCCGAGTACGCACGCCAGGTGGTGCGCTCCATAACTTTTCGGTAGAACGTGTGCACCAGGTGCCAGGAAGGATCACGGTCGCCGATTATGCACTCCAAGTGGTGCGTTACATAGTTTTTCGGCAAAATGAATGCACCAGATACTCACAAGGTGTCTAGGTGAACAGGATCGCCGAGTACGCACGCCAGCTGGTGCGCTCAAGAACTTGTCGGTAACATGAGTGCACCAGGAGTCAGCAAGGTGTCTAAGTGAACAGGATCGCCGATTACGCACTCCAGGTGGTGCGCTCCATAGCTTTTCGGTAACATGAGTGCACCAGGAGTCAGTAAGGTGTCTCAGTGAACAGGATCGCGGATTACGCACTCCAGGTGGTGCGCTCCATAATTTTTCGGCAAAACGTGTGCACCAGGTGCCGGGAAGGTATCCAGAGGATCACGGTCGCCGATTACGCACTCCAGGTGGTGCGTTACATAGTTTTTCGGCAAAATGAGTGGACCAGGTGCCAGGAAGGATCACGGTCGCCGATTACGCACTCCAGGTGGTGCGCTCCATAGCTTTTCGGTAACATCAGTGCACCAGGAGTCAGCAAGGTGTCTCAGTGAACAGGATCGCGGATTACGCACTCCAGGTGGTGCGCTCCATAGCTTTTCGGTAACATGAGTGCACCAGGAGTCAGCAAGGTGTTTCAGTGAACAGGATCGCGGATTACACACTCCAGGTGGTGCGCTCCATAATTTTTTGGCAAAACGTGTGCACCAGGTGCCGGGAACGTATCCAGAGGATCGCGGTCGCCGATTACGCACTCCAGGTGGTGCGTTACATAGTTTTTCGGCAAAATGAGTGCACCAGATACTCAGAAGGTGTCTAGGTGAACATGATCGCCGAGTACGCACGCCAGGTGGTGCGCTCCATAACTTTTCAGTAACATGAGTGCACCAGGAGTCAGCAAGGTGTCGAAGTGAACAGGATCGCTGATTACGTACTCCAGGTGGTGCGCTCCATAGTTTTTCGGCAAAACGTGTGCACCAGGTGCCACGAAGGATCACGGTCGCCGATTACGCACTCCAAGTGGTGCGTTACATAGTTTTTCGGCAAAATGAGTGCACCAGGTACTCACAAGGTGTCTAGGTGAACAGGATCGCCGAGTACGCACGCCAGCTGGTGCGCTCAGTGGCTTTTCGGTAACATGAGTGCACCAGGAGTCAGCAAGGTGTCTCAGTGAACAGGATCGCGGATTACGCACTCCAGGTGGTGCGCTCCATAATTTTTCGGCAAAACGTGTGCACCAGGTGCCGGGAAGGTATCCAGAGGATCACGGTCGCCGATTACGCACTCCAGGTGGTGCGTTACATAGTTTTTTGGCAAAATGAGTGGACCAAGTGCCAGGAAGGATGACGGTCGCTGATTACGCACTCCAGGTGGTGCGTTACATAGTTTTTCGGCAAAATGAGTGCAGCAGGTACTCACAAGGTGTCTAGGTGAACAGGATCGCCGAGTACGCACGCCAGGTGGTGCGCTCCATAACTTTTCGGTAGAACGTGTGCACCAGGTGCCAGGAAGGATCACGGTCGCCGATTATGCACTCCAAGTGGTGCGTTACATAGTTTTTCGGCAAAATGAATGCACCAGATACTCACAAGGTGTCTAGGTGAACAGGATGCCGAGTACGCACGCCAGCTGGTGCGCTCAAGAACTTGTCGGTAACATGAGTGCACCAGGAGTCAGCAAGGTGTCTAAGTGAACAGGATCGCCGATTACGCACTCCAGGTGGTGCGCTCCATAGCTTTTCGGTAACATGAGTGCACCAGGAGTCAGTAAGGTGTCTCAGTGAACAGGATCGCGGATTACGCACTCCAGGTGGTGCGCTCCATAATTTTTCGGCAAAACGTGTGCACCAGGTGCCGGGAAGGTATCCAGAGGATCACGGTCGCCGATTACGCACTCCAGGTGGTGCGTTACATAGTTTTTCGGCAAAATGAGTGGACCAGGTGCCAGGAAGGATCACGGTCGCCGATTACGCACTCCAGGTGGTGCGCTCCATAGCTTTTCGGTAACATCAGTGCACCAGGAGTCAGCAAGGTGTCTCAGTGAACAGGATCGCGGATTACGCACTCCAGGTGGTGCGCTCCATAGCTTTTCGGTAACATGAGTGCACCAGGAGTCAGCAAGGTGTTTCAGTGAACAGGATCGCGGATTACACACTCCAGGTGGTGCGCTCCATAATTTTTTGGCAAAACGTGTGCACCAGGTGCCGGGAACGTATCCAGAGGATCGCGGTCGCCGATTACGCACTCCAGGTGGTGCGTTACATAGTTTTTCGGCAAAATGAGTGCACCAGATACTCAGAAGGTGTCTAGGTGAACATGATCGCCGAGTACGCACGCCAGGTGGTGCGCTCCATAACTTTTCAGTAACATGAGTGCACCAGGAGTCAGCAAGGTGTCGAAGTGAACAGGATCGCTGATTACGTACTCCAGGTGGTGCGCTCCATAGTTTTTCGGCAAAACGTGTGCACCAGGTGCCACGAAGGATCACGGTCGCCGATTACGCACTCCAAGTGGTGCGTTACATAGTTTTTCGGCAAAATGAGTGCACCAGGTACTCACAAGGTGTCTAGGTGAACAGGATCGCCGAGTACGCACGCCAGCTGGTGCGCTCAGTGGCTTTTCGGTAACATGAGTGCACCAGGAGTCAGCAAGGTGTCTCAGTGAACAGGATCGCGGATTACGCACTCCAGGTGGTGCGCTCCATAATTTTTCGGCAAAACGTGTGCACCAGGTGCCGGGAAGGTATCCAGAGGATCACGGTCGCCGATTACGCACTCCAGGTGGTGCGTTACATAGTTTTTTGGCAAAATGAGTGGACCAAGTGCCAGGAAGGATCACGATCGCCGATTACGCACTCCAAGTGGTGCGTTACATAGTTTTTCGGCAAAATGAGTGCACCAGGAGTCAGCAAGGTGTCTCAGTGAACAGGATCGCCGATTACGAACTCCAGGTGGTGCAATCCATAGCTTTTCGGTAACATGAGTGCACCAGGGACCGGAAAAGTATCTAGGCGAATATTATCGCGGATTACGCACTCCAGGTGGTGCGCTTCATAATTTTTTGGCAAAACGTGTGCACCAGGTGCCGGGAAGGTATCCAGACGATCAAAGTCGCCGATTACGCAGTTCAGGTTATGCACTCTATAGCTTTTCGGCAAAACGTGTGCACTAGGTGCTGACGAGGTGGCTAGGTGAATAGGATCGCTCATTAAGCACTACATGTAATGCGCTCTATAGCTTTTCAACAAAAGGAGTGCATCACTGTAATTCGTCTTGCAGAAAATGCTAGATAAAAGGAAAGACTCTTCAGCAAATGAGTTTTGTCTCTGCGATTGGTCCCGCAAAAAGTGCGGGCGAGACTTTTCAGTATGTCGGCAAACTATCCAAGTATCAAACAAAGTACAAAAGACAATCTGTCGCAAAAATTGTCCCAAAAATGATTTCAATAAGAATCCCACAAAGTATTCCGAAAAATATCCCAAAACGTATCCCAAAAAGTATTCCAAAAAGTATCCCAAAAAGTATCCCAAAAAGTATCCCAAAAAGTATCCCGTAAAATATTCAATAAGTATCTGAAAAATTATTTTGAAATGTATCCCAAAAAGTATCCCAAAAAAGATCCCAAAAAGTATTCCAAAAAGTATCCTAAAACGTATCCTAAAAAGTATCCCGTAAACTATCTCAAATAGTATCACAAAAAGTATCCCAAATAATATTTCCAAAAGTATCCCGAAATGTATCCCAAAAAGTATCAAAAAAAATATCCCAATAAGTATCCCAAAAAGCATCCCAAAAAGTATCCCCAAAAGTATCCCGTAATTGATCTCAAAAAGTATCCCAAAAAGAATCCCGTAAAATATCTCAAAAAGTATCAAAAACATTATCCCAAAAAGTATCCCCAAAAGTATCCCGTAATATATCCGAAAAAGTAGTCCAAAAAGTAATCCCAACCAAACCCAACCCAATAATATCCCAAAAAGTATCCCAGGAATTGTCGCAGTAAGTATTCTAAAAAGTATCCCAAAAAGTAGCCCCAAAAGTATCCCAAAATGTATCCTTGAAAGTATCGCAAATAGTATCCCGATAAGTGACCCACCAAGTATCCCAAATAATATCCCGAAAAGTAATCCAAACCCAACCCAATAATATCACAAATAGTGTCGAAATAAGTGTCCCAAAAAGTATCCCAAAAAGAATTCAATAAGTATCTGAAAAATTATATTGAAAGGTATCCCAAAAAGTATCCCAAAGAATATTTCCAAAAGTATCCCGTAAAATATATCCAAAAGTATCCCGTAAAATATTCAATAAGTGTCTGAAAAATAATTTATAGGTATCCCAAAAAGTATTCCAAAAAATATCCCAAAAAGTATCCCAAAAAATATCTCAGAAAGTATTCCAAATAGTATCCCAAAAAATATCCCAAAAAATATCTCAAAAAGTATTCCAAATAGTATCCCAAAAAATATCCCAAAATGTATCCCGTAAAATATATCAAAAAGTATCCCAAAAAGTATCCAAGATGTATCCCGTAAAATACTCAATAAGTATCCGAAAAATTATTTTGAAAGGTATCCCAAAAAATATCCCAAAAAGTATTCCAAAAAGTATCCCAAAAAGTATTCCAAAAAGTATCCCCAAAAGTATCCCAAAAAGGATGTCCAAAAGTATCCCGTAATTTATCTCAAAAAGTATCCCAAAAAGTATCCCAACCAAACCCCAATAATCTCCCAAAAAGTATCCCAGGAATTGTCGCAGAAGGTATTCGAAAAAGTATCCCAAAAAGTAGCCCCAATAGTATCCTAAAATGTATCCCTGAAAGTATCGCATTTTATCTCACTTTGCTGCTAAATTAATCGTAGAGACTGTGTTACACTGTTTAAAATTCTCGTATTTAGTCATGGAATTTTCACATTGCCAATTGTACAGACAAAACTAGCTTGTTCAATAGTTCAAGTTTATCTCGCATTTTCAGCGAGACTAATAGCAAAGACACAAATGGTCTGTCGGAATGTCTTGCATTTTATCTCGCCATTTTACCTGGTGCGCATCGAAAAGCTACGGAGCGCCCCACCTAAAGTGCGTATTTAGTTTACCAGTTCGCACAGATATCTTCTCGGCACCTGGTGCACAAGTTCTGCCGAAAAGCTATGGAGTGCACCACCTAGAGTGCGTAATCGGCGATCCTGTTCACTGAGACACCTTGCTGACTCCTGGTGCACTCATGTTACCGACAAGTTCTTGAGCGCACCACCTGGCGTGCGTACTCGGCGATCCTGTTCACCTAGACACCTTGTGGGTACCTGGTCCACTCATTTTGCCGAAAAACTATGTAACGCACCACCTGGAGTGCGTAATCGGCGACCGTGATCCTCTGGGTACCTTCCCGGCACCTGGTGCACACGTTTTGCCGAAAAACTATGGAGCGCACCACCTGGAGTGCGTAATCCGCGATCCTATTCACCTAGATACTTTCCCGGTCCCTGGTGCACACGTTCTACCGAAAAGCTATGAAGCGCACCACCTGGAGTGCGTAATCGGCGACCGTGATCCTCTGGATACCTTCCGGGCACCTGGTGCACTCATTTTGACGAAAAACTATGGCGCGTACCTCCTGAAGTGCGTAATCGGCGACCCTATTCGCCAAGATGTCATGTGCGTATCTTGTACTCGGGTTCTGTCGAAAACCTGCGAAGCACACCTCCTGGAGTACATAATCGGCGACTCTGTTCACCTATACACCTTCCCGGTAGCTGTTGTTCGGATTAGCTGAAAATCTACCGAGCGCACCAATTAAACTGTGTAATCGGCGACCCTGTTCCTCTCTCTAGACTCTCTACTCGGTCGTCGGGTATCTTTATCACCTCTTCTCATCAAGCGGTCGCGGAGCACGAAGAATTACTAAGCGGACCACCTGGACTTCGTCATCGGGAACTCTGGTCGTCTATACGACTTTACCCTGGTAGCGATGTACCGAAAGGAATTCCATTTGTATACTTGGCCGTCCGCAATATTTTTTTCATATTAATAATTCTTATTTCCATTATTGCCTGGACTCGGTCATCGGTGACCTGGATGACTTGCATCCCAGTCTGGGTTGCAGTGCATATGTGTAATTCTATTATATTGCTTTCTGTATCTTTATTTGAAAGCCGCGATATAGATACCTATAGTTATTTGTATATATACCTATAGTTATTTGTTTACATAGTTACATATATAGCATTCGATCTCTCTAACCTTAAGCAAAATCGCGATCTTTAATCGTGTTTTTCTCAAAATCTGTCCATTTTCCATCTTTGCGCCCATTATGACTTTTGTTCAGGAAGTCATAATCTATTAAAATATCATACTTTCATTCAATTTCACAGGGACCCACAAACCCATATGTTCCGTGCGGGGTCCTTTAACTATGTTTGCACTGTGCAAAACATCTCACATTCAAGAACTTTCAAATATTTGAAAGCTGGTGAAACAGATTTGAAAGCACACTGATTCTAACCTTTATGTACTTTACAAAACAGGACTTCAGTCAGGAAGAAACGATGTATACATGGTCGGTAAATGGGGAGTTCAAATATTTTCGTCACAGCGATCGTCACGTTTTGATTACAGAATCGCCGCCTAAACTGTTGCGAAGAGCGCACGTATTTGAATTTCAACTAATGACTATATAGTTTCATGAAACACAGAATGAAAAAAAAATCATCATTTATTGTTATAAAATAATTTACGAAATACGTATGTATGTTTAAGAGCGTATGTGTGTATGCGAGTGATATATATCTTACTATATTATATAGTTGTTTTGGGTTGAGGTGGAATTTGCCCTCCCCCTCCCGCCCCCTCACGAACCCCCCCTCATTCCTTCGAATATTATATAGTTGTTTTGAGCAACGCTGGAATTTAGCCCCGCCTCACTAGCCCCCTCAGCCCCCCCTCAAAAGAACCAAGAAACGTTTCAAAAGTTTGGTTATTTTTATACGCTTTGCCCCCCTCCGCCCCCCCCCCAGCCCCCCCTCAGGAGAAGGTGCTAGGTAGAAGGTCAGCTTCGTGGGTCGAGGAGAGTGTGAAGGGTGGTGGTTAATAACTGTAGTAATAAGTGGACGGTGTAGGGATAGGTTGAGTAATGGTCGCGATTGAAGTCATAAGTGAAAGGTTTGGTTGTGAAAATTATGGTTAGTATTATAAGCGGAATGTGTAGATTATAATTGGAGTCGGAAGACATGATCAGAGATAGTGATAACTGTAATCAGAAAGTCATAGATGTAGGAGATAGGTAGAGATTATGTGTAGAGGGTGGAGATCGCGATTGTATTTATAAATGGACGTTGTAGGGATAGCTGGGGAAGAAGGACATGATTGAATGCAATAGATGGATGATAGAGGTGCTCGGTATAAGGTAGATTTCAGAGCTAGAAATGGCAGGTGTTGAGTAGAGGCCGTGTAGGATAATAAGTTGATCGGAAGTTCATGGCTAGATGCGATAGATGGAGGCTGAAAATCATGGGTGATAGGTGGAGGTCAGAAGTCATGATTGAAGTCATAAGTCGAAGGGGAAAGTGACACGCTGAGTAGGAGAACTGGATTGCCAGTAACAGATGGACAGTAGAAGTGCTAATTAGTCGGTACGCTTCATTAGTCGACATTATAGGTGGTGCGGTTTGAGGTTACGAGTAAAGATGCTAGGTGGTGCGTGGAATTCATATGTGGAGGTGATAGATCTAGGCAGAAAGTGTGAACATATTTGCAGATTATGCGTAAAGGGTGGTGGTTATGACTGTAGCAATGGAGTGTGTGTGGTTCACGTAGATAGTGTAGGAGATAGGTGGAGTGTGGAAGTCACGATTGGAGTTATAAGTGGAAGGTATAACTGATAAGTAAAAAACGAGGAGATAATTGCAGGGAATAGGTGTTTGTTAGAAACTACGAGTTAAGGTGGTAAGTGGTAGTGAACGTTATGGGTGAAAGTTGTAAGTGGTAGGTCAATTAGCTAGAAGGACGGTAGACTTTATGGGTCGAGATAGGAAGTGGAGGTAACAGGAGAATAAGAAGGTCATAGGTCGAGGTATAAGTAAAGATTAAAATATTCAGGGATCGAGGGTCGAGGGTCAAGGTTGTAGATGATCAGTAGTGGATAGAAATTATCGGTGAAGGTGACAGGTAGTTGGTAGACTTCATGGTTGGAAATGATCGTTAATAGGTAGTTTAGAGCTGGATATGACAGGTGAAGCTTTAGGCGAAGCTATGGGTGTAGGTAATAGATCAATGTGAGGTGTCATGATTAGACGTAATAGTGGGAGGCTAGATGTCGTGATTGGAGGCGATAGATGGAAGGTGGAAATGATAGGTGGAGAGTCAAGAAGATAAGGTTGGTGTAATAAGTGGAGTGTTACGTAATAAATTGGGGTGATAGGTGGAGAACCTACGCAGAGAATAATAATTTTAGTTGAAAGTCATAGGCAAAGGGTAGATTTTATGATTTAATCGGCCTCATGGGTCGAGATTATAGGTGATGTGAGTGAGGTGCTAATAGCTAAGAGACGGTGGAGTTTATGGGTAGATGTAGGTGGATGAAAAGGTCATGGGTCAAGGTGATAGGTAAATGTTTGAAGTGTTGAGTAGAGCTGATATATAGGGGTTGTGTGTGGTTGCTTACATTACCAAAATAACAACTGAAATAATGGGGGTTGGCAAGCGGAGCGAGCAGGGGGGTACCCCCTAGTATATATATATATATACACACATACACATGCGCGCGAACATACACACATTCGCGCATAAATACATTCATAAGCAAGGAAAAAGTTAAACATTCCTGTAATACGATATATGTACATATATATATATATATATATATATATATATATATATATATAGATAGATACATATATACATATATGGTTATAAAAATACTGTTTTTTACAATTACAATAAAAATATCTAGTTCTGACTGGATTTATTATAAAAAAAAATGAAACTTTTCGATATATTGAATAAATAATTTTAATTACGCAAATTTGCGAGAAACCAGTCAAAATATTTATTTAGTATTTTGCTTATAATTTTGCGGGAAAATTTTTTTTCGAAAAACGGCTTTCGAGAGCATATTCTATATTAAATTTCCTATCAAAACAAGTCATAAAAAAAATTCGACTTTTTCAAGTTTTAAAGGTTTTGGGTCCCCTTAAAATGATAACCCTCCACATATGCACGAAATTTCTTAATTGTCCAGAGAACGGCAAGACATTCCCTCTCGGTAACTGAATAATTACGTTCCGCAGAGGTTAAGGTGCGACTCGCATAAGACAAAACGTAATTTTTCTCATCTATCTCCTGCATAAGTACCGCACCAATGCCACTGTCGCTCGCGTCAATTTTGATAATAAATTGATGATCAAACGATGGTCTGTGTAGCATAGGCGCTGTCGCAAGTATGGTTTTGACTTGCTCAAAAGCATCCTGTTGCGCTTTACTCCAAGTAAATCCTGCTTTGCCACGTAACACCAAGTTCAATGCCTCCGCGACATCGCTCAACCGATCTATAAATTTCCGATACCAGGAAACCATTCTCATGAATCTCTTCAATTTGGTCAGAGTATTCACAATAACGCCTAGATACTTAACTTCGTCATAGCAAACCTTGCTTTTACCTCGGTTAATCGTCAACCCAGCTTCCGTGATTCTGTTCAGAACTACATCTAGCCAAAGCAGATGCTCATCGAAAGTCTCGGTTGTGATGATAATGTCCTTCAAATAGGAAAAGACGTACGGCTCTAATTCAGGTCCAATGAGCCGATCACTCAGCGTTTGAAAAGTTGCCGGCCCGCCTACTACACCATAAGGTAGACGGGTGAATTCAAACAAACCTAACCCAGATACTGTGAATGCAGTTAAATGAATATCTTCTTCCTTCATCGGTATCTGGTGGTATGCAGCACTGAGGTCAATAATAGTGTGGGGTTCGGGACAAGAGGTAAGCACAAATAATTAATGAACTCGTAACTGGCTTGAATTAAATAGTATATTGTAGATATAAAAAAGGGTTATAGGGTTATAGGTATTTTCGAAATGATACTCGCACTAGCACTCTGGGGTGCGCTGCGTGATGACGCAGCCAGGTCTCCCAGTAGACTGATCGTTTGCGGGGGACGCAATCTCTCCTTCCTTTTCGTTCATGCATACACACAGATACACAGGCTCGCTCTCTCACTCCCACAACTCGGCCACTCCTGATCTGTCGTCTGCCCTGGGACGATGAAAGTCACTCGGTCTCTTCTTCGTCGCTATTGTCTGGATTTTCCTCGCTGGCGTTGGCTCTGTCATCTTCTTCAGCCAACGATTCGTGGTCTTCGCAGTCCCAGATACTTCGCTTGGAGCTTGAGTCCTGGACTTTGCTGCGTGCGCTTGATAGCGGCGATGTCGCCGATCTTGTATTTCCTAGCCGGGTTATGCTTCTTGTTATAATTTTTCGCATTTTGCAGCTGAACCTTCTTTACTTGTTCTAGAGCTGCTACTCTAAGTTATCCTCATTCCTCCTGGAATTCTTGTCTTCGTGCTTCGCTGATTTTTTTAAGCAGATCCGCGTCGTCTGGCGTGAACAATTTCGCACCGAACATGAGCTCGTTCGGCGTGGTGCCTATGGATCATTGATAGGATCCATTAATAGCGTGCTGCACCCTGCCCGTATACTTATACCACTTTAGTGGCTCTTCAATTGCCAGCTTCGCAAAGACGGAGGATACGATGCCGTTTACTCTTTCGACCTGTCCGTTGCCTCTCGGGATTCCTGTTGTTATCAAGAGGTGCTGAATGTCTGACTTCTTGTAGTGCTCCTCGAAGTCTCTGGACGTGAACGCCATCCCGCGGTCGCTTATGATCCTTCGCGGATTTCCGAAGTGCTGCTGCAGAAAGTCCAGCTTCTTAATGACTTTCCCGATTCCTGTAGATTTTGTGGTGAAAATCCATGTGTATTTTGTAAAAGCATCTACTGCTACCAGGAGATGCTTGTATTCCTTGTTCGTTGAGGGAAGTGGTCCCACGTGGTCGATGTGCAAGGTGTGCATAGGCGTAGCTTCCTTCGGGATTGGCGACAGTATACCCTCTCTCATGCCTTGCTTCCTACATTCTAGTATGCAAGTGATGCAATTGTCGGTGTATGCCTGTACCTTTTTCTTCAGGTCATCGAAGCTGTAGTTTTCTCTGATGGCCTCGGCTGTTTTTTTCACGCCGAATTGTCCTACCTCGTGTGCTCTTCTTATAATTTCAGTCTGCGTTCCTTTTGGCACTATCAGTTTGCGTTTATCATCTGCTTCTTCAAATACCGGTCTGTTGTCGAATGTATAGTTTTTATACGGGCCTCGCTCCAGCAGCGTCTTTATCTCGTCCACGCGAAGGTCCTATTGTTGCGCTCTTCTCAACCTGTCGACGATCGGATCGCGGATAGCTAACACGCAGTCTTGTCTGCTCAGCGCATCTACATGCTACATCTTGTGGCCTGGGCGGTGTTCAATCTTGTAATCGAACATTTCCAGAAACATGTCCCATCTCGCGATACGGGGCTTGAGCTCCTTGTTGTTCATAGTCAACTCGAACGCTTTGCAATCCGTGACTATTTTGAAAGGGTTTCCTTGCAGATATATCCGGAACTTCTCCAGGGCCTTTACCACTGCTAAAGTTTCCAACTCGTAATTATGGTAGTTCTTCTGGGCGGGTGTTGTTTTACGGCTCATATAATAAACCGGGTGCATTTGTCCATCTTCCGGGCACTTCTGGAGCAAGATTGCTCCGTACCCATCCTTGCTCGCATCCGCGTGCAGCTCTGTTTCTTAGTGAGTTTTACTTTAGCCAAATCCAGTACTGGGTCGCTGATAAGGACTGGCGACGGCAGAGTGTGGTTTGGCATGACCAGGTAGTCGAGTTGGTATATTCGACCCCTGAGATGCTGGTGGGTATAGTCACGCTTCCGAGCGCGTCTATCGGTCCTCCTGAACCTTTTAGCTGGATGTTGCTGTTCTTGCAAGCTAAATCGCCTCGCTCGTTCACCTTTCTGGAGGCGTCTTCTCGCAGAATGTGTCTGTCTGCTCCGCTGTCTAGCTGGCATTCGACCTCAATGCCTCCAAGGGTAGCGAGGACTCGGCTGCGATTGCCGCTGAGGAGCACGTGATTAACATTAGCGCCGTGTGACTTCTTTTTGGGGTATTCTGACGCTTTGTGTCCTGGGTCGTGGCACTTGTAGCAGCTGAAGGTGCCTGTCTCTTTTTTAGCGTCTGAGCCTGGGCTTGTCAATTTCTTCTGTGGGTAATTGCGCGCTTGTATTCTGACTGCTTGCACTGATAACAGTTTCCTCTTGCACTGCTGTCGCCGGGTTTGTTTCTTCGATCCTTCAGGTCACGATCGTAAATATCCAGCAGTTGCGAAAACAGATCTTTTGTAGTCGCTCCTGAATAATCGTGAACCGACTAGCCTTCGACGGCTCATCAGCGATTATTTAATTTTATTATTTAATCATTTGGTTCGGGATGTTAACTACACTTAAATGATTGACACTTTGTTTAAGAAAAAGCCGTGATGGCATAAAAAACCCATTTATTGAAACAAACTAATATACAATGCAGAAGCTAATTTTAATTTAAGAAAATAAACTATTGATTGGAAAACGCGTCGTTATACATTCTCGAAGAATAATTGATACAAAGATAAGAGCACCACGCGCTTACAAATCTTGAATCCATCTGCCTCACAAGGCGGGCGCACGCAGTCTAAAATCGGCGGTCGAAAAAGTGCATACCGCGCCCTCTATAAGCTCGATGATACACCCATACACACACGCATGCGCGCGCAGACGCAGCGATGCCTACATCATACATATATGCTTTGATTACGCATTACGTGAAACGGATGGATCTACTCCGGGGCAAAGCTGCGAAATGATTGAAAGTATAATTATTATAGCAGTGTTCGCTAGAATAATAGATAAATTGTATTGTAACAGATGCTTCTATCGCTTGAATGTTGTTTAAGGTGTAAGGATAAAAATTATGCATCTCTTCGAGCAAACGTATTTATTTTCAGCCAACGTTTTGAGCTAACTAGAGCTCCTCATTAGGGCTTAAAAAAATGTACGTTAAAAAAACAATAGATAAATTTAAAAAACGTACGCAATGACATCAGGTACAACGACTTCAACTACTTAAACGGAAAATGAAATATAAACAAATCTTAAAACTATGCAAGCGCTTGGGTTTTGCTTAAAATCTAAGGTCTAGTTAACATTTTGCGACTAGACGAATCGAGACAGTTTCCTTTGGAGGGACTGATTGGATAATCGAGTAACAATATATATACAGCGACAAAATAGAATGAAATTTAAACTTAATATACGGAGGACGAGATTGATTGATTTATGATTAGGCAACCGGAAGTATACATAGTCTCGTGATATTGCGCTTATATACGCCACTAGCTGCCTTCACTGATGCCACTTGTGCGATGCCGTCACTCCCAGGAAAAACTTCGAGGATGACACCCAGTAGCCATCGGGCACTGCCTATATTATCCTCCATCAGTATGACTACAGAGCCAGCTTTTAGTTCTGCATTAGAGCTTTGCCATTTTTGACGCTGTGTAATTCTGAGAGGTACTCTTTATGCCATCGATTCCAAAAATCCTGTCTGGCCTTGGTAATAACCTGGTAGGTTTCCAATCGGTTGTCCGGCACTGAAACTAAATTTGATTCGGGTAAGAAATTGAATAGTCTACCAATAAGTAGATGAGCTGGTGTTATTACCAACGGGTCGTTTGGATCGGAGGAAAGAGCATACAAGGGTCTCGAATTAAGAATAGCTTCGATTTCTATAAAAAATGTATTAACCTGTTCATAGGTGAGATGGGTATCTTTCAAAACTCGTTTCAAATGATGTTTACAGCTCTTCACCGCCGCTTCCCAGATCCCTCCGAAATGTGGTGATAAAGGCGGATTAAAATGCCATTGAATGCGATTAGATATAGCGAAATGATTGATAGCTTGTTTCCCTAGATCAGTCAAATGAATTTGGAGGGCTTCTTGCAAGGCTTTGTTGGCACCAACAAAATTGGTGCCATTGTCGGAATAGACATTCCTAGGTATTCCTCGGCGGCTGATAAAGCGACGCAAATCTGCAAGGAAACCGCTAGTAGAAAGATCGGTAGCTAATTCGAGATGTACTGATTTCGAGGCCATACATATAACGTACCAAAAGTGACCGTATTCAATTGAAAGGTTCGAATTTTACCTTCATTATCACCTTAAAGTATTCTTCTTTTAACTGAGGCTCCCACTCAAATTTTTTCTGAAGGGAGCTAAAACGAAGTAGTGCGTGTTTCCGAGAATCCCCTAGCTGAAACTTGTTGTCTCGGAACGGAAGCCTGACAATATATCTGTGGGATCACGTCGAACAGTTTTGGTATAATATTGTTCACACGACACTTCGTCTCTGGATTTCATGAGTTCGTGATCGAAATCTTCGATCTCCCAGAAACGTTCGGGAAGTCGATCAAGTTTGACGACATTACAAGTAGATTTCGAAAAACTCGTCAACACGTCGGATCCTCCTGCTACTATCCAACTTAAAGAGGTGTTTTGCAAAATAATCTGGGACCCTTCATGTTGTAGTTCTTCTTGACCTACTGCTAAGAAAGATTGCGTGGACCGTGATCCCAATAAAACGTCAACTGGTTAGCACAAGCTCAGCAATTTCTGGAACGATCAAGAAATTTGATTCGTATTTAGAATCGTTATACATTGAAAAGAAAACGGCTTTAATGTAATGATTTGAAACAGTGCACATACTGTCAACTGCTCGAATATTAACAGAATAATCGACTTTACGTAAATTTAAAGATTTGGTGAATCTAGCTATTATCAAATTTATAGTAGAACATGAATCTAACAATGACCGAGCCATGACATGCTCGCCTCGATTGTCTTGAAATTTGACGACAGCGGTGGTCATTAATTCAGAATCGGACATGAGAGCGTGCGATGCGTACACCCGTTCTAGTCACAAATTGGTAGACTCATCAGACATGCTCTTTTGACCCTTGCTTTCTGTCGATGACTCTTTTTCCCTTTGGAGGACTTCTGAATGTGAAGTAAAGTATGATGAGCCTTTTCACATTTCTTACAGCGTTTGTCACTCTTACAAGGGACTGAATGAGCGTACAAGCAATTACGACACAGTTTATTTTGCTTGGCAAAATGGATTCAGAACCTTCAGAGCGTTGAAAGCTGAACACGTGTAAAGACGATGATTTTCCTTACACTTAAGAAAACACGACGACATTGAAACGGAAGTAACGACAGATCTTGAATCTAATCTGGCAGACTTATTATGTACCTTATCAGTTTTATCGCCGGGCCTTTTCTTAGCTGATTGATTATTTCGATTATTCGATCCATAGCAAGCATTAGCCCGTAACCTGCCGATATGTTGTTGCAAAAACTTAAACAGATCCTCGCAAGTTGGGAGTCTATCTAAATCGAGCGTTTCTTGCCATTTATTCCTAGTAGCCGAAGGCAAAATGCGTTCTACTATACGCGCTATCATATTATCCCAGGAGCGCGCCTGAAGAGAAGCTAACGCGGTGTCACGTAATCGCAACGTGTCTAAAATGGTGGTTAGATTCTCTTCAGTTGCGTTAGAAAAAGACAGAAGATCGAGTATGGCATTCAAGTGCTCTGCTACAAAAAACCGCTGATGATCGTATGCATCTAGTAGTAATTGCCATGCCTTCGTATAATTTTCATCGCTCGGAGGGAATGCCTCTATGTTGAATTTAGCTGAACCGGCAAGAGCGTTCAACAAATAGCTATGCTCGACGAAATTTGAGAATTCTGCGCGATTATGAACTAACGCTTCAAATTTGTTTTTAAAGGAAATCCATTCGATCTGTTTGTCATCAAATGTGGGGATTTTTATATCTTCAAATTTGGGCATAATCTGTCGTTCAAACAAACTCAAATTACCGTTTCTCAACATGAAGCTAGCATTCGGAGTGAGATTCTTTAATCGCTTTACCCTAGCTGTTGCACTAAATGAAGATTCTCATGATGAGAATTGATTACACCCAAATGTTCGTCGAATTGAAAATAATCTTCATATAGTTTTTTAAGAAAGATTAATTGCGCATAGGCATTTTCTGCGTCGGCATCGGGACTATTTAGGTGCTCAATTAAAAAATTCAATTGGGATTTGAGCGTCTAAAATTTTACCTCGTATTTTTGAATACGGATTGCGGTATCTGAATCAGCCATTTTTAATACGGACACCAATTTGCTAATGGAGATAGGTGGAGATCGATTAGCTGATTGTAATTACGTGACTCGACAAATAAGTAAAAAGGACCCCGCACAAAATGATAGAAAATGAGGTCCCGGTCAAATCGGCTACAACTTTGATAAGTTGTAGTTGATAGTCTCCTGAACAAAAGACTTGCTGGGCACAAATCTGGAAAATGGCTAGATTTTGAGAAAATCATGATTAAATAAGCCGTTTTTGAGTAGGTTAGAATGGTCGGCTACGAATATAAACAAATAAATATAGATATAAAACGCGCTTTGTACGTAAATAAGTATACCTATACCGACAAGAAGGATAGAACATAGTGCGCTGAGTGATTCTTATAAGCGGAGGCTAGATGAAACGCGTCCTATACTAAACTCGAGCACTACGTATCAATGGGGCGCCTAAGTACGAAGAGAGCCCGCTTATGGAGTCTAGGTGGTGCGCTATATAGCTTTTCAACAGAACTTGCGCACCAGCTGTCGGGAAGGCGTCTAGTTAAACAGGATCGTCGATTACACAATCCAGGAGGTGCGCTCCGTAGTTTTTCAACAGAATTTGCGCACCAGGTGCTGGGAAGGCGTCTAGTTAAGCAGGGTCGCTGATTACGCACTCCAGGTGGTGCGCTCTGTAGTTTTTCAACAGAACTGCAAGACTTTCCAGCAGACTACTTATGTTTGTGTGATTGGTCTCGCAGAAAATTCAAGATGAATTGTGAGAGGAAATGTGAGACTATTCAACAAACTAGTTTTGCCTGTACGATTTGTCTTGTGAAAATTCAATAATTAAATACAAGAATTTTGAACAGACTAACTTTGTCTTCGCGATTAGTCTGGTAAAAGAGGTGAGATAAAATGCGACAAAATTAATACAAAAATGTTCTTACCGCCAAATCATTTTAACATCCGATTTTAGTAGAGCAGTAAGCAAACCGGGATTCCGACTTGCATGCGGTCTAAAAAAATGAAATCAACTACGTGTACAACATCAATAACATCAAATGGTACGTCGATATAATTTCCTAACATGCAAAGCAATTCATGATCCCGTCTATTCTGCATCGCCTAACTTAATTGTGAATCAAAAAAAGCAGAATTCTAAACGTTATGACATAAAAAACGTAGTATCGTTCCATTTCGTACAGCGCATGAAAATTGGGATGCCGATTTCCTCGCTACTATATTAAAAGCAATTGTCTAAATCGTTAGCGATCAGAAAACTACAATATTGTTTTATAATCGCATCGCAAGAAAATCGGGATATCCACTTTCTTGCAATTGGCTTGGCGTGTGAATGAAAAGCATCCATTTCTTAGTGCCCCGAAAAAATTCGATTGCTAACTCCATTTCATTACATTGAACGACAAATAAACTCTCAATTATCTTGAACCGCTGGCACCTCATGATACCGGTGCCATTGTGTCGTTACAGAATGAAGAATCAGGTCCAGAAGTTCTACACATGAAAAGATATTTGAAGTTCAAATCACAAGAAAATCAGGATCTTGATTTAATGACTGAGCAAAGGCATCAGTAACTTTGGTTCCGATTCGTATCCGTAATTTTTTACGACTCAAATAAATAGGGATATTCCGTATCTCGATGTGTCTTATTTTTACAATCAATTTTTTGAGACGCAACTCAATCAGGATACTGTCTTCCTTGGTTAGTTTATTTTCCCAATCAATTTCTGTTGCCGCTAAACCAAGACACCGATTTTCATGCGAAACAGAATCTCAATTTGTTAATGCTTGTAGAGCTTCAAGACTCATTAACCGTTTTGTAGTGACTCAGTGAAACCGGTGACTTACTAGCTGCGCAAAAATATCGGGATTGTGCTTTTCTATCAATACAATGAAGTCGAGTAGGCAATCCAATTTTTCATGACCGAAAGTGATGAGTGCTTTTCTTGCACATGTCAAACCAATGGAATACTTCTTTTCTGGCACTTTCAAGAAAATAGGAATCCCGATTTTTTTGCGACGTGAAATATATTAAGATGTGAATCTTTCAACCGTCCAACTATTTACATATTAAATTGTAGAGCTGCAGAAAAATGTGTAATATTGAATGGTACGATGAGAACAATTTCTTATGTGCGAAAAAATTCAGGATCCCAAACCTTTTCCGTGTCACTTCACTAAAATACACATCTTGAAAGGTGCGTCGCAAAAAAATCGGTTGCGTCGCAAAAAAATCAGGATCCAGATTGGAACCAAAGTTTCCCGAATTCTATGCTCAACCATTACATCAAGATCCCGATTTTCTTGTGATTAACTTATACTATCTTTGCGTTTGCAGAAATTCAGGACCAGCTAATTGGTGCTCTAACGACACAGTGAAATCGGTATCGTTCTTTACGAGATGTACAATAATATCTGGATTGTGGCTTTCGTTCAACGTAATTTTCCCATCTTAATATATTTCACGTCGCAAGAAAACCGGGATTCCTATTTTCTTGCAAGTGCCAGAAAATCCATTGGTTTGACATGTGCGAGAAAAGCGCCCGTCTCTTTCTGTCATGAAAAATTGGATTGCTTACTCGATTTCATTGTAGATGATAGAAGAGCACAATCCCGATATTTTTGCGCAGGTAGTAAAAGTCAGTAGAAATCGATGAATGAGTCTCGACGTTCTACTAGCACAAAAAAATTCAGATTTTGAATCGCAAGAAATTCGGGATCCTGGTTTAGCCGCTGTGAAAACTGATTGGGAAAAAATACACATCTTGAAAGGCAGTGTCCCGATTTAGTTGCGCCGCAAAAAAAAAAATCGGGATCCAGATTAGAACTAAAGTTTCCCAAATTCTATGCTCAACCATTAAACCAAGATTTTCTTGTGATTAACTCATACTATCTTTGCGTTTACAGAAATTCAGGACCATATAATTGGTGCTCTAACGACACAGTGAAATCGGTATCAAGGGGCGCGGTAGCGCCATGATGGCAAGTATAATGTACGATAGTACGTACGCTGCCGTCGTGCGCAAGCTAGACCCTTATATACTTTAAACTTGCCCTGTTGGAACCTTGGCGTACGGTTTTCTTAAGTTTAAGCATTGTTTCGTACGTATTAGCATTAAGAGCATTGTTTCGTACGTATTAGCACTTATATGAAAGCTTTCGACAAAACTTACAAAATTACATCAGGGTAATATTTTCCATAATAGCGTTTATCAAAAGTTATTGTAAAGTGAAAGTTCGGGCTGGTCAATTCTTCTCGAGAGAGAACACTAAACAATTAATATAATTCCGGTTACGTCAGTACTACGTACTTCCGTATTATATAGATCATCATGCATCATATAGATATACTTATATACATGCTGCGCAAATGCAGACGATGTTTATCACACACACAACAGTGTTTACATACAATCATAAAATAATCAACTTGTTTAGTTAACAGTTTCTAATTAAATATTATAAAAAGTAGTATTAACTATTTAACCTAATTAGATATTTTAATTATAACAGTGACATATAATTAAGTCGATAAGTCGAGTTTGTATTAATAATAGATTACAATAACATAAACATGACTAACAGAATTTTATTAGATAATTTTACACATGTATTTATTGGGAAATATTTATAACAGACAATAATTGCTTGACAATAATTCCTGTGACGCAGTAAAATTAAGCAGTACTTTAAGTCAAGAAAGTTTATAATGTCATATACTAGACGATAGCTAGATATCTCCAGTTTAGACCAGCAAAAAGAAAGTTCCTATGACGAAGTGGAATTAGTGAAGTGAAAAACTATTTTGATTCAAGAATTATTTATAAGACATGCTAGAAGAACACAATTGTCGAGAATAATAAATATATCCATTTAATAATGGATCAGTCAATATATGAACTGTAACAACTTTTATCCAGTGTAATCAAATTTTATGTTTACAACGTGTTTTTGACGTAACATTTATTATGGTTACGTATTCATAAATTATTTATCAGAAATGCCGGAAGAACTAGATTCACAAGCATAGGTGGAATATCTATCAAGTTTAGACCAGCAAAAAGAAGGTTCCTGTGAGGAAGTGAAATTAGTGACGGATTTTCAGTCAAGATAATACTTTCTATCAACCTCACTGTGAATATTTATCTGCACTTACGTATAAACAATGCATTGCTTATTATCAATGGTAACGTATTGTCAAACTTAATTGAAGAAAGCTTAAATAGACTTTGATTAATAAATCATTTATAAGAAATGCCGGAAGAACTCAAATGATAAAAATATGTACATATACCTAACAATAATAACATAAACACGACTAACAGGATTCAATTAGATAAGTATTTACTTTTATTTCGATATAAATCAGTACAATATAAATACATTTTTTGTGAACTGATTCTTTGTTCAATTATTTTTGTTTATTTCAGATATTTTTTTCCATATGGAGGTTACACAACGTTCAGGGTAGATAAAAAAATTCAACGAATTTTCCTGTGACAAGCTTATAGTGAAGTTAAAGAAGTTTTCGTAAGTTTTGCAGTTTTAATATTCAAGATTTATGATTTATGATTACTAAATTTAGACGTCAAGTAATTTAAAGTGTGCGTATTGTATTTTCATCGCTTAAGTATTGTTGAAAGTTTTTACAGAATTTCTATTGGGAGGTTACGCAACTGTCATATTATAAAGGGAAGGAATTCCTGTGAGAAGCTTGTGATGTGAAAAATGTTTTTTCAAGATTTATAATTATTATGTTCAGAAGACAAGTGGTTTAGAAGTTTTTCATAATTTTGAGAGAGAAAGTATACTCAGTTTCCAGACGTAACGAGACTTTTCCCAAGGAAAAAGCATGTTTTGTTTTGTATAAGGTAACGAGAACTTATGAGTTGTCAAGCCAGTCGCTCAAAGGGATAGGATAAGAATTTTCAACTTGATAGGGCCAAGTAAAAATTGAATTTTTTAATTTTGAAATTTTTAATCTATGATTATTTCCATAGTACTCAACTGTACCATCTGTAACGAGAGATTAGACCGCGCTATTCGAACAGCGCGCGCTCGTTATGTCGCGCGATGTGAACTTAGCAGTAAGCTTCGTTCGTGTATTATGGTGAGGGGATGCGCGGGGGAAGAATAGGATAAGGCCCGCGCGCCGAATAGATCAGATTCGATTTGACCGTGCTGGTAGGTACCTCGTGCGTTAGGTACACCGTTTGCGAGGCCACCGTTAGTGCCCGAGGTAGATCGACTCGTCCATGGAGGAGCTCTAGGCTGTGTTCGTCTTCAACACCCGGATTGCAGGAGAAGGGACGCCTTCTCTGTACCAATCGACAGCACCCCGAGCGAGATTCATTTTCATTGATTTCAGATTTCATTGTAAATGATAGAAAAGCACAATCCCGATTTTTTTGCGCAGGTATTAAAAGTCAGTAGAAATCGATGAATGAGTCTCGACGTTCTGCTAGCACAAAGAAATTCAGATTCTGTATCGCTAGGAATTCGGGATCCTGGTTTAGCTGCTGTGCAAACTGATTGGGAAAAAAGACACATCTTGATAGGCAGTTTCCCGATTTAATTCCGTCGCAAAAAAATCGGGATCCAGATTGGAACCAAAGTTTCCCGAATTCAATGCTCAACCATTACACCAAGATCCAGATTTTCTTGTGATTAACTCATACTATCTTTGCGTTTGCAGAAATTCAGGACCAGATTCTTCTATTTTCGTGGTTGCGAGAAAATAGAGATCCCGATTTTCTTGCGAGGCGAGGAATAACAATATTGATATTTTCTTCGATAAAGATTTAGACTTTTGCTTTTAGTGAAGCGACACGGAAAAGGATACCACAATTTTTATGTGCTGTTCGCAGTAGAACGATTTGTGCTTTCCTTATACCAGAAGGTTTGTAATTATATTTTTTTTAGTCGCAAAGAAATCGGGCGATGTTAAAATTTTGGGATACTGAATTGTTTCGCACATAAGGAATTGTTCTCATCGTACCATTCAATATTACACATGTACCAACACAGTAATAACCGTTTTTTTTGCAACGCACGAAAATCGGGATCCTGATTTTCCTGCAGCTCTACAATCTAATATGTAAATAGTTGGGCGGTTGAAAGATTCACATATTAATATATTTCATGTCGCAAGAAAATCGGGATTCCTATTTTCTTGAAAGTGCCAGAAAAGAAGTACTCCATTGGTTTGACATGTGCAAGAAAAGCGCCCATCTCTTTCTGTCATGAAAAATTGGATTGCCTACTCGACTTCATTGTATTGATAGAAAAGCATAATCCCGATATTTTTGCGCAGCTAGTAAGTCACCGGTTTCACTGAGTCACTACAAAACGGTTAATGAGTCTTGAAGTTCTACAAGCTTTAACAAATTGAGATTCTGTTTCGCATGAAAATTGGGGTCTTGGTTTGGTACCCCGATCACAATGGCACCGGTATCATGAGGTGCCAGCGGTTCAAGATAATTGAGAGTTTGTTTGTCGTTCAATGTAATGAAATGGAGATAGCAATCGAATTTTTTCGTGGCACTAAGAAATGGATGCTTTCCTTTCACATGCCAAGCGAATTGCAAGAAAGTGGAGATCCCAATTTTCTTGCGATGCGATTACAAAACAATATTGTAGTTTTCTGATCGCTAATGATTTAGACAATTGCATTTAATATATTAGCAAGGAAATCGGCATCCCAATTTTCATACGCTGTAGGAAATGGAACGATACTACGTTTTTTATGTCATAACGTTTAGAATTCTGCTTTTTTTGATTCACAATTAAGGGGTTATGACAGTGTTAAAATTTTGAAAATATTAATTTTTTTTTATTCACTTTTTTCACAGCTAATAGTCCGTAGAATATGGTCCTGAAAGCCGTTTTTTGCTAAAAAAATTTGCCTTGAAGATATCGATAAAAAACTGATAAATCTGTTTCAAGTAAATTTTTGAAAAATCGTGATTTTTAAATATTTTAATTAGACCAAACTTGTGAAAAGGATTGTTCTACCACACTTTTTACAGAGTTATTTCATGAGAAATCTTACTGAAAATACGACTGAAAAACCGTTGTGCAAACCGTTTTTTTCTCATGAGTTATAAATTTATTTCCGTAAAATAAATAAAATCCGTAAAATAAATAAAATCCGTAAAATAAATAAAATCCGTAAAATTGATTTTTCTATGTGTGATTTTATGTTAATAAACTCAATGTGTTAAAGTAAAGGTATTCAACAAATTTGAATTTGCCACTCGAACAGGTTGTACCTCACAGCGTCCGGTCGAGAATTAAGATTACTGTTTGATCGGTATAGTAGAATTTTCTGTAAAGCAGCAGAAAGCAGCCAAACAGCTGTTTTCCATCAAAGACACTAGATCAGTGCAGTTAGTCTGCTAGCTGCTGTAACAATGCTTATAACCTCAGTGGTGTTGTAAAAGTGCAAGAGCTTCTGCAGAATACAAAAATTTTTCAGATAAGTATTGGAAACTAATTAGTAATAATTGTGTTCATAATGACCTTTTTCTTTGTTGATTTATTTTTTGCTTTTAGTTATACTGGTGCAATCCAGCAAGATGGGAGTTTATATTGACTGTGTGGAGTATTATTTTCCATACTTTTTAACAACTTGAAGTGTATTTAATAATGGTAAGTATTGCATGTAATTGTAATTCATAAACATAACTTGATTATGAACAGCTAACAATAATTTTTATTTTATTTTCAGCTTCTAAATGCTATTATCACACAGCATGATATGGGCATACCACCAAATATACTTTATTGTATGTATATTTGAGTACCAAAAGCAAATCAAGGTATGCCACATAGTTTCTGTAAGTATAGCTGAGTTCATTTGTATGATTTACATTATAAACTTTAAATGCCTTTTACTCAAATTTAGTTTTTTCATGGTTTTTTATTTACTTGCCGCAGCTTTCTGAAGGAACCGTAACATCAATCCGGATGAACCAAAGTGGAAAACCTTCCTTATGAGTACGGTCACAAACTGAGTGGAGCAGAATTGACAAAAATAAGTTCAAAGTCAATGTTACGTATGTTTATATATGTAACATTCACTATAATTATTAATATTGTCAATATATGTTTAATTAATTATATTAATTTTGTGTTTTTCAGGAATCTGTTCTACTTAGTCTGAGACCAGACTCATAAGGAAGATTTGGCACTTTGATTCATCAGAATTGATGGTACGGTTCCATCAGAACCATGCGGCAAGCAAATAAAAGTGATGAAAATCATGATTTTTGGTAAGCAATTCCTTTAATTGTTTTTAAATGTTACACTCACTTTTTGCATATTATTTATGCATAAAAGTGATGTATAATTCTTATATTTGAAAGCAAAAATATAGTTTTTAGAGCACCTACATATCTATTAATTTTTTACAACACAAGGAACTTAGGGCGCGCTTCGCGCGCGATTTGGGTTATGTTTTGGTTTTATAAATATATATCAGTATTTGAACTATGAATATGGTAACCATAATCATGTTTACTTAGCAACCAATCAGAATCACGTATTAAATGCTTCACAACAAAGGCCATCACATTTTTTAAAGAAGACTAACAATTTTTCGTTTTCCTTACTGCTCTACTAAAATCGGATGTTGAAATGATTAGGCGGTAAGAACATTTTCGTATGAATTTTGTCGCATTTTATCTCGCCTCTTCTACCAGACTAATCGCGAAGACAAAGTTAGTCTGTTCAAAATTCTTGTATTTAATTATTGAATTTTCACAAGACAAATCGTACAGGCAAAACTAGTTTGTTGAATAATCTCACATTTCCTCTCACAATTCATCTTGAATTTTCTGCGAGACCAATCACACAAACATAAGTAGTCTGCTGGAAAGTCTTGCATTTTATTTCGTTTTTTTACGTGATACGCAAGTTGTGTCAAAATAACTATGGATCGTGCCACCTGGAGTGCGTAATCGGCAACCCTGTTTAACTAGACGCCTTCCCGACAGCTGGTGCGCAAGTTCTGTTGAAAAAGTACGGAACGCAGCAGCTAGACTCCATAAGAGGGCTCTCTTCGTACTTAGACGCCCCATTGATACGTAGTGCTCGAGTTTAGTATAGGACGCGTTTCATCTAGCCTCCGCTTATAAGAATCGCTCAGCGCACTATGTTCTATCCTTCTTGTCGGTATAGGTATATTTATGTACATACAAAGCGCGTTCTATATCTATATTTATTTGTTTATATTCGCAGCCGACCATTCTAACCTATTCAAAAAACGGCTTATTTAATCATGATTTTCTCAAAATTTAACCATTTTCCAGAGTTGTGCCGAGCAAGTCTTTTGTTCAGGAGACTATCAGCTATAACTTATCAAAGTTGCAACCGATTTGACCGGGATCTCATTTCCTATCATTTTGTGCGGGGTCCTGTCTTTTTAAACATTACATTACAGTTAACAAAGAACAAAATGCAATCGACTGACCAGCTAGTCGAAATGTATCGATATCGAAGTTACGTTAAAATGTAAATTCAAATTAAAATGACTCGAATTTAAAAGAAAAGTTAGCATGAATTTACGACTGATCAAAATAGAATGGATTGGTCAACGCTTGATAAAAACCACAACGCTTTGTATTCAAAACAAAGCGGTATGAGCTAAGAGATCGACAGATCAACTCAACCAGCAATAACTGTTCTCGCAACGCTTGTTTGCTGCTGTTGTGCTACAGATTCTCGGATGCGCTGCCACAAGCTCTCTTGCGAACTATACGGAATGTAATTCGAGATCTATAGGTAGCCCAAACTAACCTATGATGCGTTCGGGCGAAGCGTTAATTAACAACGTTGAACTAATAATTTTACTAAAGAAAACTAATAAATGGCTTCGAATTAAGCTATAACTCTATGGATAGAAATCACTTATCTTAACAATCCTCTTTGTTTTTGATGCAGTAGTAACCACTGGGTGTTGAAATTTTCCTTGGCGAGAGTGACGACGGCGTACGATGCTGAAGAATTGATCGGTTGGTTGCGCGTCTCAGCCGATACCGAGAACACGCGATGGTTTTGAAGATGATGGCGTACGATATAGCCGTACTATACGTACTAATGTTCGTTATGCACGCTGCGGCTGATACCACAAAAGCGCACTGAGCCGATAGATCGCTCGTTGCTGTTGATAGCCACAAAAACGCACTGATGTGATGTCGTACGCTGCGTTCAAATAATAGCAAACGTTCTAATGTTTGTTTGAAATGCGTAACTGATAAGTTACCGCGTGATGTGAATTTTATTCCGATCGAGACGAGTGTATACGCACAAACAATGGTTGGTCGATTTTTGTGGATCGCGATGCTCTAAGACCTCACAGGAGGCACCATGAATAATCGTGAACCGACTAGCCTTCGGCGGCTAATTAGCGATTATTTAATTTTATTAAATTTGGTTCGGGATGTTAACTACACTTAAATTATTGACACTTTGTTTGGGAAAAAGCCATGACGGCATAAAAAACCCATTTGTTGAAACACCACAAAAAACTAAAATACAATGTAGAAGCTAATTTTAATTAAGGAGTTATGCCTGAGTGTTACGTCTGAATAGCGACGCTAACAACTATATATTTATTTTTGGAGGTGTGATGGTTTTAAAATAAAGAAAGTGTATGCTCGGTAATTCAGTATGTAGAATAAATTTATTGTATGTTAAAAGTTCATATATAATTCTCTCCTTTGGCTACCGTATTCACGGTCATGGCCTACCGGGTAGGAGAGCGGGATTTCGAGATTATCTCTGTATACAACGCGGGTTAGACAAATGTGAGTGTAGATACACACGGCGCGAACAGAATAAGAACGGTACCTTGCGCGTGTACGTGTATGTATAAACGTGAATGGAGACAGATGGTTGTACGCGCAGCTCGATGAGGCGTTGAACAGTTCTTCCGATGCTCCAGTAAAGTCTCCAAAAATAGACGACCTAGCCTACTGCCGGGCTGGTGCAAGGTGCGACGTCTTGTTTCGGGGTCGACGGTTGCTCTCAGCTCTCTCGTTCTTCCGAAGTTCCGGATGAGGTTGGATCAGCGATAATCGTCTCGTAGGCAGAGGTTCCCCGAACGTAGCACTGGTTGAGATAGAGTGAGTAGGTCACGGGCAGAGCTTCGCCCGTGCTCTTGGTTACTTGATGGTCGACTAGCTGCGGAGCTTTTTCTCCAGCTCTATTTAAGCTCTAGCCTCTCCCTATTGTCGCGCTAGATTTGCTGCGCAGAATATTTTCCGCGTAGGTTTTTCCGGGTTTAATCTATGGCTTTTTCATAATGGTGACTATTTTCAGATACAGCATGATTCACATATACGCATGCGATCTCCGTGAACATGGTGGTGAACGGGGTGGTTAATATTAATTTTTATAATTATCCGGAAAACAGTCATCGGACAGATCGGATTACATTTGATCTGCGTAGATCGAGACATTATATAAAAATTTAATTATATACTTTTCGCGGTTTATTACAGAGTTAAACCTGAAAAAAACAAATTATTAGTTATTAGGCAAAAAACATTATTTATAAGTAATATTAAAAAAATTCTTTTTCCTACTTAAAGTATGCATATTAATTGTAATTTTACATATTTTTAAATAATTATATATCTATACTTACTATACAAACAATTCCATGTGTGAAGTATTACATTTGATCAGATTTTTCCCTTTGCCGTATGAATTCTCAGCATCCGGGTGACGAATATAGACCAAACTGGATGGACAATCTTCTAAATATCTTTCTCCTCAGCTTGAATGGAAGGGATTACTGAAAAATAAAAATTTTAAATATTGAGAAACACATAAGGTCATAATATTCGTAATTATAGTGAATTATGTATATGTTCACATGCGTAACATTCTTTAAACTTACCTCAGCCAATTTCCCTTCGTTCAAGCAGTGACGAAGGATTCCCTGAAGCTCTCCAAAAAATTTCAACTTGATTGGGCTGATGGTTCCTGAGAAATCCTGCGGCAAGTGATCTAAAATCATAAAAATTCAAAACATGAGAAAAATGCATTTAAAGTTTATGCAAGACACTTATGTATACTTATCGAGTAGTACTTACATGAACTGCTTGGCATATTTCTTTTATATTTTAACATAAAATACCTATGTATTATGGGATTTATCAAGACCCGGGTGCTGTACATGTTGATGTACCAGTATCAAAAGCTGAAATTGAAATTTAATTTTTTGATACGCATTCACAATCAACATATTTTACATGAATATAATTTTTGTAATTGCTTACCCATTTTTTAACAGGATTGTTAACAATTACAGTAGACTTTGAGCTGCTTTGAGACTATCTAACACAGGCGTGCACATGATATTCATAGTCCGTATAGCTAAAAATAAAGAATACACTCACAAAGAACCAATTCTTCACAAATAATATGTTATTTATAGTCCAAAAACTTATCTAAATTTGAAGATTAGTAGACTCAGAAGTTATCATAACAGCACAACATCTAGCTTGCACTAAAATACAGACAGCAGACGAAACAGCTGATGTCTGAACTCTGAATGCAAACTCGACTAGGTCGGTAAAATAGAGATTTCCCTTTCCATACGCTGTAAGGTGCCATGTTTTCAGCCGGTAATTTAAATTTGCACGTATGTTTTTTTATCCCTTTATAAGTTTGATTAAAAAATTACAAGACTAGATTTAAATTCTGAATTTATTTTATTTTGAACATTTAAAATAAAAATAAAATCTACGATTTTATAAAAATTGGTCATTGCTTTCTCAAAGAGAAAGCTTTGTAACGGTGCAAATTTTCAAATTGATAATTTTCATGAATTCTTAGGTTTTGAGTCTTCCTGAGTCCGAAAAACGTGTTTTTGAAAATTGTACGGATGTGTGTATGTATGTACGTACGTACGTACGTTCGTATGTATGTGCCAAAAATTGTATTCACCATAACTCTCAAACGGATCGATATATCGAGCTCGAATTTTGTGGACATGTTATGGCACTTCTAACTTAGATCTGATTAAATTTTGGAGGCGATTGATGGTTTATTAGAGCTTCTCTGGAATTTACATTAACTTTCGAAAATGAGATTTTTTCAAAAAAATTCATTTTTCAGCAATTGTTGCCATGAATATTACGTATTTTCCTACGTCTGGCTGCACTTGTACATTTTCTTTTACATTTTCTCTGGTTTTCCCTGCTCGCATGCTCTGTCTACTGTGGACGGAGCTGCAGCCCTCCACCTATTGCCAATAACACTTGAGGCACGTTGCTTGCCTCCACTCATTCGCTCGCATTCTTATTCTCTTTTTCTCTCTTACATTCGTTGTCTCTCTCGCACGCATTAATCTGCCGCGCTCGCCAATATGGCGGCAACCGCTCACCCGCGTACGCCTGGTGACTTCGCTTGCCGTGCTCTCAGCTGTTGCCGCTGCTACTTCTCTCTTGCTCGATATCGTGCGGCGCTGCGTGCTGCTCGCTGTCTCTCGCTTGCTCGCGCGGCGCAACCCGTGGTTCTCTCTCTTTCTCTCGCTCTCTCGGGCTCGTGCGGCGCTGCTCGATGTTCTCGCCTGCTCGCGCCGCGCTGCCCGTGGTTCTCACTCTCTCTTTCTCTCTCGCTTTCGCTGGCTGCCTGGCGATACTGCTCATACCTGTCAACACCACCGGATACAAGTTTGCAAGGTTCTTTTCAATGTGCTGCTATTACGGTGAGGTTACTTCGAACATCCGAGAAAGAATATTGAGCATTGACTCGCGATACGCTCCTTATCAACGTCGCAATATGGACCTTGCAATATTGATAATGCGAAAAATCTAACTTCGTGATACACGGCTCGCGGGTTACTTAATACATCTAATATTGACGCTCAACGCGACAGCAAATTGAGACCCCGAGACATGGCACATGGGTGGTTGATCGGGTTTACATACAGAAATAAATATCACGCATATAGGCAACTGCACCAGGCATCAGATTATTGTTATAAATTCGAAATGATCAATAGCTGCGATCTGCAGTAATAATTGAAGTCATGAGAGCTGTGACCGCTGTCGCCTCTGCTTCAAGACTGCTCTGTCAGCTCCTCAACGACCTGAAAATAAATTCTCGCGAGTCGGCGATAGCACACGTTCACCCTTGTATAATCTAGGGGATTGGCTCAAATAAAATGAATAACTTTATCGTAAAAAGGAAAATGAGACGCGAAGCGTGCGTCCGTGCACACCGCTTAATAATGCAAATATGAGCTTTGATAATTTGCAAGAATACTACAAATCTATGTTTAATTAAACTGTTTATATATAAATTAAACTCTAAATAAAACTGTATATTATCGACGAGGGGAATGAATGATCCTGGATCGGAACGAGAGGACAACACTTGGTTGCTCTACAAACACATGCTTGCTGTGTTTCTGTATGGGGTGTCCCCGAGGCTCCAAGTTGTAATCTAGGATTGGAAATATTATGGAAATAGGTAAAGGGTAGCTACGTGCAGGATTTCTGTGTTTAACTAAGGAAGAAAACATTTACATGCTCACACACTACTTACTAATGTGCAGTTAGGGTACGTGCAACATAAATTATAGGGTTTGCTTTATTAAGGGGTTATGACAGTGTTAAAATTTTGAAAATATCCATTTTTTTTATTCACTTTTTTCATAGTTAATAGTCTGTAGAATATGGTCCTGAAAACCGTTTTTGGCTAAAAAAATTTTCCTCGAAGATATCAACAAAAAGCTAACAAATCTGTTTCAAGTAAATTTTTGAAAAATCGTGATTTTTAAATATTTTAATTAGGCCAAACTTGTGGAAAGGATTATTCTAACCCACTTTTTACAGAATAATTTCATGAGAAATCTTACTGAAAATATGACTTAAAAACCGTTTTACAAACCGTTTTTTTCTCAAGAGTTATTCATTTATTTCCGTAAAATAAATAAAATCTGTAAAATTAATTTTTCTATGTGTGATTTTATGTTACTAAACTCAATGTGTTAAAGTAAAGGCATTCAACAAATTTGAATTTGCTACTCGAATAGGTTGTGCCTCACAGCGTCTGGTCGAGAATGAAGATTTCTGTTTGATGGGTATAGTAGAATTTTCTGTAAAGCAGCAGAAAGCAGCCAAACAGCTGTTTTTCATCCAAGACTCTAGATCAGTGCAGTTAGTCTGCTAGCTGCTGTAGCAATGCTTATAACCTTATAGTGGTTTTGCAAAAGTGCAAGAGCCTCTGCAGAGTAGAAAAATTATTCAGATAAGTATTGGAAACTAATTAGTAATAACAGTGTTCATAATGAGCTTTTTCTTTGTTGGTTTATTTTTTGCTTTTAGGTATACGGGTGCAAGCCAGCAAAATGGGAGCTTATATTGACTGCCTGAAGTATTATTTTGCATACTTTTTAAGAACTTGGAGTGTATTTAATAATGGTAAGTATTGTATGTAACTGTAATTCATAAACATAACTTGATTATGAATAGCTAACGATAATTTTTATTTTATTTTCAGCTTCTAAATGCTATTATCACACAGCATGACAAGCGGATACCATCAAATATACTTTATTGTATGTATATTTGAGTACCAAAAGCAAATCAAGGTATGCCGGATATTTTCTGTAAGTATAGTTGAGTTCATTTGTACGATTTACATTATAAACTTTAAATGCCTTTTACTTAAATTTAGTTTCTTCATGCTTTTTATATACTTGCCGCAGCTTTCTGAAGGAACTGTACCATCAATCCTGATGAACCAAAGTGGAAAACCTTCCTTATGAGTATGGTCACAATCTGAGTGGAGCAGAATTGGCAAAGATAAGTTCAATGTGAATGTTACGTATGTTTACATATGTAACATTCACTATAATTACTAATATTGTCAATATATGTTTAATTAATTATATTAATTTTGTGTTTTTCAGGAATCTGTTCCACTTAGTCTGAGACCAGACTCATAATGAAGATTTGGTACTTTGATTCATCAGGATTAATGGTACGGTTCCATCAGAAACATGCGGCAAGTAAATAAATGTGATGAAAATCATGATTTTTGGTAAGCAAATACCTTTAATTGTTTTTAAATGTTACACTCACTTTATGCATATTATTTATGCATTAAAGTAATGTATAATACTTGTATTTGAAAGCAAAAATATAGTTTTTAGAGCACCTATATATCTATTAATTTTTTACAACACTAACAATTTTTCTTTTTTTTCAGGTTTTAACACTGTCATAACCCCTTAATTTAAAACTAAATATTTGCGGCCCTATCGGCCTTGTTTATGCGAACGATTGGGTATATATTATATGCAAGTGAGTATCACGTGATGCTCGACCATATGCGTTACCGTCGTAATCAATTCACCCGTGTGTGTGATTATGCGAAAATGGTGCGAAGGGCACTTGTAATAATTTTTTAGGCGAAGCCCGGCGCGATCTAATCGGAGTGCTACGCGTTGCGTGCAAACACCCGAGGTTAGTCTTGGCGTAGCCGACCTTCCTCGGGAGCCAATGGCTAGGAGTGGTGATATTAAAGATATTAAAGATTTAAGTTTGAAATATTTGTAGCGATTAGCTGGATTTAATTCATGATCCGCGTAGCGAGTTACATAGAGAGAGAGAGAGAGAGAGAGAGAGAGAGAGAAAAGGAGAGCGCACGAGCGCGTGCACGCCCCTTTTACGCGAGACACCGCGGCCGAGTAATATTTGTGACTCAAGGCTCAGCGAGCCTTAGCAGAAACATAGAACACGTGCGAATTTATATTTTACATGAATGAATTAATTTTGTTAAATAAATTGATGCGCGATTTACTTGGGATCATCAGTAAGTACGGTACGGAGACCTTCTAGTACTGGCATCAGCCCAACGGTAATTGTTTAAACTATTGACGACGCAATGGCTTGTCAGCCTTTATTCGATCGCGCACTTTTCTTAACACTCACTATCGCGCAACGGAAGTCAGGGATGTATAGCCTGCTCAACCGAAGGCGTTTAATTATTAAGGTATAGGATTAATTAAAATAAAAGGTGCCGGCACCCACGTGGTCGCGTAGCGTGCAAGCGGTAGGACTACATGTCCATATATGCGATGATTACCTCTTCTGGTGATTGGAGTTGTAGTTGATTCAGTAGTCAGGGAGATAATGATCTCGCGTATTGCAAGTCGCGGTGAATGAGCTCTGCTCGATCAAGCGCCGAATTGCGGCGAAATAAAAATGAAACCACGTGCGCAGTACTCATACTGCCAAATATCGCGGCTGCGCTGCGATCACGCAGACACACTCGAAGCACTCAAGGATGCGTGCCCTGTATGTGTGTGCGTTGTATAGCCTGCTCCTGGAATTTTCTTACTACCGCCTGTGACGTCACAGGCGGCGCGCTATACTCGCAACTGCCGCGTGCTTACGAGTGTGTTTGTTGTGATCGCGAGTAATCCGCGCGCGATGTATATATTAGCCAGGCACATTCCAGTGCCCGTGCTACGGCAGTGTACCGTCGCAAGTTTTTATGCCTTTTTCTCGGGGTGGCTTCGGTGGTGTCCAGGTGAGCATGGGCTGACGGTAGACCGTCACAATACATAGAAATAAGTATGCTATCCTATAAAAACAAATTAAATTCAATGCCATTTTAAAAAGTTATACATAACGCGAAGCGATAACTTATAGTTGAGAAACATATTTTATCCACATTAATTCCTTAATTTCGTTTAATGCAGAAATCGTAAGCAAACACTATCCTTGTACTGAGCTTTTAAAATTAATATACACACACATATATACAAAATATGAATACATTACGTAGTACTGCATATAACAGAAAACATGAAATTTTCTTTTGTTTGTGTGGCACTTATGAAAATTTAATTAACATGACGTGAAAGTTGAGGCGAAAACAGATAAAATTAAAAAAAAAGCACTAACGTAGGACCTTTGATTGCCGAGAAATTTAATTTACAACTAAAAAACGTAATTTTAGGGTATTTGCATTGCACTCATGTAAATTTCTTTGGCATGACGTGAAAGCTGAAAAAAAACACATAAAATACAACAATAAAGCATTATCTCAGGACCGTTGGTTGACGAGACAATCAATTTACATCTAAGGTTCACGAAAGCCGCAGCGGCGGTCCCCCCCATACCACCGAGCCGCACGGCCGAAGCAGTCACGCGGCCACGCGCGCCGATTTCGCATCCGTTCATCGGTCCTTTCACAAGAATTAAGTCCATTACAATTATCAATGAAAATGCTATCATCTAGAGCATCATTTGAGCAAGCATTGTATAAAAATTTTTCGCTAAATATGAAATAGTTCCGGCGTAATCATCGATTGAAAAAAATTTCGTATCTCGGCTCCTATTGGTCGGATCTTAATGAATTTTTCCCCGTAAATTCATGGTTTTTTTAATTACTTTAAGATACATTTTATCACGACTCTCTAACTTCATAATTCGAGAAAATAATAACTATTCATTGCTAACAATATTGTTAAACATTAATTTTAAGAAAATTCCTTTCTAGCGTTTATTAAGTACGTCAAAAGTTCCATGGGCAATTTAGAAATGAATTTGAAATTTTAGGGTAAATAATTGTGCAGTAGGACGCCATTTTGAGATATACAGATGGGACAACGATTTTTAGATTATTTGTACTAAAAGTCATCTTTGAGAGCTTATTAGACGAAAAAGATTTTTTTTTTTTAAACTATGGCAATATGAAAATTTGGAAAAAGATTTTTGTGTTTAACAATTTAGCGATGAAAAAAGTTAATTTTGCATTCGGGAATACATATGACTGATTGGAAATTCAATTTTAAACGACTTTCCTCTCTGCCTTATTTTGAATAAAATGCTTTACGAAAATGTTATTGGCGGAAAACTAAAAAAAAGTGCTTTTTTGAAGTTTATTTTGCAATAATAATAATGATGCCGATCAGGTCCGAAGTCGACAATTCAGGGTTACTTTCAGTAGGTTACCACAAATAAATTTTGACTATGAAACAATCTTTAGAAAAAAGTGTCCGATATCCCACTATTGAACTCCCCCTGACCGCGGACTAATGTCGTTTTACACAACCTTATGAACAGTTGTTCTCGAAAAAAAATTATTAGGAATAAATTAATTGAAGTTGCTTAACAATATTGCAAACGATGAAATTTGAACCGTTTCGCGCGATAAAACTCAACCAACTAACCTCTGATAGGCTTCTCAGTGATATGCCCGGTATATCTCGATGTCTTGTATGTTAAGGAAACGGATCTCGCTTCTCGCGCGCCTCGCGGTTGGTGACAAGCTGCAAGCTGTACAGCATAGTCGCAGCACACGCACGCGCTCGGGCAGCGTTGTCGATGCTCGCCGCGACGGCAAGCTGCCGCGAGCTTAGCTTAATAAGTTTTGCAGCTGCAGCGCTGGGCACTTAATTTCATAAGCGTAGACTTTAAAATAAGACGCAAAAATGTCCTTGCGTCTATATTGATCAAAAAATCACGAAATGAACGCGTCGCACTTCGATTTCACGATTTCTGGGTTACTGAGCTGACAATCTCGCCTAGCATAAAAGTATGCGCGCTGATTGTTTTACGGATGTAGCGGAGGAGAATTTTAAAAAATTCATCACTTCGCCCGATAACCCGTAAGTAGGTAGGCTAGGCCGGTTCTGGCCCAGGCCGGTTCTGGCCCAGGTGGGTTCTGGCCCATGCGGGTTCTAGCCCAGGCGGGTTCTGGCCCATGCGGGTTCTAGCGCAGTGCGCATATGAGTCTCCCCCCTCCCCCCGCCTCTTAGGCGGCTTCTAGCGCAGGCGGGTTCTGGCGCATCTCCCCCTCCCCCATCTCTCTCTAGGCCGGTTCTGGCGCAGGCCGGTTCTGGCGCATCCCCCCCTCACCCATCTCTCTCCAGGCCGGTTCTGGCGCATGCGGTTCTGACCCAGTGCCGGCACGAGCCCACTGTACATATAGATATACATACAGTGCCGGTACGAGTCCACCGTATATATAGGTATATACACAGCGCCGGCACGAGCCTACTATGTATATAGATATACACAGCAGCGGCGGCATAAGCACACCGTATATATACATAGCGGCGGCACACTGTCGATGTGCGCGCCTGTGTCATTACCGCGCGTCGCCATCTAGCGGTGACAGACCGATACATCTCGCGCGAAGTAGAATACCATGCGTACAAAGAGAGACGCGCGAGAGTGGGGATGGAATGTCGCGCGCATGAAGAGAGTATAGCGCGCGAGAGCGGGAATGTAGCGCTGCGACTCGGCAGGCATGCACGACTCGGCCGGTATGCGCTGTGACTTGGTCGGTATGCGCACATATCCTCGCACTCACTGCCCGACACTCCCCACCTCCTGCAGGCCCATCTCGCTGCGAACGCAGGTTGCTATGAATACAACCTGCGGCGAATGATCCTACTACCTGCCACAGGTTGCTATGAGTACAGATATATGAACAACCAGCATGAGTGCAACCTGCGCGCAACCTGTGGCGAACGCAGGCTGCTACCCGGTCGATTTTTAAAAACGCGCGTACGACATACATATTTATGAAAGGATATGTGTAAAAGAGAGAGGTTATATATATGTGTGTGTGTATGTATTTGTGTATGCGTGAATATGTGCATGCGTGAGGTTATGTATGAGGTTATGTATGAGGTTATGTGTGTGTATAATAAAAACGATTATATTATAATTTAAAATTATGAATTTATTCAACTAATTGCGCATTTCAGATCTATATAAGTTGAGCATACGCTCTTGATCTTCTATTCTGACATTCAGAATAACAATATAATTCTGCAACTCTTGCTTTACTCTTCTTTCATTTTCTAAGATAGCTTCGTATAGATTAATATCATCTTGGTGTTGTATCTAAAAAAAATAATAAATAATATAAAGTTTTAGGAATTATAAATAATAATAATGAAATTTAAAAAATTCACCTCTAACATCTCAACGTCATTCCTATACTGCCATTGCAGTTCATTCGTTTCTTCCTCTATTTGACGAACTTTTTTTCTTAATTCGACTACCTCGCAGTACAGAATGAAATATTCATAATTTCCGAAATACTGGATAATTACATTATAAAATATATGACTGCTTCCCATCTCATCAAAAACTCTCATAAATCTTCTTGTTGTTTGATAAAAACTTAATGCAGCTTCCGCCATGTATAACTTTTTAAATTGCCTCGGACCAGGCGGAATATATAACTCTCTATTAAAAAAAAGTATTACTATAATACATACTATTAGCACTATTAGCACTTTATTGTTGTTTATCTTTGAACTTACCGATCGTATATGCCGAATAAAAAATCAACGTTGTCGCACATTTTTATACTCTAATTCTATTCTATCTTGAACGGTCGAACGCTTGAACTGCACAATAATGCTATAGAACAATGGCGTAGAACAATGGCGGTCGAGCGTTCCAATCCCACATTTTTGTTGCGTTCATAAGAATCGAGCATGACGATTAGAATCGGAATCTCGCGGAATTGACTATGCTTCCACGCGCGTAAGAGGGAGCGAGAGAGAGATATGATTCGTGCGCGCGGCTCACTTCACACCACAGCGCGTATACATGCTGTTGTGAACGTCACGTGTTACAGAGCGCGCGCAATTCAATCGTAGCATGTATACATATTATAGCGCGCGCAATTCAATCGTAGTATGTATTGCAAGAGCCTTTAGCTCGCATCAGCAGCGGAGCGCGGAGCCGCTCTCGACTCCCCACTCTGTCTCTCTCTCTCTCTCTCTCGGCCGCGGCTGCCGAGCACTCGTGCGTGTCGCCTCGCTCTCTCTCCCCACGCGCCGTCGGCGCGTCTTGCTGTATGTTCGGTGGAGAGGGAGCCCACGCGCAGGCAGCGCATATGTACGGTTGAGGCGGCGCGCATCTTCTCGCAGCGCCGAGTTGATTGCGGGGTACCGGCAGGGGGGCCTTCTTCCTCGTCGAGCTCGAGCGCGTGGGTCGGCATCCATCTTGCGCCAGTCGCCACTCAGCACCTCAGCCAGTACACTTCTACTGGCGCTCTCACTTATTTTAACTCGCGACCGGGATACTCTTAGTCCGCACCACTGCGTGCGATATCATTTCTCGCATTATTTCGCGATCTCTAGTCTCAACGGGAGATTAGTATAAAGGTGAAAATTATTCACTACTGATATACGGCATGTGCATACAGGGAAAATCCGGGAATCAGCCTTAGTGCGAAAACCGGTGGGCAATCATCGTGCATACGAAGATTGCCTCCTCTATCACATATAACCGTATATCCACCTATACGTGAGAGTTCAATCTACATGTTCTAATTACTAAATATACAATGATTTATCTATGCTCGTTCACCGACATCATCATCATCATCCGCGTCGATACATAACGCGTGTTGAATAGCATCGTTTACGCCGGGCGCTCAGACAATCATGGCGCCTCTGAATTACTGAGTCGCGTGCGCGTTAGCATGTTCTCTACTCTTAATTATTTCTTTAGATACAACAATTTGATAAATTTTCAAGTGACATTAAATAAATCTACTAAGTTGAATATTAATTGTTGATTGTCGCATTTATTGGTCTCCTGGCCGCTTTCCGTTTCCTGCCACTACGTGGGTCCTTGGCAATATCAAGACTTTACTATAGACTTAAGATTGAATTAATACGAGCCATTGGCGCTACAACCTATGAAACTCTCACTCTAGCTTTACTATTCGTGTAACATTTCGGATACTATTTCAGCCACCTATATTCAAATCTGCCGCTGGGAGTGTGGATTTGAACCTCAGCAGACAATCAACCGACGCCGGCTACCGACAACGTTTAACATTTAGTTATAAGTCTGAGTCAGTCTTGTGCCAAGATAGAAAGAACCTCCCAGTATATATATTATTGCGCGCGTAATTCAATCGTAGCATGTATACATATTATAGCGCGCGCAATTCAAATTCACAGCATATATACATACTATTGCGCGTGCATAATTTATAAGTCATACATATAAGTTTTATAAATCTATATGTATATATAAGTTATACATATATGTATATACATATGTATATCTCTCTCTGTCTCTCTTAACTTATTCACATTCCATTACATAAACATCTAATGGCGTCTGCAACTCTTTCATATATTTCTGCATAAGCTGCACATTGTGAAGAGCACAGTTAGCTCTGTACGTACCATCATGATACGGACAAACAGTTGCAACTTTTATTTGATTTAATGGCGGATATCCCATCTCAGCTATATCATAGACATTAAATTTAAACCGTTCTAACCACCTTCTCTGAAGGGAACCAATGACTTTAACGCAAGCTGCATTTTTCAGAGCTGTACGAAGTATATTTCCGATGTCTGTATACTCTCTATCACCAGACTGCCAAGATAGTCCGTGATAATGGCGTTCAAGCCATGCATTTTCAGCTTTATACTTCTCCGTGAGTCTACGCCAATGAAAAGGCGCTTTGAAGAGATACACTTGAGGATCAGCACCCAGCGGAAGTATAGCGAGCTCTTTGAGAATGAAGTCGTTGCCTGGCTGCTTAAAGCCTTGCATATCAACCAAGTACTCCATCTCGAATGATGCTCGACTGTGCGGATGCAGCCTCCTTTATACCAGCATCCCCACCACTTTCGAAACAAGTTCAAACAAGTTTTCTTACATCGCCATTGGTTGGATTATACTGAACTAGTAGGCGGATGTTCCAGCAGGGAAATTATGCTTCGATTCGAATTCCAAGCGAACATCGACTGAAGCAGTTTTCAGAGACTCGTTCTGCTTCGAGCAATCAATCACTATAAGCGGAAGTTTCGAAATATATCTTTGCTTCTTCAGCAGAGGCTCTACGCTCTTGTCATAGTATGCGTTTTGAAAGTTTGCATACATATCGTAGAGAATAGCAAATTGATTACGATCTATGTCTAGATTGAGATTACCGTAGGGATAGTACTGAGAATTCAGGAACAGCTTGACATTGCTAATTCCGCAATGATCGAAATAGCTGGCACTCTCAGTCCTTGAACACTTACGATTCGTTTGAAAGCCTAGAATGACAAAGCGCGGCTTTTCCAACTGATTGGACGACTTAACAGTCCAAACATGGCGCGGCGTAGTAGGTAGTAGAGGGTATTCGTACAATACCCAACTACGATAACTCATATCAATCGATTTACTCTTCTGAATAAGCCCAAGCAGACGAATTTTATGTAAATTAGAGAGTACTACGTAAGGCATGAGCCATTCAATTTTTATCAACTCAATCTTGAAATCTTCATACTCTGCGGCAGCAGTTGCAGTCGCTTCTTTCGTAGCTGTCTGAATAACTGCATTTAAATCATTTCTTGATCTAGTGAGGATAAGTTCATGCTTGACATTAACGACTATCTTTCGATAGTCTTCGGCAAAGCCTAGAATCATACTTAAAGGTATAGACAGGTCAAAGTAGCCTTGATTATTCACCAAATCATCTTTCTCCTCAACGTCGAGCCAACCAGCATTCTGTATAACTAAACTCTGACTAGGATTGATCGAAGGCCATCCTTTCATGAGCGTAGTTAATCCAACGTTTTTACATTTATCGATCTCGATAGCATTTATCTCGTATCGTATTTCCTCAAACATATGACCTATAGCATTATTCACTAATTTAGTATTTCGTACTTGAGCACCATCAGCTTTGATTAGTCTACCGCATACGTGTAACGAGCTGCGAAAAGGTAATAGACACAAGTCTTGATGTTGAACTGAGATACGTATTTCATCGCTGTTCTTGTACGATGAAGCAGTGTACGGCTGATGAGCATGAATCTCATAATTCGAGACTGAATCATCAAAGCTCACTGGTGACTGTATACTTAGAATCTCTTCCATTTCTCTGAAGACAGCAGAGGAATATACACGTTATTTTCTCCCAGGGTTTTTTACTCTTAGACCGAGTCCTTTTAAGAACTGTATATTTTGCCGTGTTAGCGTTCCGAAGGCTCGCTGACAACTGATGACTGGCTGACATTTTGGCTTGCTTTTATACCCTCTACCGGTGTAGACAATGCCCATTACGCTTGCTTCAGATGCAATCTAATTGTGATGACTTCACCACAAAAGTTTACTAGATTTCCGTCTTGATCGACTATACGCAGCTGCAAGTAATCGATTGTCCTCAGGGTGACGGGAAGATAAATGACTTGCGAGGGAACTTCGATGATCTTGTAGCCTGGAGGTACTGCGGGGAAGAACTCGTGTATCGTATGCACTTGCTGTCCGTTTATATAGGCGCCGGTAGTGATGCTGCACTCTACTCTTAGAGCGTTTACTTTGAGAATGGAGACTGGCAAGTCGGAAATATGTATAGTATTAGACTCGAGCACTCGCTGCGTAAAGCCTAATAGTGAACCAATACAATCTAGCGGACGAAAGTCTATCGTCTCACTGCACTTTATTACACTGCGGAGAGTGTTGTTATTCGGTTTAAGTGAGATCGAAATGCCTTTGATGCTTAATGTATCGATAAGATGATTTTCAATGTCTTCAATCTCGTAGCTACCTGTTGGCAGGTAACTATCTGTCCTCCTACGTAGAACTTGTTGTTACTTGTATCGATATTAGGAATCGAGTTGAATGTCAACAATTCGACTAATCCCAGAACGTAATTCTTGCTAGCGGAAAGTTCGATTGGGGGAAAGTATTGAGCTTCAAGTATGGAAGTCTTGGCGGAGAGAGACAAAGTTAATGAATCCTCCATGACAGTTGAAGCGATAATAACTCTAGAACTACTTTCGCTGCTCTTTATATAGTCTGCCAGCCAAAAACTGTAGACAAAGATGACCGCAGTTGAATGTATTGTAGTCTTGATATCGTTCATAATTATACTTGATTTCATTGACACCTAAGTAGAGCAACAGCTCTATCGGAGGTTGAAGATCTCCAAAGGTGTCAAAGTAGACGACATTGGAGCCTCGTTTACGATATGCAACCCAGTGCGTACCAGGTCCGCGTGCATCATCCAAGTTGACTATAGCTGATTCGTTATAATGCGGACCATTAGCAGGCAGCGAGTCTCGCATGAATACACCGCGAAAGTTTGAAATCTTCATAATCTTTGCATATTTTATCAAATTGAAATCCGTGAGCGCTCTCTCGGGTAATCTTACTTCGAGGATCTTTTTTTTTCAATCCTTTACCAGGCTTCAAGTGAAGACCTAGTCCTTTCTTGTGAGGTTTCAAGAAGAGTCCCTTACCGAGAGCAATCTCCTCCATCTTTTGATCATGTCTCCTGTTCTGTTCTAACTTCCTTTGAGCCGCTTTAGCATCATTGACAGCCTTGGCTATTCCAGCAACACCTCCAGCGAGGGCACCAGTTGCACTTAGACCGGCGAACAACGGTATGAGAAATGGTAGGAAACCGCCTACTTTAGCTGGAACTGGCAATATTCTAGGAACAACTATATTCTTCTTTCCACCGGCTTTCTCAACCATTTTTCGAGTGCCTTCCAAAGCTGAGAGAATGAGCTTATTCGCGTATTTTCCTGGAACGACCGATTGCGAAGCAGCCTTTACAACTTTTCGAAGCGTTGTTCGCGACTTTTTCACACCCATTCCGAATCTCGACTTTAATTTCATAGCGTTTGTAACGGCAAAAGCAGCTGCTCTTTCTCCTATTTTCGAATCTACTGCTTTAACTCTTTGCCAAGCTTTCTCAACCAGAACTCTATCAGCAGCGTTTCTGGCTTCGATATTTTCACGATTTTGCGAATAAGCTATATCGTGCTCTTTGCAAGCAACGTCAAGCGGATTAATTCCCGGATCACCTCGAGCAAGACGTTTAGCTAACTTAGTACCAGGACCACAGTACTGGTATCCCGGTAAGTGAAGTTCAAATGGTAGCTTATTGATGAGACGATTTACAATTCCACGACCTTGTCGGTGGTGTTTGTATATGATCATCACGTCATGAAGGTCAGATAATAACTGATGTCGAGAGTATAAAAGCGCTCTATTTATACTCTCCATCATCAGTTGTCAATCAATTCTCCAAGAATGAACTTCAAAGAGCAGACAGTTAAGCTTCCAATAGCAAATTTTGACGTTATAGCGGAACCTGAAAAAAGAATCAAAAGACACGGATATTTGCTTCCGGACAGCATTCGAGCTGTATTTTGTGGCCCATCAAACTGTGGTAAAACTAACAGCTTACTTGCCCTCATTACGCATCCTAATGGCGTTAGATTTGTAAATATATACGTCTACTCAAAGTCTCTGAATCAGTCAAAGTATAAGTTTTTGAAAAATCTTCTAGAGCCGTTAGAAGGTATACAGTATTTCGGATTCAGCGAGCATGAAGAAGTGGTAAGCCCTGACGATGCTCTTCCCAACTCAATCATGATCTTTGACGATGTAGCTTGCGAGAAGCAAAACAGTATCAAAGCGTATTACTGTATGGGTAGACATAAAAACGTTGATTGGTTCTATCTTTGTCAATCTTATGCACAAGTTCCGAAGCATCTCGTACGCGATAACGTAAATCTGTTGGTAATCTTTCGACAAGATGATTTAAATCTCAAGCATCTGTACAACGATCATGTTAATTCCGATATGAACTACATACAGTTTAAGGAATTATGCTCAAAGTGCTGGTCTGACGATAAGCATAGCTTTTTAATGATTGACAAGGATAGTCCAATCAATGGAGGCAGATATAGGAAAGGTTTCGACTGCTTTGCTATAAATATAGCATGCGCAAAGTAATTAGCAACAGTCTATCTCTATCGATTGACGAATCAACAACAGCATGAGTGATATTCAAAAAGAGAAGAATATTCTGCAGCAGCTTGTGCAAGCTCAAAATGCAGTCAAACGCAAGTATAGCATGTTGAAGACGAACAGACAAGATTTTGAAAAAGTCGTTGAGGATACCTTTAAGCCAATTGTCAATCCTTTACATCAGCTTGTATCTAGTAGACAAAAGTCTGTGCCACCACCACTTAAAAAAAGAAAGGCTTTATTAGATGATACTATAATAAAGAAAAAAAAGTTTGATGATACTTTCGTCAACTCGGACGATGATGACAGTTTTGATGAAACTTTGAATGATGAAGCTAAGATAGATGACGATAATTTTGAAACAGCTGATAATGCTACCGAAGAAGAAGAAGAAGAAGAAGAAGATAAGTATATGCAGATGTTGAAGCGAAAAAAGGATATTGATAAAATTTATGGAGTTCGAAAGGAGGGTAGACAGTGGATGTTTGGTGATTCGCCTATTATCTTTGGTGATAAAAGCATTAAAGTGAAAGATGGACGATATGCAAAAACTGACGGTTTGATGGAGCTGCTCATAGCTAGAGATCCTAAGAATTATAATCAGACTGATCTGCAAACTTATCAGACTATCCTCGAGTCAACCTATGCTCATAAAAAACAGTATAAAGATGATGAATCGATTCGAGTTCATAACAGTAAAAAATATACAAACATCCTAGCACCTCTGTTTCAGAAGAGAGGAGGAGCGTTACTTAAGAAATGTCTACCTCGATACAAAATCGCTCGTCGAAACACCAAAATGGACTACATGTATTGGAACGATCCTAATGAGCTGGTCGATAGGCTTCGCTTACTTATAGCTGAGCAATCAGCTGGTAATCCGAGTCATATTAATGAAATTCATTTGATTATTGAAGAGCTACGCGAGGACGGCTATATATATTGAGCGCACAGAGTACTGACAATCATTTTAAAGATGAGCGTCGACGTGTTTGGACGTAATCTGAAGAAGAATGAAGGCAGTCGTGGACCTCAAGGGTTTGGCTTCAAAATCACAACCGATGGTCACTACGACTTGGACAATAAGAGACTATGCAATTTAGCAGCACCTCGTCAGCAAGATGAAGCAGTCAACTTAGAAACTCTTCAAGCAGAAGTTCAAAAAATAGTAGAGCTTATTTCCCTATTGGAACAACAGCTAAGCAAATTAGATGATATCGTTGAAGCACACAGAGATGAGCTCGACTTGATGTTGTCAAGTCAGCAGAGCGATATCGAGACTATAAAAGAAGCTGTAGCACAGATCATGAGTAACATTCACTCTGCAGACGTGTAACATGGAGCATAAGAAAGCAGTAGTTGAAGAACTTCACAAGTCCGCTCGTCACAACTATCCTCGTCGAAAGTTTGATATGCGTGGCTTAGACGAGACATGGCAAGCTGATTTAGTTGAGATGGTTATAGGTATCTTCTCACAATCATCGACGTATTCTCCAAGTTTGCGTGGGCTGTTCCCGTAAAGAAAAAGTCCGGTGAAGAAGTTACAGCAGCGATGAAGTCAGTGTTGCGTCAAGGTCGAGTACCGAAGAATTTACATACAGATAGAGGTCTCGAGTTTTACAATAGCAATTTTGATGAAGCGATACAAGATCAATTTGTACTCGACGTATAGTACTCTTAAAGCTTCTATATGTGAACGTTTCAACCGTACTCTCAAGAGAAAGATGTGGCTACAATTCAGTATTCAAGGAAATTACAAGTGGCTCGATAGCTTATCTGATTTGTTGGAAAACTTTAACAATAGTAAACATCGAACAATTGGAATGAAGCCTAGCGAGGTCTCGCTTGATAATCAATTTCAAGTTATGAAACGTTATACTCGAACAATTAAAAAAGTAAAGCGTCCTAAATTTAAAGTAGGAGATAGCGTTCGCTTGAGCAAAGCAAAGCAAGTGTTCGAGAAGGGTTATACACCAAACTGGTCAACAGAGATATTCACAGTGAGTCGAGTAGCGCTAACGATTCCTCCCACTTATCGTTTGAAGGACTACCAAGACAAGCCTATTAGTGGAGGATTTTACGAGCAGGAACTGTCAAAAACAAAGTATCCTGACGTATATCTCGTTGAAAAAGTTTTGAAGAAACGCGGAAATCAAGTCTACGTCAAGTGGCTTGGATTCGATAAGACTCACAACAGCTGGATTGATGCTTAGGAAAAGAAGATATTTAAAGTGTCGGTGATGCTTTTACGGCAAATCGCGCACGTTATTAGGTTCGAAGCACACGTTTTGCATGCGATAACAAGGCCGCATGGAATAAACGCTACTTGAATTTCATCGTTATAGCATATCTTACAGCCATTCTTCTCATCAATAGCTGCCTGACTTGTTGATACTTGATGCTTATATGGACCACAAACATCATGTGAAGCTGAGGTAGGATTTAATGCACTACCGATGGGGACGTTACCGCAAGGTGCTTTGCGTATGAATCGGCAATGTCCACTCCATCGTTGATGTTCCACCATAGGATCATCTCCAACCTTCGTAACCTTTCTTCTTCAAATCTGTAATCCATGCTTTTTTCTACGTTCACTCAATGATGAGCTACTGATGAGAATGAGCTCTTCAGACTGCTACACGTTCTTATGTATAGCTCTCCCCTCCAGCAGACAACTTGTCGTTTTAAAAGTGGTGAGGGCCCCGACCTTGCCCCCACCCGTGAGGTACAACCAACTTGAACCTTATACTTCGAATATACTATCCTTATACTTTAACTATACTCGTTTTATCCTTGTCTATACTAGCGTTATACTTCGATTATACTTGCGTTATACTTTGATTATAGTCGCGCTATACTTCGACTATAATGGTCTTATACTTTGACTATAATCATTTTATACTTGTCTATACTAGAGTTATACTTTGATTCTATTAGCTTTATTCTTTCACTGTGCTCGCGTTATGCTTTGATTATACTCACGTTATATTTTGATTATACTTGCGTTATACTTTGATTACACTCGCTTCATACATTGATTATACTAGTGTTATACTTTGACTATACTCGTTTTATACTTTGTCAATACTCACGTTATACTTTGATTATAATAGCTTTATACTTTGACTGTACTCGAGTTATACGTTGATTACACTCGTTTTATGATTTGCCTGCAGTCGCATTATGCTTTGAACACACTCGCTTCATACTGTGACTATACTAACGTTATCCTTTGACTATACTCGTTTTATAGTTTGTCTATACTCACGGTATACTTTGCTTATAGTAAGATTATACTTTGACTATATTAGCGTTATACTTTGGCTACATTGGTGTTATACTTTGGCTATGTCGATGTTATACTTTCACTGCACTCACTTTATGCTTGGACTATATTAACGTTATACTTTGATTATACTCTCCTTTTACTTTGACTATACTCGCTTTATAGTGTTATTATATTAGTTTTATGATTTGTCTGCAGTCGCATTAAGCTTTGACTATACTCGCGTTATACTTTTATTATACTCGCTTTATAGTTTGACTGTACTCGTTGTATACCTGTCTATTATTATAGTAGCTTTATACTTTGATTATATTAGCTATATGCTTTAGCTATATTTGCATAATAGTTTAACTATACGTGCGTTATACTTTGATTATAATAGCTTTATGCTTTGACCATACTCGCGTTATACTTTGCTAATAGTAGCTTTATACTTTGGATATGTTGGTGTTACACTTTGACTACACTCGCTTGATGCTTCGACTATACTGACGTCATACTTCAACCATACTCGCCTTTTACTGTAACCATATTCGCTATATAGTTTGATTATACTCGGTTTATGATTTGTCTACAGTCGCGTTATTCTTTGACTACATTCACGTTATACTTTGATTATACTGGCGTTATACTTTGACTATACTCTTTGCATACTTGCCTATACTAGCGTTATACTTTGATTATACTGATGTTATAATTTGACTATACTCGCCTTTTACTTTGGCTACACTCGCTTTATAGTTCGATTATATTCGTTTTATGATTTGTCTGCAGTAGCGTTATGCTTTGACTATACACGTGTTATACTTTGATTATATTAGCTTTATACTTCAGCTATATTGGTGTTACACTTCGACTACACTCGCTTTATGCTTCGACTATACTGACGTTATACTTCGACTATTCTCGCCTTTTACTTTAACGATATTCGCTTTATAGTTTGATTATATTAGCTATATGCTTTGGCTATATCTGCATAATACTTTGACTATACTTGCGTTATACCTTGATTATAGTAGCTTGTTGCTTCGACTGTACTGGTTATATACTTTGATTATACTTGCGTTATACTTTGACTATACTAGCGTTATGCTTTGACTACACTCGCTTCATACTTTGGTTATACTAGCGTTATCCTTTGACGATACTCGTTTTATACTTTGTCTATACTCGCGGTATACTTTGCTTATAGTAGCTTGATACTTTAATTATATTAGCTTTATAGTTTCGCTATATTGGTGTTATACTTTGATTTTGAAAGCTTTATAGTTTGACTGTACTTGTGTTATACATTGATTATACTTGCGTTACACTTTCGCTATATTTCTTTCGCTATGTACTTTCGTTTCATACTTTGTCTATACTCCCGTTATACTTTTATTATAATAGCTTTATACTTTGATTATACTGGTCTTATACTTTGACAATACGTGTTTTATACTTGTCTGTACTACCGTTATACTTTTATTATAGTAGCTTTATACTTGGATTATATTAGCTTTATACTTCAGCTATATTGGTGTTATACTTTGACTACACTCGCTTTATGCTTCGACTATACTGACGTTATACTTCGACTATTCTCGCGTTTTACTTTAACGATATTCGCTTTATAGTTTGATTATACTCGTTTTATGATTTGTCTGCAGTCGCGTTATACTTTGACTATACTCGCGTTATACTTTGATTATACTGGCCTTGAACTTTGACTATACTCTTTGCATACTTGCCTATACTAGCGTTATTCTTTGATTATACTGATGTTATACTTTGACTATACTCGCCTTTGGCTTTGACTATATTCGCTTTATAGTTTGATTATACTAGTTTTATGATTTACCTTCAGTCGCGTTATGCTTTGACTATACTCGCCTTTTACTTTGACTACACTCGCTTTATAGTTCGATTATATTCGTTTTATGATTTGTCTGCAGTCGCTTTATGCTTGGATTGTACTCGCGTTATACTTGGCTTATAGTAGTTTTATACTTTGGCTATGTTGGTGTTATACTTTGACTACACTCGCTTTATGCTTCGACTATACAGACGTTATACTTTGACTATACTCACCTTTTAATTTGGCCGTACTCGCTTTATAGTTTGATTAAACTCGTTTTACTAGTTGTTTGCAGTAGCGTTATGCTTTGAGTATACACGCATTACACTTTGCTTAATGTAGCATTATACTTTGATAATATTAGCTTTATACTTCAGCTATATTGGTGTTACACTTTGACTACACTCGTTTTATGCTTCGACTATACTGACGTTATACTTTGACTATACTTGCATTATACTTTGATTATACTCGCTTTATAGTTTAACTCTACTCATTTTATACTTGTCTATACAAGCGTTATACTTTTATTATAGTAGCTTTATTCTTGTTTATATTAGCTATATGCTTTGACTATATCTGCATAATACTTTGACTATACTTGCGTTATACTTGCACTATAGTAGCTTTATGCTTTGACTGTACTTGCGATATACTTTGACAATACTTGCGTTATACTTTGACTATAGTCGCGTAATGCTTTGACTACATTCACTTCATACTTTGACTATTCTAGCGTTATGCTTTGACTGCACTCGCTTCCTACTTTGACTATACTATAGCGTTATGCTTTGACTACACTTATTGCTTCATACTTTGACTATACTAGCGTTATCCTTTGACTATACTCGTTTTATACTTTGTCTATACTCGCGGTATACTTTGCTTATAGTAGCTTGATACTTTGATTGTATTAGCTTTATACTTTGGCTATATTGGTGTTATACTTTGACTGTACATACGTTATACTTTGATTATGAAAGCTTTACGGTTTGACTGTACTTGTGTTATACTTTGATTGTACTTGCGTTATACTTTCGATATACTAGTTGCATACTTTGTCTATACTCGCGTTATACTTTTATTATAATAGCTTTATACTTTGATTATACTAGCCTTATACTTTGACTATACTCGTTTTATACTTGTCTATATTAGCGTTATACTTTTATTATAGTAGCTTTATACTTTGATTATATTAGCTATATGTTTTGGTTATATCTGCATAATACTTTGACTATACTTGCGTTATACTTTGACTATAGTCGCCTAATGCTTTGGCTACAATCGCATCATAATTTGACTGTACTAGCGTTATGCTTTGAATAGACTTGCTTCATACTGTGACTATACTAGCGTTATCCTTCGACTATACTCGTTTTATAGTTGGTCTATACTCGCGGTATACTTTGCTTATAGTAGCTTTATACTTTGACTATACTCATTTTATACTTTGCGTATACTCGCGTTATACTTTGCTTATAGTAGCTTTATACTTTAATTATATTAGTTTTATACTTTGGTTATATTGGTGGTGTACTTTGAGTATTATTGCGTTATAGTTGGATTATAATAGCTTTGTACCCGCGTTTTGCATTGACTATACTCGCTTTATACTTTGACTATACTGACGTTAAACTTTGACTATACTAGCGTTATACTTTGATTGTACCTGCGTAATACTTTGTTTGTGATGCTAAGATTATGAAGATTTCAAACTTCCGCGGCGTATTCATGTGAAGCTTGCTGCCTACTAATGGTTTACATTAAAATTAATCAGCTATAGTCAACTGCGCACATTAGAATCAGTGTTTACTCGTGAACGACTGGTGAGAATCCAAAGACTGCCTTCTATATCCGCTGTGAATGTGCAGGATTGGCTGCCCACTGCTACTAGTAAGTTTGCAGGTTTGAACATGTTTAACGTTCGCTGATTGGTCTATTGCAAGTATAGTCCTGCATAGATAGTATCGCCACCTGTTGACGCTCACAGCGGCGGCTCGACTGATGCGCAGAGAGCGTCCACTGAGGTTGCGCACTAGTCCTCCGTACAGTGAGTAGTAGGGTAGCGCGGCCGATCGACTGATGCGGAAAGAGCGTCCACTGAGGTTGCGCTCTAGTCCTCGGTAGGGTATGAGTGGTGGGGTAACGCAGCGGCTAGACAGATGCGCAGAGAGCGTCCACTGAGGTTGCGCGGTAGCGGTGCGGCGGCTCGAGTGGTGGGGGAAGTAGTATAAGAGAAGCATCATCGCTCGAGGAAGTCATTGTTGATCGAGACTGAGTACGTAGTAGATGCATGTAAGGTTCCAAGACCGGACAATGATAGAGATGCCATAACTGTTTAACCTCACTTTAAGTGTCGTTGCTATTTTTAATTTATATGTATCCCCTCCACACATTCGGCCGACATATTTTAAGATTGCGCTTACCTCTACTCTCGTCTCATATGCATTATACCGACGAAGTATGGTGTAACAACGCTAGCTGGCGACATCATATACACACTGTACATCATATATACGCATAACCTCACATACACATATATAGACATACATATACAACTTACACATTTTCATACATGTGCATACATAAGCATATAACCTCAAAGAGTATCGTGAGAGGAGTCTGCGCTCGCATGACCGGTCTGCAGCGTAGCATTCCATCTCCACTCTTACGTGCATGTATACTCTTACGCGCGGCATTCCATCCCCACTCTTGCGCGCATGTATACTCTTACGGGCCGGGCTACATCGGTCTGTCATCGGTAGATGGCTGCGGGCTGTTGCGACAACACTCGTGCCAGCCTCGTGTATATGAATATACAGTGGGCTCCTGCCAGTACTGTGTATATCTATATACAGTGTGCTCGTGCCGGTGCTGTGTATATATACGGCGGGCTCGTACCGGCACTGTGTGTATATCTATATATACAGTGGGCTCGTGCCGGCACTGTGTTTATACCTATATATACGGTGGGATCGTACCGGCACTGTGTATATACCTATATACGATGGACTCCTACCGGCACTGTGTATATACCTATATATACGGTGGGCTCGTACCGGCACTGTATGTATATCTATATGTACAGTGGGCTCGTGCCGGCACTGGGTCAGAACCGCATGCGCCAGAACCGGCTTAGAGAGAGATGGGGGGGGGGGGATGCGCCAGAACCGGCCTGCGCCAGAACCGGCCTAGAGAGAGATGGGGGAGGGGGGATGCGCCAGAACCGGCCTGCGCTAGAACCCGCCTGCGCTAGAAGCCGCCTAAGAGGGGGGGGGAGGGGGGAGACTCATATGTGCACTGCGCTAGAACTCGCATGGGCCAGAACCCGCCTGGGCTAGAACCCGCATGGGCCAGAACCCGCCTGGGCCAGAACCGGCCTGGGCCAGACCCCGCCTGGGCCAGAACCGGCCTAGCCTACCTACTCCCGTGCCATGTTAAATAAAAATAATTTTGAAGTAAATTTTCTTTTGCAATCTCCCGCCGTTTTATTTCTCTGTTGCGCAAAGACGGAGGTGTTTCAATAGAGCCGCGAATTGAAAGTTGCAAGAAAGGATTACCTGCTGCAGTGACAGTCTGTCAATATAGAAAGCAATGATTCTTAAATTAGAGACAAAGTAACATATTTGACGACTACAGGTTGTCGTTCGCATTTTTTCCCCTACTATCTGAATATTTCGATTTCAATATTTTTATGTACAATATTTAATACGGTGAATCGCCTGATCGTAAGAGTTATCATCTTTTGGATCGTTATTCATAGCATCATCATCATCATCATCACGAGCGACGATTGGTCTATTTTCGATCGCATTCTATTTGAAATTTTTAGAAATATGTTCTCTAAAACTTAGGTAATGATTGATAATTTTTTTCACACAATCTACTATTATTTTAAAATTACTTGAACGGCAGACTGATTGAAGAGCTATATCGTTTGGGTTTTCATCATTAAACACTAATATTTAATAGTAAATTTTGTGTTAAATTAATTTGTTTACAGTGCTTATCTGTACTTTATCAACATTACTCTATTACTTTGATTCCCTAGTCTCTTGGTTTTTTAGGTGTAGGGGGTTGGGGGGAATATATAAAAGTTAAATGCTATATCATATGATGCATATGAAAAGAGTAATATTAATTAAAATTGCACTTACCTTTATATACTTTTTTGCACTTTTCACTTTGTATCGATAATATAATATAATTATTTGAAACTATAACTATAGTTAAGATAATTTGTTTATATTTCTGTTGCTTTTTTAAACAAGTTCTACCCAATATCTAGAGAGTATTTTGAATCCTGATGAGTCTTTGAACTACAATAGGCTTCATTATAATATATTGTAACGGTGCATTTGAATTTGTCGGTATGACCACGAAACTCATCGAGGCACCGAGCTTTTACACCTCCTTGAAAAGTGCTACCCCGACATAGCTCTTCTCGACTGTTGTTGATCAGAGTGCCGCAAATAATATATTATAAATTGCCTTGTATGTACAAATATGTGGAACGTATTGAACGCCACATATTCCGTAATATATAAGCAATGAAAATTGGATTTAAGGAGAGAATCAGAAATAATTACTGAAAACAAAGAATTACTCGCTTATTGTTTGCTAATTAGAATTAGTTACCAACGTATTTCCAAGTTTTTACATTGTTTTGTGCACAATAACTTATGCACAAATTATTTTGTTTAGTTTTGTACAAAATATCGGCTGTCAATCAAAGAAAATTCAGCTCGATTGTTGTCCATAATAAGCTTGCAAAGATAGTGCTCGTGCACAATTATTGTGCTCAAGTTCAACTTCTACATAATATGTGCCTAAATTTAAGTAACTAAATAACTTTTGTGCAAAACTTCTATTTTTATTAAAATTGTGCAGAACACAATATACTTGTGCACAAATGTCGACCGACAATTTCTTATATTTGTGCAACCTTTTACATCACTTTTCATATTTTGTGCAATACTTAATTGTGCATAATTATTTTGTGCACATTTTAATTATTAGTCGAAAATATTGACTTATATTTAAAAAATATTACGAACAATATCTTCGCTCTAATGTTTTGTGCCTAACAAATTGCGTGCATTACTATTATGTGTAGAAACTACACTTAGCCTAATAATAATTATATATAATGTTTTTACCATCACAATTTTGTGTGTGTGCATGTGTGTATGCATATATATACGCGCACACACACACAAAATTATTATCATTAAAATATTATATATAATTATTATTATAACCAATTTATAATTTTTATAATAATTATTATAAAAATTTTATCGATTTTTGAAATGTTTCCGAACCGTATCAATTTTTTTCATTTTTTTCTCAAATTTCCCTCCTCTCCTAATATTTCTGATTTTTTCCAAATTTTTCGATTTTTTAAAGATTTTTCCGAATTTTTTCCCAATTTTGCCGATTTTTTACGATTTACGAATTTTTTACGATTTTTACGAATTGTTTACGATTTTTACGAATTTTTACGATTTTTCCGAATTTTTCCCGATTTTTCCGAATTTTTTCCGTTTTTTTTCACTGCTTATTTCCGCCGTAAAGCAGATTTTTAATTCTCGCATGGTTGCCACTACAAAATTTGAAAAAAAATGTCATTTTGAATAAGTAGCTTCTTGAAACGGACTTTGAATAAGCAGCTTCTCCAGCCGGACTCTGAATAAGCAGCTTCTCCAGCTGGACTCTGAGTAAGCAGCTTCTTCAACCGGACTCTGGATAAGCAGCTTTTCGAGCCGGACTCTGAATAAGCAGCTTCTTCAACCGGACTCTGGATAAGTAGCTGCTTGAAACGGACTCTGAATAAGCAGCCTTTTAATCTCAGCCGTCGATATGCATCATAAACGTCTCTGCATAGAGAAGGAATTTTATGAGGTAAAAACGAAGAAAAGCGTTACATTAAGATATTTGTAAGTTGAAATGAAAGTTTTTGATTAGAACCCGCGTAAAATCCATAACGATTGGCAATATGTTGGAAACAATCTTTTCCAAAATATTGAAAATATATTGGATACACAGAGGCCAAAGTAGTCCAATACCATTATACTATTAACGTTTGTGTGCGATTTCCAAATCATTGCCAATAGTTGGTAAAAAAATTTTATTTTGATAATGACGGGTATCGACAATATATTGCATATAACTATTGCCAATATGTATGCAATATATAGCATACACAACGGCAATAATAGATTAATGCTATTGAAGTACTATCGTTGGAGTATCAAATACATTGGAATATATTATAACATATAACATATATACTTTCAAAAATATAGCAATACGATTGCATACTATTATTTATGTAAAATATACTGAAAAATATTTAAACAACTGTGACTCAAAATTAGAACTATATTAATATAATGAAATGAATTTATTTCTAATATTGTTATATATTTTATTTTATTAAAACTAACAATATTACATCTCGATTATACCTCGATTTACTCGCTTTCATGCGTGTTTACTGGTTCAATAATATATTCAGAGTTCGTAGCTCGAATATGTACATGAAAACAAACACATTTCAATTGTTTTACATCAATTATTTTAAACTTATTTGAAACTCTAATACATTTGTGTATAAACGATAAGGAGACTCCTGGTACATTTAATCTATACGAATTAGTAACTTTTATGTTGTGTACAATGGCAAAACATTGCCCTGCACAGGTGCATAATTTTTTACAGTTACAATTTGTTAAATATAAAAAATTGTTAATAATACCAAAGCGTTGTACAGCTTTATGCTCATAGCTAACATAACACGATTCCGTTTTTTTTCCCAAGATTATTTGATTGTGAATTAAATAACATTTGATTTTTATAAATTTTAGAAAACACACGTAGATTTTGATACAATAGATTTGTTTTTTGTACTTCCTCTTCAATATAGGCTGGTGTACGTTTTAAAATTGAACCTACAATAAATGTTTCGTGATCGACTTGTGTGATTTTAATTTCTTTCTCGGTGATAGAATTTCGTGGCAAAACTTGAGTATTTCTTGATTGTCTTCGAGCCATTCGTTTTTGTAAGTATACACTGCCGTGTGAATACTCAAATTCGAAATGATTTGCAAGTGCGCTGAGTTACTGCTACGAACCATCGCTTTCATTTTGCCATTTAAATCTTCCAGAGGGAAACAGGAAGTAGACCATAATGGTCCAAATCGACGAACCATTTCAGGTAAGTGTCGTAAACTATGTAAATTGCACATCATGTATGTCAATCCATATAAAGTTTGATAATCTCTTTGAAAAATTTTCAATACTTCATCAGCTAATTGTATCGATTCTTCGGTAACTTTACTTTGGCATAATGGAAAGATACCTTGTAAAAAGTATAAATAATGATTAAAATACTCTTCGGTTAAAATATCGTGCAAGACAGGGACCAAGTAGTACAGACCCCAGTTTTTATACTCTGATGCTTTCCAATATGAAAAGTGAGTTTTAATTGGTCGTGGTCGTCTGGCTACAGAATTGGGCGGTTTAATGGCACATAGTCTATAATCGACTATTTCGACTAAATTATAGAATGAAAAGGCTTCTTGTAAAAAGCCTTATACTTTGCATCAAACCATAATTCGCCGAGTTGTTTTATGCAACATTTAAATGCAAAATGCATTACGTCTATAGCTGTTGACTTTATAAAATCAAAGCAGATTTTAGACAAAATAGTAAGTGTTTTTACACCGCATACAGGCTTATTTACTTGAGTAACGGATATTGCATCCTCGCAAGTTTCTGCAGAGGTACGTAAATTAAAGGCTACTCTGTATGGATAAACACGTCTTCTGTCAACAATTTTACCTCGAAGTTTACATACTTGGCAACCGAATTTTCCATTGTATTGATTCATACAGAGGAAAAGAGCCTTTGCAGGTAAGTCACATATACCGCAGATAATAATGCCTTGGATAGTGATCTGAGCTTCTAAATCTTGAGCATAGACTTCTATACCTTGGTAAATTTTTTTTAAAGCTGATTTTAGCGGTAATAAAAATAAATTTGGAATAGGGTCTTTTTCACCAAACCATAAACCAATAAGAAAACATTTTCGATTTTATATCTAAGTAAATATGGCAATTCTAAAATTATCAAAAAGAATCCCCAGATTTTATACTTCATTGATTTAAAAATACTAACTCCATGTGTGTACCATTGAAATGAAATATTATTTTTTTTTGTTAAAATTCTATTATCATGGTTTAATTGTTGATAAATTTCGCCATCGTAAATATCCTGATAATCGTTAGTTTCGTAACTAGATCGATCATTAAGACTGTTGTAAAACCCTGATCGTCTGTATAAACTTTCAAGCTGAGAGATTGGAGAAATTTCTAAAAAGTATTTTTCATTAGCGTCATTGTCGCAATCACAATATACATTTTCGTCTTGATTTATAGTTTCTTCTGTTTTGTTTATTAAACCTTGGCATTTTGAGCAGTAAAAGTGCTTTTTAAATGGTGTTTTATAATTCATAAAATACTTTTCGAAACGATAATAACTACTGGGACAGCTGTGTAGAATAATGCAAATCTTGCAAATGAGCTGTAGAATATCCGAAATACAGACTTTGCTAAGTTTATGTCGCAGTTGTATAGCAGCAAAAGCCATAACAAATGCAAGAATGGTAATCGGAGCTCCAGGATACAATTTTTCAGAGTTGTCTATGTCAAACTCTCGGTTATTTTCATCGAAGCTCGAAGAACTGGATCTGTCAGTCATTTGGTCATCTTCGTCGGAATCGCTTTCGTAATTATCTGAAGAAATATAATAATTAGTAATTAAAATATATACCTTGTACGTGTGACTTAGGCTTTTCTCAAAATCATACACTTAAACAGCAGTAATTTGTGCGCGAAATCTCAAGGCGTAAAGAAAGAAGACTCGAAATCTTCAAAACATTCGTTGTGTGAAAAAGGGCGCTAATAAATTCAACGCGTCTCTCGCCCCTTTCTCTTTTTCGCTTTTAATCGATCGAATCGATTTTCTTCTCTCCGCGCAGTATATGTCTGCGCGATTGGCGCTGATCGAGAACAACGCTCGAAAGAGCGCGAGAATAACGCGTAAGAAGACAAGAGAGAGAAAAAATTTAATGCCATGGCACGCGACAAGGGTGAAATAGACTTGAACGCGTTACGCAAATGGCGTATAAATAAAATAAATATAAATAAAATATATAACCACGACCTACGACACCACCCGCGCCTTAACCTAACACGAGTTGGACGAGGCCCCCCATGTCCTCGCCGTCTAATTTCCGCGAAACACTCTTATACCGCACACGACACTAACAGATATCCCCGAATTACCTATCCGCGACAGATAGCCAGGGAACGCGTAGATACGCGGAGATAGCCAACGCCCGAGATACCCGAGGTAATAATTGTCTTTCGCCCCGGAATGTTGAGACAACCTTCGCCCGAATCATACGAAGATAAGGTCGCTCTAGGGTCACGTCGACGCGACGACAACCAATGCCCGAGGTACGCCTTTCGCCGGTACTCCGTGGTCGTGGCAGGCGACAAGATAGCCATGTCGCAGATATCCGCGCGGAAGGTAACCGAGGTAAACGTAATACGCAAATACCAAGACACTGACCTAACTAAGAAAAGACACCGAAAGTAACGGAGACATCAAGACAACCTGATCCGAGCTTCCCGCGCTCGCCGATGTTCTCGCGCGCGCCAGATATCAGATGCCGCGTCCGCGAAGCCGCGCGTAGAGCTGCACGCGCACCCACGAGGGAGACTTAGCCTCAAGTAGAACGACCCACTAACCTTTTCCTCATCCAATCAATCCATGGATGTCCTTGCAAAATGTCAATGAAAACCGAGTCCCTCGGGAATGAGCCGCAACGTCGTCTGAGCTGGAGCGGCCGGGGCAGGAGAGTGTCGGCTCGCTCTCGCGTCGCTCGCCTCGCACTCTCGCTTTCCCTTGCCCTTGGAAGGCGCGCGCCCCTGTTGGCCGATTCGCTTGGGCCGACGGCCCGAGCTCTCGCGCAGCAACAGGCGCGCTCGCCTCGCGCGTTGTCGATCGCGGCGCATGCGCGCTCGACGCCACTATCACTCTCAATGTTGGAGAAGACGGCCGTGAAATTCAAACGCTCGCGACAACAGACAACCAGCATTCATACAGACAATTCACGCAACGCCTAAGTTATGCGCGAATTACGAAGTACAATGTAACTCTCAGCGACTCCTTCTGTCTGGGCCCTTAATTCGGGAGTACGCCTGTTATAAAGAGTGCAAAGGCTGCCTTTTATTACTTCCAACGTTCTCGCGGTGAAGCAACCATCACGCTGGCCGTGCTGCAGAAAGCTCTCACGTAGGAAGAACCCGCCCGTCTCATCTGCGTCCGACGACTTACGATGAGCCGGAATTGAACGCCCTGTATAAATCTGTTGTTGTTATTGTTGCGCCGGACTCCATCTCCTTCTCCTCTCACCGGAATGGGAAGCAAAAGAGCCCTCCGTCTTTTCCTCACTTCGCTGTCGTCTCTCCTCTCTTCGCGCCGCTTTTCCTCGAAAAAAGCAAAACGCCATTAACACATGCACTCGATCCCCATTCATACGGCCCTGAGACGCTCTACCCCGACAGCTCGGTGCTCGATGTGACGTGGCGATATTTTGCCACGTTACAGTATACAACACATGGCTTTCTCGCAATATAACCACGCGAGCTTACGCAGGTGTTTACGTACATTTATATGTAAATATGCGTACGTACGCGACGCTCGTTATTATATATACTTTCATCTGCGCTGATTAATTGTACGCTTCTGCCGTTGCGGCGACGGTTGCTTTTCACGCGTGTGTGTAGAGCACAGACAAAGATTCGCGTTTGCAAGCTTTTTAATGAGAAAGAAAAATGCCTGATAGAATAGCGTATCTGCGGGACACGTGTTGAAATTACGATGATTAGCCGTTTATGCTTATAATTTGTTTGCCGTAATTATAATTTTTGTCGTGAGCATCCGATATATTCTCGTCTACTTCCAAATCGTTGCAATCAAAGTATTGATTTATATCATCTTGCCCGTCACTCTCGGCAGTAGCTTCTTTTTTTAAGTTGATCTAAATAACGTATTCACTGTAAGTAAGCGCTTAAAGGGAAAAGCTATTAAAAAGTAATATTAAGTCGTTTACGTACTTTATTCTCAACCTCTGAATTAGGATTATCGTAATTTTCTTTTATAAACTTCGCTAGCCGATATTGCATTACGCGACTGTAATCTGGAAAAGAATTCTTTATTTTAGGCATTTCGCATGTTGATGGTAGAATGGTTATATTAACCTCTTATGTTTGAATTTGTTTCTTGTTGACGTTTGGCTCATGTTTTTTATGCTATATGTATACATACATATAGCAAATAAAAATGCATGTTTACGCATCGCTATAGTTATGTCGAATGTCACAAGCTGCAAAAAGTTCTAAGACCATAGCAGAAACTTTTACTCCTGTTTTCAAATTGGAATAACTGGAGACAAAATGTACGCTTTAGTACTTTGGATAGAGTCAAAGACTAAAAGCGTGATAAATATTGATTGCTTGGTTCCTGAGAAAGGCGAAGGCGAGGAAACATTCGCACGATATTGTGATGATAGGTTATATCGTGTCAAGATTATTCGGAAAAGTGGTAAGTTTGTGTTTTATAAAATTAAATAATTAAAATACAATTAATTAAAAATACATTTAAATAAATAGATGATAGTGACTACTTAAATATGCTGCCTATTTCGACTGACGGTGAGGTCATACAAGAAGGGAAAAGTGTAGGAAAAAAAGTAGCGACGGATGAAAACACTAATATTAAAAAGCAGAAAAAAATAACTAAAAAGAAGATGCAAGCTACAGTTCAATCAAGGAACGCTGATTTGTTGGCTTCAAAATCTATTTTCGATGAAGCCTTGGAGAATGAATATGAAGCGGCAGAAACAAACAATATAAATAACAAGGTAAACGTTTAAATAATATTTTCGAAAACTTTTTGTGCCCGCGAGCTTCCGTGTTTGCAACGATATTTAAGCTCAATGAATATTTATTTTATAGAGTTCTGCATCAGACGGCGAAAATCATGGGCGAAAAAGAAGGAACGATGAGTTCAACGACGAGGGTGTACAAGAGGAAGAGCAAGGTTTTAGAAGCGCAAATGAAAGTGATATGAGAACGAACAAAAAATCTAAAAAGGTAAAATAATGTAAGTATTTTTAAGTGCTAAACCTAATAAAAATGTTATGATTTCAGAAAACTAAGAACGTCCAACCTTCTATATCTGCTTCTGGATCTGAATTAATCCACCCCCGTAACAATATAAGTGTACGTATAATAATATGTAAAAAAATTTATCATTGATCGCGTTTGACAATTATTCGAGCATAATTCGCGCTCTCGTGCACGAAGATCGTTTGTTGGCTACGTTTGATTCTGATAAACGTGATTTGCAATTATAATTTTTACTTTTATTCGATATAGAGCTCTGAATCAGTGAGTCCATCTTTGGCATCAATTTCGGCATCGCAGACTCAAAATAAGAAAAAAGACCGCCAAAATTATGGGCAAAAACGAAGGTGCAATGAGTTTGACGACGAGGATATGCAAGAGGATGTGGAAGAGCGAGGTTATGAAAGTGATGAGAGAACGAACAAAAAATCTAAGAACGTAAAATAATGTAAGTATTTTTAAGGTGGAGCTCTACTCTAAATGAAAAATATTTTCCCTTATGATTTACAAAGCTAAGTTTTTGGGGATATGTTTATACTAAAAAAAGACAATTTTTTGAAAATTTTGGGCTTATTATATTGTTTTAATTCTATGTTATAAGGATTTATTTAATTAAAATAGTCATTTTTCAAAATGTTCCATGCGTCAACCCCTTCGAGTAAGAGAACTTGAATTTTTCACACAAGTTAGTATACGTATAAACTTTAGAAATTTGCAGACAGAATTTTTTTTACACTATTTATAATTTTTTAATAAGCTTCTACTTTTTAATAGCCTCTTTTTTGCTTAAAAATAGGTATATTTTATTAGTTATTAACAGTATTTGTTTATTCTTCTTTAATAAAACAAAATCTACTCGCAAATTTTCATTCTAAATAAGAAGTTGAATATGTAAAAAAAAATTGGACCCCGTAGCTTGAATATGTTGACGCATGGAACATTTTGAACTTCCAAATATGTATATTAGAGAAAAACACTGTTTTATTTAAAAATACACTTATATCGACTATTATTAATTTAGCTTCATATATTTGGTTTTTTTTATTAAATACTTTATTATTTAGGTTGATCACATCACATATCACATATTTATTGATTCACTTTGTTATTTTTAACCTCACTTTTTGATTTTATAAGTTTTTGCTATGAAGCTCATGAACACTTAGTTATCACTATAAAATTGAGCACATCCATAAGTAGGTCCTTCTGATCTGACTTTAGCTTCTTCGCTCTTTCTTAATTTATATTTTTTTTTAATTCTAATCTTCTTCTGCTCTACTTGACTCTTGTATTCACTCATTCGCTTTCTCTTTCTGTCTCTGGCACTATTAATTTTATTCGTATTAAAATTATTCACTTCACTCAAAGACTTGGCTGCTTCAGTTGCACCGAAGTTGTATTCAGCAACGGTATTGACAGCAGCAATTTCTATTTTCTTTCTTGAGACAAAATTAAATTTTGGACACTTTTTCCACAGAATAGAATGCAGACCTTCATTGCTGTTTTGTGTTAATCCTTTACAGCATCTTCTTAAAAATTGTGGATTCGAAAGCCTTTCAAATATTGGTTGAATATGCTTAACCACTTTTTCATTTATATGAACTGGCATCGAATCATGACTACGGGGTACTAGATTGTTCGCTAAGGATTTATTATAGAAGCACCATGACTTTTCCCCTGAAAACAAAAAGGCAGTATAAGAAAATTATGTATTTACAATTTTATTAATATGAATTACACAAAAAGCATACCAGTAGGGCACATTGAGTGGTCAAAACTCTGATCCGTTGAAGAACAATGCATTAGAGTTGCTAATATATTTCCTCTCATAGAGTCAATATCTGATTTGTGGCGTACTATGGCACTACGGTAATAGTTAGCTAGAGCTACTATTACTTTATCAGTCAGAGCACCTTTTCCTCGACCTCCAAGTGTTATGCCTTTATAAAATTTTATGATAATATATTTCATAAAATATTAAAATCAAAATTTATACGTTTATATTATATTTGTTAACATACCTTTTGCTTTTGATCTCTTTACTTCTTCTCTAAGAGCAGATGACATTCGCTTTGCCACATGATTAATACATTCTTCTTTAATTATTTCAACATTTTCTCCATAAATATCTTGCTTAGATAAATGCAGGTGAGTTTTGGCGTCACCATCGGACAGCATTGTTGTGTATCTAAAAGTGCCATCAAAAGAACAAAAAATATCAATAAGCTCATTTGGCGATAAACTATATAGCTTCTCGTACACTTCTCTCACTAATTTTCTGCTTGTAGCTAGAACTTGAGGTTTACATTCAGCTGCTCTAACAGATATTGTTGATAGTTGCTTGTAATAAGTTTGTAGACTCATAACACTCATACACATTGATGCACACCATTGTTGCATAGCAGCATGTCCGGCTCCTATCTTCCAAAAACTTTCAGCCATTTGTTGATTAACTTTATACGTGGAATTTATCTCTTTAGGATTTAATTTAGGACTTGTACAAAGTTCAAAAATTTTTTCTTCACAGGTATTACACATAATATAAATAATTGCTGCTTGTCCAAATCTTTTTGACACTTTGTGTGATGCTCCAAGATTATTACAGTATCGACACACGGTAAATTTTAAAAACTCGTCGATAATGTCGGAATGTAATAAAATATATTCTTCATTTCTCACTTTTTCTTCTGTTTGTTTTTTATTTTTCTCTACTAACGCAAATTTCTTCAAAGTTGCACTAGCATTTTGGTTGAATGCTGGCGATGATTGCGTTTTAGAGTTTTTCTTTTTTTTTTTAACTGCTCCTTTATTTTTATTGGCAGTTTTTTGCTGTGTTTTTCGACCCCTTAGTGGTCGATACTTTTTGCTAAATGCATGAGCACCTAACATTAATGTTTTTATTTACTAATATATACACTAACCTATAAATATAAAGCTCCAAGACTCGAACTCGAATTATAGCCTAACAATGCATATAGAGAAGTATACTTTGATTTTTACGGTGCGCACGCGATAGAAGCGACTCTAGCGGCAATATACTGCACTGAATAAGAGTTAGAAATATAAGAAACATATGTGATTATGTGAATATAACCGAATTTGCAGAGTTTAAAAAAAAATCAACGTAGAAAACGACGTGCAAGCAAATTGCAATTTCTTGAAAAAAGCAATTAAATAGTATTTTATATATTTAACTTATATTAAGGCAAGGAATTTTTTTTCGGATACATGGGCTTCAGGATCGTAATCTAAGGGAAATTTTACACAAAAAAGTACAATAAAAAAAAAATCGATTTTTTGACCAAAAATAGGGTAGAGCTCCACCTTAAGTGCTAAACTAATTCAAAATTTTATGATTCCAGAAAACTCCGATCGTCCAACCTTCTACATCTGCTTCTGGGTCCAAATCAATCCACCCCAGTAACGATACAAGTGTACGTATAATATATATGTAAAAAAATTTGTCTCTCTCCCTCTCTCTCTCTCTCTCTCTCTCTGCTTTGAATACGTGGCACTTGCGTGGGTGTGAGTGTGTGTGTGTGCGTGTATGAACATACGCGGCGAACTTTTTCATATATATAACGTTTTCATAAATATTAAATATACGATTTTTTTAACAGTCATCGGAGCATGAGTTTTCTGACGAAGAAGAAAAGGATCCGCTCGTAGAGTGTCGAAAAATTGGACCCGGAAAAGTGCTCTTGAGCAACAAATTCAAAGGTATCTGGATTGACGAAATGGACAAAAGTAGTTAGGCTAGGCCTGTACCAGCGCAGGCCGGTACGAGCGCAGGTGGGTACGAGCGCAGGCGGGTACGAGCGCAGGTGGGTACGAGCGCAGGCGGGTACGAGCGCAGGCCGGTACGAGCGCATCCCCCACCCCTTTTCCTGTAGGCCGGTACGAGCGCAAGCCGGTACGAGCGCATCCCACCACCCCTTTTCCTGTACACCGGTACGAGCACAGGCCGGTACGAGCCCACCGGAAATATGTATACACCCCCCTCCCCCCCCCATCACTCTCTAGGCCGTTTCTAGCGCAGGCGGCTTCTAGCGCATGATGGTTCTGGCGCACCCCCCCCCCTCCCCCCATCTCTCTCCCTAGGCCGGTTCTGACGCAGGCCGGATCTAGCCCACTCCACACGAGGCACGAACCCACCGTATATATAGGTATATACACAGTGCCGGCACGAGCCCGCCGTATATAGATATACACAGCGCCGGCACGAGCCCACCGTATATATACACAGCGGTACGAGCCCACTGTATATAGATACACAGTAGCGGCGACAGCATGTGCCCACTGTATATAGATATACACAGCGGCGGTGGCACGAGCACACCGTATATATACACAGCAGCGGCAGCACACTGTCGATGTGCATTACCGCGCGTCGCCATCTAGCGGTGACAGACCGATACATCCCGCGCGAAGTAGAATACCATGTGTACGAAGACGCGCGAGAGTGGGGATGGAATGCCGTGCGTAAGAGCATACATGCGCGCAAGAGTGGGAATGGAACGCTACGTTGCAGACCGATCATGCGAGCGCAGACTCCTCTCACGATACTATTTGAGGTTATATGCTTATGTATGCACATGTATGAAAATGTGTACCTTGTATATGTGTGTCTATATATGTGTATGTGAGGTTATGCGTATATATGATGTACAGTGTGTATATGATGTCGCCAGCTAGCGTTGTTACACCATACTTCGTCGGTATAATGCATATGAGACGAGAGTAGAGGTAAGCGCAATCTTAAAATATGTCGGCCGAATGTGTGGAGGGGATACATATAAATTAAAAATAGCAACGACACTTAAAGTGAGGTTAAACAGTTATGGCATCTCTATCATTGTCCGGTCTTGGAACCTTACATGCATCTACTACGTACTCAGTCTCGATCAACAATGACTTCCTCGAGCGATGATGCTTCTCTTATACTACTTCCCCCACCACTCGAGCCGCCGCACCGCTCTCTGCGCATCTGTCTAGCCGCTGCGTTACCCCACCACTCATACCCTACCGAGGACTAGTGCGCAACCTCAGTGGACGCTCTTTGCGCATCAGTCGATCGGCCGCGCTACCCTACCACTCACTGTACGGAGGACTAGTGCGCAACCTCAGTGGACGCTCTCTGCGCATCAGTCGAGCCGCCGCTGTGAGCGTCAACAGGTGGCGATACTATCTATGCAGGACTATACTTGCAATAGACCAATCAGCGAACGTTAAACATGTTCAAACCTGCAAACTTACTAGTAGCGGTAGGGCAGTCAATCCTGCACATTCGCAGCGGATATAGAAGGCAGTCTTTGGATTCTCACCAGTCGTTCACGAGTAAACACTGATTCTAATGTGCGCAGTTGACTATAGCTGATTAATTTTAATGTAAACCATTAGTAGGCAGCAAGCTTCGCATGAATACGCCGCGGAAGTTTGAAATCTTCATAATCTTAGCATCACAAACAAAGTATTACGCAGGTACAATCAAAGTATAACGCGACTCTAGACGCATAATAAAACGAGTATATTCAAACTATAAAGGGAGTATAGTCAAAGTATAAAGTCAGTATAGTCAAAGTATAAAGCGAGTGTAGTCAATGCAAAACGCGGGTATAAAGCTATTATAATCCAACTATAACGCAAATATACTCAAAGTACACCACCAATATAACCAAAGTATAAAACTAATATAATTAAAGTATAAAGCTACTATAAGTAAAGTATAACGCGAGTATAGGCAAAGTATAAAATGAGTATAGTTAAAGTATAACGCTACGATAAACAAAGTGTAACGCGTGTATACTTAAAGCATAACACTACTGCAGACAAATAGTAAAACGAGTTTAATCAAACTATAAAGCGAGTACGGCCAAATTAAATGGTGAGTATAGTCAAAGTATAACGTCTGTATAGTCGAAGCATAAAGCGAGTGTAGTCAAAGTATAACACCAACATAGCCAAAGTATAAAACTACCATAAGCCATGTATAACGCGAGTACAATCCAAGCATAAAGCGACTGCAGACAAATCATAAAACGAATATAATTGAACTATAAAGCGAGTATAGTCAAAGTAAAAGGCGAGTATAGTCAAAGCATAACGCGACTGAAGATAAATCATAAAACTATTATAATCAAACTGGAAAGCGAATATAGTCAAAGTAAAAGGCGAGTATAGTCAAAGTATAACGTCAGTATAATCAAAGTATAACGCTAGTATAGGCAAGTATGAAACGAGTATAGTCAAAGCATAACGCGACTGCAGACAAATCATAAAACGAGTATAATCAAACTATAAAGCGAATATCGTTAAAGTAAAAGGCGAGAATAGTCGATGTATAACGTCAGTATAGACGAAGCATAAAGCGAGTGTAGTCAAAGTGTAACACCAACACAGCTGAAGTATAAAGCTATATAATAAAAGTATATCGGTAGTACAGACAAGTATAAAACACGTATAGTCAAAGTATAAGGCCAGAATAATCAAAGTATGAAGCTATTATAATAAAAGTATAACGGGAGTATAGACAACGTATGAAACGAAAGTATATAGCGAAAGAAATATAGCGAAAGTGTAACGCAAGTATAATCAATGTATAACACAAGTACAGTCAAACAATAAAGCTTTCAAAATGAAAGTATAACAACAATATAGCGAAAGCATAAAGCTAATATAATTAAAGTATCAAGCTACTATAAGCAAAGTATACCGCGAGTATAGACAAAGTATAAAACGAGTATCGTCAAAGGATAACGCTAGTATAACGAAAGTATGAAGCGAGTGTAGTCAAAGTATAACGCTAGTATAGTCAAAGGATGAAGCGAGTATAGTCAAAGCATTATCCGACTACAGTCAAAGTATAACGCAAGTATAATCAAAGTATATCGCCAGTACAGTCGAAGTATAACGCGTGTATAGTCAAAGCATAACGCTACTGCAGACAAATCATAAAACGAATATATTCGAACTATAAAGCGAGTATAGCCAAAGTAAAAGGCGAGTATAGTCAAAGTATAACATTAGTATAATCAAGTATAACGCTAGTATAGGTAAGTATGCAAAGAGTATAGTCAAAGTATAACGCGAATATAGTCAAAGAATAACGCGACTGTAGACAAATCATAAAACGAGTATAATCAAACTATATAGCGAATATCGTTACAGTAAAAGGCGAGTATGGTTGAAGTATAACGTCAGTATAGTCGAAGCATCAAACAAGTGTAGTCAAAGTGTAACACCAACATGTCCAAAGTATAAAGCTACTATTAGCAAAGTATAACGCGAGTATGGTCAAAGCATAAAGCTATTATAATTAAAGTATAACGTACGTATAGTTAAACTATTATGCATATATAGCTAAAGCATATAGCTAATATAATCAAAGTATAAAGCTACTATAATAATAGACAGGTATAAAACGAGTACAGTCAAACCATAAAGCGAGTATAATAAAAGTATAACGCGAGTATAGTCAAAGCTTAATGCGACTGCAGACAAATCATAAAACAAATATAATGACACTATAAAGCGAGTATAGTCAAAGTATAAGGCGAGTATAATCAAAGTATAACGTTAATATAGTCCAAGCATAAAGTGAGTGCAGTCAAAGTAGAACATCGTAATAGCCAAAGTATAACGCCAATGTAGCCAAAGTATAACGCTAATATAGTAAAAGTATAATCTTACTATAAGCAAAGTATACCGTGAGTATAGACAAACTATAAAACGAGTATAGTCAAAGGATAACGTTAGTATATTCACAGTATGAAGCGAGTATATTCAAAGCATAATGCGACTGCAGACAAATCATAAAACGAGTGTAATCAACGTATAACTCGAGTACAGTCAAAGTATAAAGCTATTATAATCAAAGTATAACGCGAGTATTGACAAAGTATAAAACGAGTATTAATGTATTTTAGATGTGTATGTCACACAATCTAAATATGACTTTATCCCTCGGTAGTTGTTTAATGTGCTTGTTGGCTTTATCGATCTCTCCGAGGCAATCATGTGGAAAAGGGTTAGAATAAAAAGGCCCTTTTCTTATATCATCAACGTTTCGGCGAACATTGTCGTCCTCATCAGGACACTGTCGAAAGTTTTTATTATAAATATAAATATAAAATTACAGAACAATTTTTGAAAACAATATTCTTAGAGAACTTACATATCGGAGCTGTCGTGATTTTTGTACATCTCAATGATGTTTTTCCCCCCGGCTATTTAATAGCGGGGGACGAGAGACGCCGAGCGATACCGTTATTATTTATATTTCTCTGTCGGCTAATTTCTCAGAAGTGAGGAAGTAGCCAACAGCCATCGCTTATATATAATGTGCACGACTCATGATCTTTAACGCGGTTTTGTTTACAAGTGACGTCACACATCACCTCATCTGTTCGATGTATATAAACAGAATACATGTATTCACATTTAACTTTTCAGCTGGTAAATCAAATTATTAAATAGCCGGGTATTATTAGCCCCGGATATTTAATAGCCCCGCTATTAAATAGCCGGGGGGAAAAACATCATTGAGATGTACAAAAATCACGACAGCTCCGATATGTAAGTTCTCTAAGAATATTGTTTTAAAAAATTGTTCTGTAATTTTATATTTATATTTATAATAAAAACTTTCGGCAGTGTCCTGATGAGGGCGACAATGTTCGCCGAAACGTTGATGATATAGAATTCCTTTTTATTCTAACCCTTTTCCACATGATTGCCTCGGAGAGATCGATAAAGCCAACAAGCATATTAAACAACTACCGAGGGATAAAGTCATATTTAGATTGTGTGACATACACATCTAAAATACATTAAACATGGACCGTGGATCTTCACCGGTTTTAAATAATGTTTCCTTTGACGATATTGAGAGGATACATGGAGCTGCTCCACGACAACACATTAAGACATGGATCACGCTTCAACGAGACCTAACGAAAGCGAGATCCCAAAGACAATTCCTACTGCGATGCAGGACACATGACATACGCCCTGCGAACGTCAACAATATCGCAAGTAATCTGAACCATTTTATTTTCCATAGTGACTCGGTTAAGAACCAATTCAAGAAAATTGTTAACAATTTACAACGTAAGATTTTAAATCTCGAGATTGAAGATATCTGTGTACACATTAATTTTCACAAGAGATTTTTGATTTTGTTATGTTAAACCAGGATGAACATAACACTAATTTTCGCTTCAATCTCAACTGTATTCATAATCGAAAATTCGATAATTTAAACAGAAAAAACAACACAAATCCGAGTTTTGAAAAATGGTTTACCAATTTCAGTGACCATAAGCTATTGATTAACTTAGTAATAACCTATAGAGAGCTCTCTTATAGAATACTGTGTGAGGATCAGCCTCGACTTACGCATAGAAATTAATACGGTGTGCGCACGCTAGCAACCGAAACAGTCCGCTCTGTCGGATGTTGGTTGCTGATGGAAAACGTCCAAATACACAGCGCTATACGGTGCTCCGACCTTTCGGAAACGGGTACAGCCCTTGCACCGTCAGTCCCCACGAACAGCTTGCAAGGAAGTCGCAATTCGGATCGTTCAGAGCAGGATTGCTCAACGCAGACAGCCTAGTGTGTCTCGTTCGCAAGGCACGCACATCTACAGTTTTTCACACATCAATCACACAATGATACAAATAATCGCAAAGAAGCGCAATGTCTTTGAATTAGAGAATAAAGCAGGAAGAAGCTGGAAGTATAGAAATGCTGATGTTGACAGGAGCACGACTAAAATCGAACAGCTTCAAATCCCGAAAACAATGCAAGCTTTCTTCGGCTGTCGCCGAGCCGTCCGCCGTTGGACCGCAGCAGGCCCACACGTGCGCTTTCCTGAAAATACTCGGCTGTGAGCCGAGACGCTACGAGTACCATAGAAAACCCTCGCTTTCTCTCTCTCTCTCTCTCACGCTTACATCTCCTTGTATACACATTCATACATATACATATATACATATATACACTTATCTACAACCAACGCGAACAATTGTACTTGTGTTATACTTTGATTATACTTGCGTTATACTTTCGACATACTCGTTTCATACTTTGTCTATATTCGCGTTATACTTTTATTATAATAGGTTTATACTTTGATTATACTAGCCTTATACTTTGACTATACTCGTTTTATACTTCTCTATATTAGCGTTATACTTTTATTATAGTAGCTTTATACTTTGATTATATTAGCTATATGCTTTGGTTATATCTGCATAATACTTTGACTATACTTGCGTTATACTTTGACTATAGTCGCCTAATGCTTTGGCTACACTCGCATCATAATTTGACTATACTAGCGTTATGCTTTGAATAGACTTGCTTCATACTGTGACTATACTAGCGTTATCCTTCGACTATACTCGTTTTATAGTTTGTCTATACTCGCGGTATACTTTTCTTATAGTAGCTTTATATTTTGACTATACTCATTTTATACTTTGCCTATACTCGCGTTATACTTTGGTTATAGTAGCTTTATACTTTAATTATATTAGTTTTATACTTTGGCTATATTGGTGGTGTACTTTGAGTATATTTGCGTTATAGTTGGATTATAATAGCTTTATATCTGCGTTTTGCATTGATTACACTCGCTTTATACTTTGACTATACTCCCTTTATAGTTTGAATATACTCGTTTTATTATGCGTCTAGAGTCGCGTTATACTTGGACTATACTCGCGTTATACTTTGATTGTACCTGCGTAATACTTTGTTTGTGATGCTAAGATTATGAAGATTTCAAACTTCCGCGGCGTATTCATGCGAAGCTTGCTGCCTACTACTGGTTTACATTAAAATGAATCAGCTATAGTCAACTGCGCACATTAGAATCAGTGTTTACTCGTGAACGACTCGTGAGAATCCAAAGACTGCCTTCTATATCCGCTGCGAATGTGCAGGATTGGCTGCCCCACCGCTACGAGTAAGTTTGCAGGTTTGAACATGTTTAACGTTCGCTGATTGGTCTATTGCAAGTATAGTCCTGCATAGATACTATCGCCATCTGTTAACGCTCACAGCGGCGGCTCGACTGATGCGCAGAGTGCGTCCGCTTTTGTTGCGCACTAGTCCTCGGTAAGGTATGAGTGGTAGGGTAGCGCGGCAGCTAGACTAATGCGCAGAGAGCGTCCACTGAGATTGCGCACTAGTCCTCGTTATAGCGGGAGAACGGTGCCTCGACTGATGTGTAAAGAGCGGCCGTTGTAGTTGCACATTAATCCTCAACGCGGTACGACTGGTGGGGGTAGCGCGGCGGCACGATTGATGCACACAGAGCAGCCGTAGTGGTTGCGCACTAGTCCTCAGCATAGCGGGAGAACGGCGGCCCGACTGGTGTGTAGAGAGAGTGGTGGGGGTAGCGCGGCGGCGCTGATATACAGAGAGCGCCTACTCAAGTTATGTGCTAGTCCACAGCATGGTGAGAGTAGTGGGGGCAACGCGGCGGCTCGACTGATGCGCAGAGAGCATCCACTGAGATTGCGCAATGGTAGATAGAGTGGTGGGGGAAGTAGTATAAGAGAAGCATCGTCGCTTGAGGAAGTCATTATTCTTCGAGGTGGAGTAAGTGGAAGACGTGTAAGGTCTTAAGACTGCTTCCAACGAGAATAATAATGGAGATGCAGTAACTAACCGGTTGATGCATGTTCATTGATCACTTGTCCGGGAAAAAATTATCTAGCGGATTACTTTCATTAGCCTAACTTTAACTATAGATGCTATTTTTAACTCGCGCTTACTCTCACATGTCATGTATTGTATCGTATGGAAACATTCTACGCCAATGATCGCTAGGTGGCGATACGATTCCTAGAAGTAGAGCGTCCAAGCGCATATGAAGCGGTAAGGCCGGCATGGCAACAGAAATGACGTGCGGCCGTACCATCATAATACCTCTAAGGGGAGGAGGTATGATTGCGGCAGAACCAGCCTGCAGCTACACTAGCCTAGCTATACTTGCAGCCGTATACTCCTCCTTCTTCTGCGGCAGAACTGTCATTGTTATACGTGCGGGTGTATATTCCTTCGTATTCCTATTCTTATTGCATGAAGTATGTGACGTCATTCCGGCAGGACCGGCCTGCGGCCGTACCGCCATAACGTCTTTATGGGAGGGATGTGACGTCATTCCTGCCATAACACCTTGAAGGGGGGGGTATGACGTCATTGCAGCCGTACCGCACTTTTAAGGGAGTGGGCGAGGCTTCATTGCAGCAGATCCGCCCCCTGAGCCAAAAGCAGTCTACGGTAGAACCGGCTTTCGGCATAACCCGCATAGCTATATCTGCGACAGTATACTTCCTGCTCCTGCGGCCGTACCCGCATAGCTATATCTGCGACTGTTTACTCCCTCCTCCTGCGGCCATACCCGCATAGCTATATCTGCGACTGTATATCCCATCCCCCTGCGGCCGTACCCTCATAGCTATACCTACCACTGTATATCCCATCCCCCCTGCGGCCGTATCGTTATAGCTATACCTACCACTGTATATCACATCCCCCTGTGGCTGTATCATCATAGCTATACCTACCACTGGATACACACTCCCCCTGTGGCCGTACCCTCATAGCTATACCTACCACTGTATACACACTCCTCCTGCGGCTGTACCCTCATAGCTATACCTACCACTGTATACACCCCCCCCCCCTGCGGCCGTACCCTCATAGCTATACCTACCACTGTATACACCCTCCCCCTGCGGCCGTACCCTCGTAGCTATACCTATCACTGTATACACCCTCCCCCTGCGGCTGTACCATCATAGCTATACCTACCACTGTATACACCCTCCCCCTGCAGCCGTACCCGCCTGCGGCCGTACCATCATAGCTATACCTACCACTGTTTACACCCTCCCCCTGCGGCCATACCCGCCTGCGGCCGTACCATCATAGCTATACCTACCACTGTATACACCCTCCCCCTGCGGCCGTACCCGCCTGCGGCCGTACCATCATAGCCCCACTACTGACAAACTTACCTTGGTACGATGGAGGAGCCAACCGAAGCAAATAGTCCGATGTCTACTGCGCATCTTAGTTGGCACAAATAATTTAAAAAATATGTGTGCCAGAGGTAGATCGTCTACGAAAATTATGGTACCCAAGGTCATTACAACGCTCATCGAATGTAATCAATTAATAAATTTGAGATTTTACGCTATATATTTTAAGGTATATCTCGTGCATCTTATTACTAACAATTATTTTTATTTTACAATTCATAGATTACGTAAACGTTAAGTGCAATCCAGGTCTATCCCCAGCTCAATATACAACTGTTGTGAATTATATGTGCGGTACCATTCGCCACCCCAAATAAATAAATTATATATTGTACTTACCTGTTTTCAAATATATTGTACTTGTATTTTATTCAAATATATTGTACTTACTTGAATTGAATTTAATAAAATAAAATATATAACAATATTAGAAATAAATGCATTTTATTATACTAATATAGTTTTCACAATTGTTAACATTTTTAGCAGTATATTATACACAAAAGATAATATTACAATAGTAATTTAATAGTATTGCTATACTTTTGAAAGTATACATGCAATATATTGTAATATATTCCAGTATATTTGATACTCCAACGATAGTATTTCAATAGCATTAATCTATTATTGCCGTTGTGTATGCTATATATTGCATGCATGTTGGCAACAGTTGTATCCAATATATTGTCAATATCCGTCATTATCAAAACAAAATTTTTTTAGGAACTATTGGCAATGTTTCGGAAATCGCACACAAACGCTAATAGTATAATAGTATTGGACTGCTTTGGCCTCTGTGTATCCAATATATTTTCAATATTTTGGAAAAGATTGTTTCCAACATATTGCCAATCGTTATGGTTTTTACGCGGGAAGTAGTAAAAAAGTGAATTGGAGAAGTAGCAAAGTAAGATGAAAGACGTGTAGGAAAGTTTAAAGGATTAGCAGGTTAGCGATGCACAGGAATATAAGGTGAGGTTGATCTATATATATATACTTCTAAAGCGGATTGGTTTTCTGAACGCATATATACAGCTCAATGGATAAGAAAAATCAATTTCAAAAATCGTAAAGTTGAGGGAAAGAACTTTAATTTAAGCTATTAAACTTTAAAATCGAGTCACTGGATCAAAAGTTTCGAGGATTTGAAAAAAAAGTGAAAATCGATTAGTTTCGCGAGAGCCCTATAAAGAGTTAGCAGTATTGAAGCGTGCGTAACTCGTGACTGGAACGTCCGATTTTAAAAATTTTATGCTCGATTTAAAGCTCTTGAGCTGCACTTTCGTTCTGTATATATAAAGTATAGCGCCAAGTCCCATAAGATTCACAGTACACAAATAATACTCTCGACAGAAAAAATGCAAAAGAAAATGTATGAACATTTTTGCGTTTTTTCGATCGGAATCCCGGGTGGCAACCGATAATGATGCTACTCGCACAGTTTCTTATTCGCAGGGGTCCCAGAAATCAGAAAAAAAAGGTCTGGTAAGTGTGCCCTACCCAAAATTTTTCGGTAGTCCAGGCCCCCAGAAGTTTCTAGTATCCCGTGGAATGACTCATATAAGAAAAAGTTAAAGAATGAAAAGTACTTAGAATTGATCGAGAAGTGCATTTGAATTTTTTTCGAAACGATTTGATAAATTTTTGCAATTTGTCATAAATTGCCAATTGGCAAAAAGAAAATAGTTGCTCAAAACTCGGCGAAAAAATTTAAATGTATTCTTTGACTGATTCTAAGTACTTTTTATTCTTATTGATTTTTTCGTCAAATGCATTATTTTCGAGAAAAAAATTCGTGAATATTTGGACAAAATTTTGCGCTTCAGGCGCCATTTTCTAGCCGCCATATTGGATCGAGACCCAATTGAATTTAAAGTAAAACTCATTTATCCACCCATAGTTGAAAAAGTGCCGTCCTCAATGTTAACACAAAAAGAAATTGGATTTAAAAATGAAGTATCGAAATTTTGCATTGTTTTTATAAACATCGCTATATTGAAAAAATACTTTAGAAAAATTATACTTGCTTTGAATATGTCCGTGGAATATATGATAAATTTACGGTTGAAAACAGAGTTACGATTTCTTTGTTTCGAACTAGAAAAAACTCACAAATATAAAAGACTATTAGCAGCATTATAGTAGTTATAAAAGACTATTATTTAAATCAAGTAAACGAGGTATTTAATTACCTACTAAAATGAAATACACCCCAACGTAAAAAAATCCGGCATTAAAGAAAGATATACCACTCTTGTGAAGCATACAGTAACACTAATGTGTATAAATAGAAACATTCTCAAATATCTCAGAACAATCTGGTAACGAATAATTTTTTGTTTCAACTCTGAATATCACAAAAGCTAAATTGATGTTGTGGTTTCTTCCACATAATATGCGTAAAGTTTTTGGAGATATCTCTATGATATATATAATTATACCCACTGAATATATGAAGATAAGTACATTGCAGAGAAAGCTGGGATAGGTCCGCCATCTAGCCCGATGATTCGCAAAGCGTAGCATTGTAAATTGCGTAACAAAAATAAATACAATGCACTTTTGGAACCAACGGATGAGCCGCGAAGCAACTGTTCGATGAAGTTCAGTCATTCTCGAGCTCCTCCTAAGCAAAAATAATGTCACTTATCAAAGCAACTGCCGTCTGTATGTTTGGGACGAATGCCTATTTAGTTTCTTTCTGTTACAGAAGACAGTTATGTCGATGAACTAAATATAATGAATTGAATATAATGAATTGTCGATGAATTGAATATAATGGATTCCACTTGTGGTTTAGGTGATATAATACAAATATTCATCGTTTTCTCTCGGAATTCACTGGTTTCTGAAGCAAACTTTACGTATGTCAACAATTGTACATGTATCTTTCTATATTGTTGATATAAATCAACAATATGATTGTAGATAAGAACTTATTCATAAAAATCGAAAATAAGTGTTATACCATCTACAAAAATAGAAAATATTAAAAAATATTGTTATACCTCTAAAAACATTCGTTTTTAGACATCTGCACAGTATTTTATAAATTCAGAATTATTTGAAATAATGATCTTTGATAAAATAAAATACATGTGTTTTCTGATAATGAATGTTCATGTTTAAGCAGCCAGACTAATATATAATTGCTCCGACAAGGGCAAGATAGGAACTTTTCATACCAATCTTTTATAGTTCCGACACTTGTATTATCACAATAGCCTACAGATTCTCAAACACTAATATTAAACTAACATGTTAAAAAAATGAATTGACTATATCATCGTAATATTTGAAGCATTCTAAAAATAAAAAGAAAAAAATATCAATGCTTCAAATATTTATACATATTAAAATTTAAAACTTATATACAATTAAATTTATAAAAAATAGTGTAAAATACAAGATAAAATTTAAACAATGCGGTCATTCTGAATCAATCAAACTTTCTTTGCTATTTTAGAAAAATCCCTTCATTTGTGAATTGTATTTCTATAGATTTTTCCTCACACTGCGACGAAAGTACCTCATTCTCTCCCGGGCGCCTGGAGAGAAGTGCGTAATTTCGATCCTAGTGTGAGGAAAAATAGTATACGCTCCACGGTAGTGAATTCGGACAGCCCATATCTCGTTTTTGCCACCCTCGCCTTCGGTTCCGAAATTTACACGAGATACGGACTGTCCAAGTTTTTTCCTCCCTAGGTGCGTAATATACTACTAGTCAAGAATTATTATGTTATTTACTGATGCTTTCTTACAAAAACTCGATTCTTGTTTTTATTTTTAACAAAACCGCTGACTCATGCGTACAATACGAACCAATCATCAAACATCTATCATGGCCGCATAGTCTTTGGTGACACTAACCCCATATAAATACTTCTTCATAAATTATGACCTTGCCACCACAACTGAGGAATCCAAACATAAATGAGACTCGGCATCACAACATCTGGTCATCACTTTTAATAGGTGGATACTGCTATATATTCAAGTTTTTTCAACAATAATTCTAGTAACAAAATCAATTCTATAAAAATATTCTAGTATCATCTTCTTTTACTTATTAACTAATATATAAATAAATCTTGATAAGTATAAAAGTAATCTAAATAAGTATAATTATATTGTTGGTTTTTCTTGGTTTAGAATTTCAGATGTTTTCTTCTCTTCCCTTTCATACAAGATTTTACAAATGTTTTTCATTTGATTTCACAGATAAAAGTAGGTAAATAGTAGGTCTTTCATCTTTTATGTTAATGAATAATAATTCTAAATTTAATTTTAAAACAATTTTGAAAAAACAGAAATTAAATGATTGGGTTAATATTTTGTCAGTTTGAAGGAAAATATGTGTGATTAATCTACTGAAAACTGAATTGTTTTCAATAGAGAAGATCATGTTTAATGATCTAATAAAAACCAGATAAATCACCAGAGTATTTAAAACATCAAAAATTCGATAATTTTCTGATAAAAACTTATTTATATGAAGTATTTAATGGTATAATATCTTAAATGCTTTGTAGCTGAAAAATTGAAATGAAGGTTACAATTTTCTTCATTTACTTCGCTTTTCTTTTTGGTAAGTTTTCGACTTATTATAACACTATCATTTTAAAACATAAATTTTTTGCAATAAGGTTATTTTCATGAAATAATCCTATACATTTACGTCCTATGATAATCCATGTTGACAGCATTTCAACTTGACAAAAGGGAAGTTTACGGACAGTAGATTTTTCTATATAAATTTTACCATTTTCATTTTTCTTTGTCATGGAATATTAAGGAGTTATGACAGGGTTAACTGCCCGAAAAATAATTTTCTTTGAAAAGCTGTAAAAATTTCATTATTTATGTAACTGGAACAGAACTTTTCTTTTCAAGTACTCATTGAAACCAAATTTTTTGAATTCTTTGATCAAAAATCAGTGGAGTTACACTTTAACTTGAAGAACCTTAAATATTAAAGATCAATTCCAAACTTCACCTTTTAAGTTATATCTTGAATGATTTTATCGATCTCTCCAAGGCATTGGTTTTGGAAAAGGTTAAAAATAATAAAATCCTTTCTTCCTTAAAACGAAGTTTCGGGGATCATTGCCGTCTTCATCGCGAAAATATCGAAAAAATTGTGTATGTGTACATTTCAATAATTCTTTCCCCCGACTAGTTAAGAGTGAGAGAAGAGGAGAGCGAATGACCCCGCTAGTTACCGGTACGGCTTTATCGGATACCGTATTATCTCCGAGAACTTAACAATTACCAAGGGATAACGTCAAATTAGATGCACTACTCGCACTTATCTAAAGACATTTCAACTCTTAAGATTTTAAATCTCACTCTTTCGAAATCTGGGGCCAGATTTTCACTGAAATGCGGCATTTTTTTAATATGGCGACTTTAATGGAAAAGCAGGAATTATCAAATATTTTGGTCAATTTTCTTAAATTTTATAGAGCCCCATTATGAGATAGACCCGGCTCTCTGGAACTAGAAGCATATTTCACTTAGCAAAAATTCGCCACTCCCGACTCGAAATTCAATATGGCTGATCCAAGAAGACAGTAAGAAGAACAAAGTTTATTTGAAATCTTTAACCATTTTTAGCTTGAACACTATAATCATTAAGAAAAATTCTATAGAATAAAATCTCAGAAATTTTTCGAGAATGATTAGAAATAATTATTAATTTTTTCTTCTGGTAGATAGCTAACAAATTCAGAATTTTCACAAAAACATTTTTAAAAATTTGTACTATATTTTTTTGGCAATACTAAGCATTTGTAATCTACACAATTTTTTCGTAAAATTGCAAATTTTTGTAATTTTACATAAATCATATTGCGTATTTCCGGAATTTTTTACATAAAGATTTACAAGTTTATGAAAAAATTGTGATACATTAAAAATGCTGAGTATTGTCAAAAAAATACAGTACAATATTTTAAAAATGTTTTTGTCAAAATTTTGAATTTGCTAACAATCTACCAGAGGAAAAAATTAATAATTATCTTCCATCCTTCTAGAAAAATTAGACATTTATTTATATTAAGCATTTCTTATTCTTAAGAATTTTTTCTTAAAGATAATAGTTTTTAAGCTAAAAATATAAAGATATTGTCACGTACGAGTTTTGGGCTCAGGTGACCGTCGGCGAAGCTGAGGTAGCACCTCGCGCAGGAGCGCGAGAGCTGGAGCGTTCTCACGTACAAAGTATAAGCTTGCACTTTGTGCTGGAGACTGCAGTCTCCGACTTGTCGCATCGTAGGCTTCGCAGGCAGATAACCGGCGACCGCGAAACACAGCAGAGCTCTCCGAAAGACGCACAATAAAGCACTGAAACGCATCCTCGGACTCTTCTACCACTAAGCACCCGCAGCCCACACGTAACAATGTAAAAAATGTGTTCTACTTACCGCCTTCTTGGATCAGACATACATAACCTTATAAAAATTATAACAAAATTCGATTTTTTTCCGCTTTTTCCAATAAAGTCGCCATATTTGAAAAATGCCGTCTGACCTCAGATTTCGAAAGAGTGAGGTCCATTTTTTCCTATGCAAAATGTAGCGCGAATGTATTGAACAATTTATGGAGTTTTAGAATGAAACGTCTTAATAACTTTTTCTAGTGGTGCATACAATCTTTATTTCTATAAACAAAATATCATAAACATGAAAGTAGTACTAGTTTAGACAGAAATATAGAATTAAATTTATTTTTAAAGTTTTGTATTACGATAATACATGCATTACAAAATCATTCACAGAAAGCATCAACGCGTCTTTGAGGAAGAGGATCATTGGTGGTGAAGATGCGGATATCAAGGATTTTCCGTATCAAGCATCGCTTCGTATTAAAAACAAACATATTTGCGGAGCTTGCATTATCAGCGATAGACATATCTTGACAGCCGCTCACTGTATAACTCAAAAGCGCATTGTTGCGCCATATACTGATACGAGCATCAATACAGGTACCAGTAGTTCCATCGATACTGGCAATTCTCATCACATCGCCAGTGTTATAGTTCATCCGCAATGGACTGGGATTGCAAAGTCATCCCTTGTTCACGATATTGCTGTTGTTATGGTACATTACTTTGTTTTCGTGTAAGCGGTTGTGGATATTTCGTAACTTACGTTTACATATTATACTGTGTCAAATAAATTAGAAATATATAGTATAAATTATCATATTTATTGCATGTATTTCAAGAAAATTTCAGCTATGAAAATTGAAACTGTAGTAACGAAGACAAACACGATTTCAGCTCACAGATAAAATCAAGTTTAACGAGAAACAGCAAAAACTTGATCTGACCAGTCACAATGCAGTTACCGGTACAAATGCTTTATTGGCCGGCTGGGGACGATCTTCTATTACCAAAAGCTCTAAAACCTCCGTGAAGCTACAGAAGTTGAAACTAACGCTCCTCACCAATACCGACTGCCAGTCACAACATTTGGACATAATTTATACAACACAACTGTGCGCCTACCACAGCAAGGGACATGCAGCTTGCTTTGTAAGTTAATAGACTTACATACATATAGCTTTTGAACTATCACTATATTTGTTTAATCTATATACAATCAATAATAATTTTACTCGAAGGGTGATAGCGGTGGTCCTCTAGTTGACGATCTGAACAAACTCGTTGGTATTGCTTCTTGGCTTGCAGATGGAGAATGTGCGACTGGAATACCCGATGTATTTACAAACATCTATTATTACAAAAAGTTCATCAAATCTGCGATGAGTGAATGATTTCGTGAAAAAAAAGGATTGCACACTGATGCGTAATATAAATAGTCCGGAAGTCCTGGGATTGGGATTGGAAGTTCGTGCCACTCGAAATTTTATAGTTGGATCTGGTAAGTGTTAGTGCACTGATAATGACCGTAGATTCTCTACCTATAATAATAACTTGATGCGACCACCTGCAATCGATAGCTTGTGACATACTTAATAAATGTTACAAATGACTTCGAATTAACATTTAATAACATTTTTAGCAACAAATGTCTATTTCTGGATTTTTATCTTGGACAATTTTAAAGTTATAGAAACGCGGTGAAGTACATCGTAAAGTGCGTAATAAACCATGAATTTTTATATAAATTTTATTAAGATCGTACAAACAAGAGTCGAGATAACGAATTTTTTTCAATCCCCGATTACGCCGAAAGTACTTGATATTTTTAATTGAAATTTATCACAGTGCTTGTTGAAGAAATACTCTAGAAGATCATATCTGTCCGAACAGCTGTAGATACCTTGGTTCGGCTGAAACGAGTGATGAAAAAGGCGAAATCATCGCGCGCGGCCGCGCGGCTCCTGCGGCCGGATGGCGCGGTGGTGGGGGGAGTGCCACTGCGGCGACAGACAGATTTTGTAAACCTTAGTTGTACATTCATTTTCTCATCAACGAAAACTGCTATTGAAACACTTGTTTTTATTTAATATATTTTTTTCAACTTTCTTCCTATGTTAATTAAATTATTATAAAATCAGTACAAATGACTAAAATTGTCGGTTTTCTCGCAAAATTTCCGTTTTTTCTTACTAAACACATAATGTACATAATTTTTAATCTAAAAATATTCTCATCGTTACAAAAGTAGAAAATAAGTAATTTGATCGGACTAAGTTTTTTACACTCGTTCAGACATGCAAAAAAAAATCACCGAAATACATCGGCACCCCCTGCTAATAAAAAATTACGGAACAAAAACTAAAAAAAAATACGTCAATTTTTGCGTTTATTTTCTTATATGGTAAACTTGTGTAGTATACGCGTCAAAAGTAGATCGTTTTTTACTGATTTTGAGAAGCCTATTTATAGCTTACCGCATGATAAACTTAAACTTTAGATAACCAAAAATAAAAAGTCCGTTAATTTGACTTATTGAACGTTGCAAACGGATGCTTGGATCAAAAGTTAGGGTTTTAAAGCAAAAACTATGTAATATCACATATTTTCGTAAACACCTGAATCCAAATTTATCGTCTTCAAACATGCAAAACTTTTAGGTGAATGAAAAAAACGCAAAAATGGACGTAATTTGTGTTCAACTCTTGGTCCGTAAATTTTTATTGTCATAGGGTTGTAATAAACCGCGAAAAATATATAATTAAAATTTTATATAACGCCTCGATCTAAGCAGATTAAATGTAACCCAAATAAGGAAGGGCCAATCACAAATTGACAGCGAATCTTCCGATGTCCATGAAGATCGCGAGTGATACGTGAATGACGCTGTACCGAAAATAATCACCATATAGGAAAGCCATGCATTCAGATCGGAAAAACCGGCACGTGCAGATTCTACGCGATAATGAGAGGAGGCCAGAGCTTAAAGACATGATCAAGTTTTCAAGAGCAAGGGCGAAGCTTTGTCCGTGACTCACTCTATCCAAGCCATTGCCACATACGGGCAGCGTCCACCTATCAGACGTCCACCGCTGATTCCACATCATCCGACAAACCGGAAGAACGAGGAGGACGATGGAGACCGTCGACCCCGAAGCAAGACGCTACACCTTGCAACAGTCCGACAGTAGGCCAAGCCGTATATTTCTGGGAATATTACTGAAGCATCGAGGGAACCACCCGACGTCTCATCGAGCTGTACTCACGACCATCTGTCTATACACACACACACCCACGCACTTAAGGTACCGTTCGTCTAACACCGAGTTATAAGCAAAAAGGTAATCTCGAGATCCCGCTCTCCTACCCGGTAGGCCACAACCGTGAATACGGTAGCCAAAGGGGAGAAATATACGTGAACTTTTAATATACAATAAATTTATTCTAAGTACTGAACAACCGAGCATACACTTCCTTTATTCAAAACCATCACACTTCGTAATAATAAATATATAGTTGTGAGCGTCACTATTCAGACGTAACATAGTCCGGTGAGAGTTACCTCATCATAACGATAATATTTTCAGATTAAAAACTATGTTTATTATGCGTTTCATAAGAAAAAACGGAAATTTTGTGTAAAAACCAACAATTTTAGACATTTGCATTGATTTTATAATAGTTTAATAAATATTGCAAGAAATTTAAGAAAAAAATTTCTAAATGAAAAAAAAGTACTTCAATAGCTCTTTTCGTTGCTAAGAAAATTAATTTACGTCTATAAGTTTCACTAAATCCCGTCCGCAGCCGTAGTGGCACTCCCTCCGCTACAACGTCGCCCGGCCAGAGGAACCGCTTTTTGCCGAAGCCAGGTATCTACAGCTGTTCGGACAGATATGATCTTCTGGAGTATTTCTTCAACAAGAACTGTGATAAATTTCGAATTGAAAATATCAAATAGTTTCGGCGTAATCGGCGATTGAACAAAAATTTATCTTAGCTCCTATTTGTCTGAGCTTAAGAAAATATATCAAAATTCATGGATTTTTATAAACTTTACGATGCATTTTACATAGATTCTCTAACTTTAAAACTGGCCGAGATAAAAATTCAGAAGAAGACATTTGTTGCTAAAAATGTTGTTAAATATTAATTCAAAGTTATTTGTAACATTTATTAAGTATGGCCATAAGCTATCGATTGCAGGTAGTCGCATCAATTTATTGTTAAATGCGAAAAATAGAGTTGAATTTGAAATAATAGAATAACAATTTTGCAATGAGTTGTCATTTTGCGATCGGGCGAGAATTTTTATGAAGTATAAATTGTTAAGAAATTTTAAGTGAAAGTTCAATAAGAAATAATTATTTTTGCATAAACTACAGCAATATGAAGAGAAAAATTAATTTTTTTATTGAAACAATTTAGCGATAAAGAAAGTAAATTTCACACTCGAGAACACATATACCTTGTAGCAAATTCAATTGTGAACAATTTTAATCCTCAACTTTTTTACGTAAAGTTAATAATAAAAAACTAAAAATGAAAAACAAGAAAAAAATGCATTTTTGAACTTTATTTTGCAATAGTGACGATGTTTCAAGGGAGCTACGAGGTAAAGAATTTAAGGGGACCCACCACTTTTAAAATCTGAAATAAAAAAAATTTTCAAATAATTTTTAAATTGTTATAGTCAATTAGAATTAAATTTTTTTTACATGCTTATTATAGTATTAGTTTCCGTATGAACAGAGGGATTTTAATTTGAATGAGTAGAACATTTGAAAAAAAATAAAATATGTCAATAAATTTAAAATCTAATGGTTATGAAAATATTTTTAACACATTTTATTTTTTTTTCAAATGTTCTACTCATTCAAATTAAAATCCCTCTGTTCATACGGAAACTAATACTATAATAAGCATGTAAAAAAAATTTGAGCCCATTTCATCCATGCGTACACTTGGAATCTTACGAACAGTGCCAAAAGTCATCGAACAGTGTCTACGCTGACATGAATGTGTATTAGGCTCAAACTAGGATAATAAAAATTTAGTCTTACTATTTTTTGTATATACTTTTAGATTAAAAATGTTTTAATTTAATTCTAATTGACTATAACAGTTTAAAAATTATTTGAAAATTTTTTTTATTTCAGATTTTAAAAGTCGTGGGTCCCCTTAAGGTCATTATCAATGCACTAACACCTACCAGATCCAACAATAAATTTTCGAGTGGCATGAACTTCCAAAAATTTTCGTATATGGTGCCAGGACTCCCAGACTAAAATGACTCATAAAATGTCGACCTACTAATGTTGGTTTTATTACTTATTTATCAGCCAACTTTTCTTCGATTGTTTCGTATTAGTTTTGATGTATTCTGAAATTTTTATTTTACGATAATAATATTAAAAAGAATTTCGGTTTGTACAATATAGTTTAAACAAAATTTTGGAAAAACCCACTGTAAAGATTTTAAAGCAAAAAAGAGTATTATAAAGTCCATCAATCAATTAAGATGTTGTATTAGAGTGCCGTACGAAGGATATGATTTCCAAATATGTACTGTAACGGGATGAAGTGGCTTTAGCACGACAACCACGGAATGTCGTCGCGTCACCGAGTATTACCTTGCTAGATGCTACCCGAGCATAGCTTCTCGATGGTTCACGTTATCCTTGTAATAGTGTAACCAACCGTCCGGTTTACAAATGTGTGATGCACTCTTGCATCTCACTTTCTGTGCTGAAATTTTCCTTGGAGTTCGAAAGTAAAAGAACTGCGCGATTAGTCTAACAGAATGAGTCGTAGACTCGTGTATTTGCAACAAGTGATATATTAGTCCAGTCGGTAGAGATTTTAGATGGAAATTTTCTGGTAACTCGGATCTGGCTACATACATGTCTTCTAAATGATGTGTACAATGACCAAAAAGTTTGCTGCCAAGAAATTTTATCAGGAAAAAAAGTTATTAACAATTTAAGTGAAAAAATTCACCGCCGTCGCGGTTTTTTCCTAATAGCTCCGTAGGATGACTTCGTGCGAAAAAATGATTCAGATGAAATTTGTTTGTTATTTAAAAAGCTATAAAATGACATTGGTTCGATTACGAAATTTGCAATAACAAAGCCGTGAGGTTGACGAGAAGTTAGTAAACGCTAATTTTTTTAAGTTGCTGTAAAACTGTTGATTATTAACAAAAAGTGACCAAACTTTAGAAAAATATAGTTCACTAAGTGTACAACAATCACGCTAATGCCGAAAATAAGAATAGTAAAACTTTTTGTTTTATAACGTTTTATACCCCCGCCGAGTCTAAAAGTTTAAACATTTGTGAAATTTTTTTGGAACCTTGCTGACACTTGAAATTTGATATACAATAAGGGTAAATGCACGGAAAAAAGCATTATGAAGAATTTCATTATCTTTATTTTGGCGGTTTTAACAACGTTTTAAACGTCACCCTAGTTTTATACGTCATCGATTTTTTCATTTTTCAACATGAAAATATGATAATTCATAAAATCAACTATCCCAGTTAAATTTATAAACCAATTTACCAACAACTTAAACAAAAAATTTTTAATTTTTGTCGCTTACATACTGAGATATTTAACATTTTGCGTTTGCAAGCCATGCTCGTATATTACTTGACATATCAACGTCGAACACAAACGTTTTTTAAGTCTCTAAGTTGTATATTTCTAATAAAATATGGGCACCGAAGAGTCGAAGTCGTGCTGTAAAATGATGCTTCGACGGCCGCAGCGAGTGGTGGGGGGCCATCGTGAGTGGCGTGCGCCTGCGCGGCGACGCGCGCGTACGTTTAAAACGAGACGGTCAGTATTTTTTATATTTCTCAGCTTCTATTCGACTAAAAGCTTTGTTTAATAACCTAAATTTACAATATATTGTTATTATCTTTAGATTCATGTATATTATGCATATATAGATAGATATATATATACTTATATACACACACATACGCATTTCTGTACTGTATTAAATTGACATAAATAGAACTGTTACTGCGTAGATGTAAACAACAGTATTAAAGATTTCTAATGTCATACAGTCAGATTAACAGCCTAAATTTACAGTGTATTATTTTTATCCTTAATAATAAATTCATGTATATTATGCATATATACATACTTATATACACAAACTGCTGTTTATACCTACGCAGTAACAGTTCAAGTTATATCAATTTAATACTGTACAGAAATGTGTAATAATAAATTTAGGCTATTATATATATATACAAGGAAAAGAAGAAAATATAAAAAATATGTATGTGTATATATGTATGTATATTGTATATATGCATAATATACATGAATTTATTATTAAGGATAAAAACAATACATTGTAAATCTAGGCTGTTAATCTGACTGTATGACATTGGAAATCTTTAATATTGTTGTTTATATCTACGCAGTAACAGTTCTATTTATGTCAATTTAATACAGTACAGAAATGCTGTTGAGTCGCCTATAGTAGGATATTAAGTTTACCTTTTAAGGTTACTGCGACTCTCCTCGCAGTCTTAGGATTTAAGTTTATTATTTTACTCTCAATTTATTATACTACCTCGAACGCTTCGCGCTGCGCTTCTCTCTAAATCACGAAAAACATCCCATTGTAAAATCTATCTCTTCCCGGCAAATTCCGTCCTTCCGTTCCTCCCGTAATAAAACAATAGCAAACAGCCTCCGATCCTTCGCGACACAACTGTACCGCTTAATCCCCAGAGCGTGCGCCCCGCACGCCCGAAATATGTATACCATAAAAAATTATTGTTTTCACTCAAAGGAATTGTAAACTGCATAAACGTTAGGCCTCCCAACTCTCTTCCGCCCGGCCATACACGCGTTCCGCAGTCCTCCGCATCCTCATCATAAAACCATAAACCTCATACCCAACCTAACGTCCCGAAGCCGAATATACCCTCTATCCCTTCTTGTCCTCAAGGTCCCTCACTATTCATGAAAAACCACTCCCTCACAATAAACCAATGCGCCAATCGCATGCTCCCAAAAATAAATGTACTCTCCCATTTCTCCCTTTCTCCTGATGCCGTCTCCTTCTAACTGGCCTAAAAATCAACATCCTCCCTCCATCCTCATTCCTTCCCTCTCCAAAATCATCTACATCGCGGGTCTATATCTATCCACCCACACCTCCAAGACCCAGAATAGATCAGAAGTCCGTACTGACAGTTACTCGCGTGAATCATGTACATGGATTTTTGTATTAAATAAAATTTAATATATACTACAATTGATTTCATTAATTTGAGCGGCCGTTAGGAATCAATTTTCCTCAACGGCGGGAGCTGTCAAACTATTGACGTCCGCACAAATGCGTATGTGTGTATATAGGTATATATATGTATCTATATATGCATAATATACATGAATCTAAAGATAATAACAATATATTGTAAATTTAGGCTATTAAACAAAGCTTTTAGTCGAATAGAAGCTGAGAAATATAAAAAATAAGCAGCGTCTCGTTTTAAACGTAGGCGCACGCCACTCACGATGGCCCCACACCATCGCTGCGGTCGTCGAAGCATCATTTTACAGCGCGACTTCGACTCTTCGGTGCCCATATTTTATTAGAAATATACAACTTAGAGACTTAAAAAAGAACATCTATAAGCTAAATGACATGCTCTATTAGAACGTTTTTGTTCGACGTTTGTGTTCGAGTAATTTATTTAAAGAATTTAAAGTATTGGGATATTAATAATTTTAATAATTTAATTTACTGTTTAAATTATGATATTAGGTAATATTTTAGGTTTGTTTGGATAAATTATTGAGGGAGAGTAATTTATTTAAAGAATTTAAAATATTGGAATATTAATAACTTTAATAATTTAATTTACTGTTTAAATTATGATATTAGGTAATATTTTTAGGTTTGTTTGGATAGATTATTGAGGGAGAGTAATTTATTTAATAAATAATAAGTATGAATTAAATTCATATATTTAATAAAAAATTTAATAAATATTTAATTAAATTATTATCATATAAATTATGAAGTAAATTATCATCATATACATTATTAATTATAGGTCTATAAATAAAATAAATAAACTAAATTAATGATGAAATTTGTCCAATAATAATATAAGGTGATTCAACGGGACAGGCTCCAATTCATGTCAAAATAATAAATAGATTGAAAAATAACCAAAATAAATTTTTATTAATTCAATAAAATTTTAATCCTTTTATATTATAAGTTATATTAAAAGGTAAAATTATTAAAATTAAAATTGATAATAATAAGGCAATTACTCCTCCTAATTTATTAGGAATAGATCGAAGAATAGCATAAGCAAATAAAAAATATTATTCTGGTTGAATATGAACTGGAGTAACTATTGAATTAGCTGGAGTAAAATTTTCTGGATCAGTTAATATATAAGGATTAATTAAACAAATATTAACTAAAATTATTAATAAAATAATGAATCCTAATGAATCTTTAATTGAATAATATGGATTAAAAGGAATTTTAAATATATTTCTATTTAATCCTATTGGATTAGTAGATCCAGTTTCATGAAGAAAAGTTAAATGAATAATTACTAAAATAAAATAATGAATGGTAAAATAAAATGAAAGGAATAAAATCGATTTAATGTAGCATTATCTACTGAAAATCCTCCTCATAATCAATATACAATATATTCCCCAATGTAAGGAATAGCAGAAACTAAGTTAGTAATTACTGTAGCTCCTCAAAATGATATTTGTCCTCAAGGTAGAACGTATACTATAAAAGCTGTTCCTATAGTAACTAATATAATAATAACACCAATTAATCATGTAGATTTTAAAATGAATGAATTATAATATAATCCACGACCTACATGAATAAATATACAAATAAAAAATATAGAAGCTCCATTTATATGAATTAATTGTAATAATCAACCATAATTTACATCTTGAATAATATGTATTACTCTATTAAATGCTAAATTAATATTTGCTGTATAATGTATTGATAGAAATAATCCTGTAATAATTTGAATAATTAAACATAATCCTAATAATGAACCAAAATTTCATCAAATTGAAATATTTAAAGGAGTAGGTAAATTAATTAATGAATTATAAATAATATTTAGTAATATAAATTTTTTAAAAATAGATTTTTTCATTTTAATTTATTTTTCGTAAAGTAAAAGTTTTAAATAACATAATTTTTACAATTATTGTTAAACAAATTAATAAATATAAAATTGCAATTAATGTAGAAAAATTTTTATTATATGTTGCGACGTAGCAATAATTATTGCTGCGTCGTGATCATTGTTGCACGGCCAGCTGACTTACTCTCGGCGAGTTGACAGCTCCTGGAGCGGAGCCAGCGCTCGGTGGCGCTCGCAGGAGTTGCCTCTGACCGGCCGCGTGCGGAGCGCAGGATGTGAGCTCCCGAGTCCCACCTGCGCGGCGCGTTGGCGCTCGGGAGGGGGCATGGCAGTTAGCGAGCCGGCGGCCGCGCGCACGCGGTTACATGCATGCGGCGGTGTGTAGAGGGGAGAGCGCGAGTGTGAGCGTGAGCGAGAGAGTGGGAGTCAAGCGTGTGTGAGATAGAGAGAGAGAGAGATAGTGCGCGCTTGAGAGAGAGAAGAGATGAATATAGCGACGCGAAGTTGACGGCGTTTGGAGCGCTCAGAGTTGACTTTACGTTAACTCGCGGACGTCATAGAGACGTATAAAGGAATATACGGGCTAGGACTCGATATATGTATCCTATGGTTTACTCGAGGATGATAGAGGATTTTTGAATGTCGCGCGCCTTGAGGATTATCTATAGGTGGAGCCACTGAATGGATATCGACATGATTGATTGATTGATCGATATCCATAAAGGGGGCGCGAATTTGCATATTAAAGGAAATAATAGAGGACGTTAATTGATTTTCTAACCTTTGTTTAATAATGAATCTATCGCTCGATGATGGAATAGTGTAGAATAAAAATTGATGCGTCTCTTCGAGCCAAGTTGTTTATTTTAAAAAAGGCCAAACGTTTCGGGATAATTTTATCCCCTCTTCAGTGGCTAATTAGAAAAACAACTTCCGTGTTTTTACATTATTAGGAAACGGACCAGAAAAGGATTAATCGCATATGGCGGGCCTAGGACTCGAGAATTTTTTTACAGAACGATTCCCCGGTGCCAAGGTGGTAATGCGGCACCGGTCGAGGCAAGACGTCAACCATTTTCTATCCAATTTGATTTTCTAACCAATGATAAAATTGGATTTGGAAAAGAGGGCGCTGGGGAAAATCACGGATAGAGGAATGAACTAGTGGTGGTCTATTAATGGCCAATAGAGGATTTATTTCAGATAAAGGACCAATTGGAAAATTCGGTGATTAGATCGACGCTTCCGTGAAGAAGGAGGCCGGGTAGGAAAAACGCGGCATCCTTCCTCGGACGAAGCGTCGACCGCGTCACTCTGTCGGCGGACGCCTTGGTGGTAGTCCGCACTCTCACTCCGTCACGGGCCATTGGAATAGTTAGTCGTTTTTCAGCAGAAATTGCATTTTCCTTCGGTGTCGGCATTTTGGTCTGGTGATCGAGATCTTTTGAAAAGGCTTGGGGAAGCGTTATACCGTCTCTCTGATCTTTTTCCCCGGTTGGAGTCCACAGTTTGTTTTTGGAGGAAAAGGATATTAGAGGAATCGAGTCGACTGCAGCTATAGAGGAATACTTGGTAAACTTTATCGTAAATTTATTTGTTCTTTTATCTGGTCGTTTATTTCGGGAATTAGGTAGAGGATTAAGAGTGTAGAGGATACTTTCGCGATTTACAGGAAACGAGCAGTTTTCCCTTTTGATTCGATCATTATCGTAGAGGTAATTTCGCGCCCATTTCAGTTGCCGCCAACCATGAGGTCTCGGAGATAGTTATAAGGCCTATAGCCCATGTTTTATTTCGAGTCGGACAATTTGTTTGCATATGTGAATTTGTAAAGAGATAGCCATAATATATTTAGGATTTATTATTTTAAATATTGGTGTTAATAATTTGTCAACCTGATTGCCACCACATTTCCCGTTTTCTACCATTGCAGGTGTCCACGAGCCGAGAGATAAGAGTCAGCCGCAAAATTTATAAATAATTGTACATAACTGGAATCCCCGTGCGGGCGGGAAAATTCCACGTTACAATGTATATATGTATATAATTTTATTAATTTTTTCTATAAAATTTATAATTAATAAAGATTCAATTTCATTATAATTATTATTTCAGTTAAAAAAAATATAATTTAATTTAATTATAATTAATATAAAGATTAAGATTAAAGAAAATTTAATTGGTAATTTAATTAAGTAAAATCAATTAATTGATGTTTTTATATTTCTAATAAATCTTGTAAAATATAAAAAAATAATTATTATTCCACCAATTATTATTAAGAATATAATATAAGAAAATCAATTATTATTAGAATAAGTCCTTAAATAAATTGAGGATATTAATATTAATATAAATAAGATTAATATTATAATTAATGGATGAATCTTATTAAATTGATAAGGAATAAAATTAATAATTGAATTAATTATTAATATAATATTAATATAATAAATATAAATTAAAATTCAAGATTCTATCATTTACAAAAAATAGTTTATTTTAAAATTATAATATTGGGAATTATAGAAATAAGAATTATTTATTTTTTTTATTTAGTTATATATATATATATATATATATTTAATTTACAAAATTAATATTTTTTAAAAATTAATAACTAATATTAATATAAATATTTATTATTTTTTAATAATATTTATTTTTTCTATATTTATATTTGTATTTTATTATTCTCAATTACTAATAACATTAATTAGATTAGAATTTATTATATTAAGAACTTTAATATTATTAAATAATATATTATTATTAAGTAATAGAATAATCTTAATTTTATATTTCATAGTTTTTGTAGTATGTGAAAGAGTTTTAGGATTAACTATTTTAATTATTTTAATTCGAACATATGGTAATGATTCTATAAATTTATTAAATTTAATATGATAATAAATTTAATTTTTATTATTTTATTAATATTAAATAGATTTATTGAAATTAGTTTATTTCCTACCTTTTTATTAATTATAGGATGGGGTTATCAACCAGAACGATTAAGTGCTTCTATATTTATACTAATATACACATTATTTGCTTCTTTACCTTTAATATTTATTATTTTCTGATTATTAAATTATTTTAATAGATTAAATTATATAATTTTATTAAATATAATAATTAATATTAAATTTAATCAATTTTTATATTTTTGATTTATATTATTTGCATTTTTAGTTAAGTTACCAATTTTTATATTTCATATATGACTTCCTAAAGCTCATGTTGAAGATCCAGTAACTGGATCAATAATTTTAGCAGCCATTATATTAAAATTAGGTGGATATGGAATTATACGAAGAATAATAATAATAATAAATTATAGTATTCAATATAATTATAAATTAATAATTATTTCATTAATTGGAATAATAAATTTAAGATTAATATGTTTACGACAATATGATTTAAAAATTTTAGTAGCATATTCATCAGTTGTTCATATAGGAATAATATTATTAGGAATTTTAAGTTTAAGATATTGAGGATTTTATGGAGGATTATTAATAATATTAGCTCATGGTTTATGTTCTTCAGCTTTATTCATATTAGTTAATATATTTTATTATCGATCTAAAAGACGTAATATATTTTTAAATAAAGGAATAATTAGAATTTTTCCTTCTTTAGTTATATGATGATTTATATTTTGTGCTTGTAATATATCATCTCCTATTTCTTTAAATTTATTAAGAGAAATTATAATTATTAATATTACATTAAATTGATCTATTAATATAATTATTATTTTAATTATAGGAATATATTTTAGAGCTATATATTCTTTATTCTTATTTTCTTTTATTTCCCATGGAAATTTTATTAATAAATTAAAAATTAAGGATAATATTAATATTTATGAATTTTTAAATTTATTATTACATTGAATTCCTTTAAATTTTTTAGTATTAAAAATAGAATTATTTAATTAAAATTTAAATAATTTAATTTTAAAAATTTTGATTTGTGGTGTCAAATATGATTTATTTATATCTTTAAATTATTTTATTATATTATTTAAGAAGAATATTTATATCAATTTTTAGATTTTTTTTTATAATTATTAGTTTATTTATTTTATATAATAAAAATAGAATATTTATAGAATGAAATATTTTTATTTTAAATTCATTAAATATTCATATATATATATACATAGATTGAATTTCAATTTTATTTATTAGAGTTGTTATATTAATTTCATCAATAATTATAATATATTGTAGTGAATATATAAGTCATGATTTATTTAATATTCGATTTTATTATTTAGTATTATTATTTATTATTTCTATAATTTTTATAATTATTAGTCCTAATTTAATTAGTTTAATAAATGGATGAGATGGATTAGGATTAATTTCTTATTGTTTAATTATTTATTATCAAAATTATTCTAGATTTAATTCAGGAATATTAACAGTTTTAATAAATCGAATTGGTGATGTAATAATCTAATTATCAATTAGAATAATATTATTAATAGGATCTTGAAATTTTATTAATTTAAATAAATTAAATAACTTATGTATTTTTATAATTATTATTGCTTCATTTACTAAAAGAGCACAAATTCCTTTTTCTTCATGATTACCAGCTGCTATGGCAATAAGGATTTGGATTAATTTCTCATATAATTAGAAATGAAAGAATAAAAAAAGAAACATTTGGAGTAATAGGAATAATTTATGCTATAATTTCAATTGGAATTTTAGGATTTATTGTATGAGCTCATCATATATTTACTGTAGGTATAGATGTTGATACTCGAGCTTATTTTACTTCTGCAACTATAATTATTGCAGTTCCTACAGGAATTAAAATTTTTAGTTGATTAGCTTCATTAAATGGAACAAAATTAAAATTCAATGTTACTAATTTATGATTATTAGGATTTGTCTTCTTATTTACAGTAGGAGGATTAACTGGAATTATATTATCTAATTCATCAATTGATATTATTTTACATGATACATATTATGTAGTAGCTCATTTTCATTATGTTTTATCTATGGGGGCTGTATTTGCTATTTTTGGAAGATTTATTTATTGATATCCTATAATATTTGGATATAGAATAAATCAAAATTGACTAAAAGTTCAATTTTTTATAATATTTATTGGAGTAAATTTAACATTTTTTCCTCAACATTTCTTAGGATTAAGAGGAATACCTCGACGATACTCTGATTATCCTGATTCATATACTTGTTGAAATGTAATTTCTTCAATAGGAAGAATAATTTCTTTAATAAGGACAATATATTTTTTTTTTTTTTTATGAGAAAGAATTATTTCATGTCGAATTATAATTTTTATAAAAAATTTAAATAATTCAATTGATTGAATTATACCTTATCCTCCTAGATATCATTCTTTTAATGAAATTCCTAAAATTTTTATTAAATAAATTCTAAAATGGCAGATTAGTGTAATAGATTTAAATCCTATAAATGTAATTTATTAATTACTTTTAGAATTATATATATATATATATATATATATATTTATACTTATTTATTAAGACATATTAATTGGAAATTAATTATATTAAGTTATATTATATAAATTAAAAATATTTAAATTATATTAAAATGATCAAAAATATACTAATAAATATAAAAATAATCAAACCACATCAACAAAATGTCAATATCAAATTGCAGCTTCTAAACCAAAATGATGATGTGAAGAAAAATTTTTAAATAATATTCGTAATAAGTTAATTAATAAAAATATTGTTCCTACTAATACATGAAATCCATGAAAAGCAGTAGCTATAAAAAAAATAGATCCATAAACAGAATCTCTAAATGTAAAAGGGGCTTCAAAATATTCAATATATTGATATATTGTAAAAATAATTCCTAAAATAATAGTTATTATTGAACTAAATCATCTTGATTTTTTTTTCTTAATAAAATTGAATTATGACATCAAGTTACAGTAACTCCTGAAGATAAAAGAATTAAAGTGTTCAATAATGGAATATTATAAGGATTAAATATTAAAATATTTTTAGGAGGCCAATTATTTCCAATTTCAATTCTAGGAGATAAAAATATATGAAAATAACATCAAAAAACTCTAAAAAAAATATAATTTCTGAAATAATAAATAATAATATTCCTATTTTTAATCCTTTAATTACTTTTTTTGTATGAAATCCTTGGAAAGTTCTTTCACGAACTACATCACGTCATCATTGATATAATCTTAATACTACTAACAAATTACCATAGAAAAAAATAATTATATCTAAATTATTAAATCAATTTACTACTCCATATAAAGTTACTATAATTCTAAAAGATATAATTAAAGGTCATGGTCTTAATGTTACTAAATGAAAAGGTTGATATAATTTATTCATTAAATTAACTAGTTTGTTTCAGTTCTATATAATGTTCTTAATACTGTAAAAACATAAGCTTGAATAATTGAAACTCTTAATTCTAAAGTAACTAATAAATTTTGTCTTAATAATATAAGTATTAAAATTGTAAAAGATAATCTTCTTCCTGTAGAAGAAATTAATGTTATTAATAAATGCCCTGCAATTATATTAGCTGATAATCGAACAGCTAATGTTAAAGGTCGAATAATATTTCTAATTGTTTCAATTAAAACTATAAAAGGTATTAATACAGTTGGAGTTCCTTGAGGAACTAAATGAGTAAATATATGATTTATATTTAATAATCAACCAAAAATTATAATAATTAATCATATTAATAATGATAAAGATAATCTAAATGTTAAATGACTTGATGCTGTAAAAATATAAGAAAATATTCCTATAAAATTATTTAATAAAATTAAAGTAAATAATCTAATATATAATAAACAATTCATAACATTAATTTTTTTATTTAATAATATATAAAATTCATTAACTAAATATTTAAAAATTAAAATTCATGAATATTGAAATCGTCTTGGAATTAATCAATATAAATTAGGTAAAAATATAAAAATATAAAATATACTTAATCAATTTCAAGATGAAGTTATAGAAGTTATTGGATCAAAAATTGAAAATAAATTTATTATCATGAATTTTTAAACGTTATAGGATTTTTATTTTTTAACTTTTCTCTAATTCTTTTATCTTTAATACAAACAAAATAAATTAAAATAATAAATAATAATAATAATATAACTATATTAAAAAATAATCATATTCATAATAATGGTTTTATTTGAGGAATAAAAAAATAATAAAAATTTATTTACTTTAATTTGACAAATTAATGTTATAAAATATTAACTAATTTTTTTAAATTAAATATTTCAATTAATATCTTAATATTAAAGAAATGATTTTTTAAATCAAAGATGATAAATTTTTAAAAATATCTTAATTGATTTATAATGTTTCAATTCAATTTATAAAATTTAATAATGAATTAGATTCAATAACAATAGGCATAAAACTATGATTAACTCCACAAATTTCTGAACATTGACCAAAAAAAATACCAGGTCGTTTTATTAATAAATTAATTTGATTAATTCGTCCAGGAACTGCATCAACTTTTGTCCCTAATGAAGGAATAGTAAATGAATGAATAACATCAGAAGACCTGATTAAAAATCGAATTTGATTATTAAAAGGTAAAACTAATCGATTATCTACATCTAATAAACGAAAAGATGTAGAATCTAATTCTTTAATTATAAACGAATCAAAATTAATTGATTTAAAATCATTAAATTCATATCTTCAATACTATTGATGACCAATGACCTTAATTGATAATGAAGGGTTATTAATTTCATCTCTTAAGTATAAAATTTTTCATGATGGAATTGCTAAAAAATAAAAAAAATAATTGGTATAATAGTTCAAATAATTTCAATTAATTGACCTTCTAATAAAAATCGATTAATTATTTTATTAAATAATATAAAAAATAATAAATATATAATTATTATAATAACTACAATAATAATTACTATTCCATAATCATAAAATAAAATTATATTTTCTATAATAGGAGCATTAGCATCTTGTAATATAATTTGTCCTCATATTGATATCAATTAAAAATAAATTTTATTTTAATAGAATTTCATCTATTACATTTTAGTAATTTTAATTTATTACATGAAAATAATTTACATTATATAATTTATTCTATCAAAATAATCCTTTTAATCAGGCATTTCATTATTTATAAAAAATTATAAAATTTATTTAAGTTATTATTGTTATATTTTATTTTTTCCTATATTAATATTATTAAATTTATTTATTATAATGTCAACTTCATGATTTTCAATATGAATAATTATAGAAATCAATATAATTAGATTTATTAGTTTAATTATTTTTGATAAATTTATTAAAAAAGAAAGGTTAATAAATTACTTTCTTATTCAAACTTTTAACTCTTACTTATTTTTATTTTTTATAATTTTAATAAATTATTTAAATATTAATAATTTTAAATTTTTAATTTTTTGAAGTATAATAACTAAATTAGGTTTACCTCCTTTTTATCAATGATATTTAAAAATAATGAATAATTTAAATTGAATAAATATTTTCATTTTATCAACTATTCAAAAATTTATTCCTTTATTTATTATAAATTCATTTATCATTAATAATAATTTAATTTTAATTATTTTACTTATTTTAAGAAATTATAGATCAATTGAAGGTATAAATTTAACAAATTTAAAAATTATTATATCATATTCTTCAATAATTCAAATTACTTGGGTTATTTCTATTATAATAATTAGAGAAATAAGATGAATAATTTATTTTAAAATTTATATATTTATTATATTAACAATTAAAATAAGTTTTTATTATTTTGAATTAAATTATTTAAATTTATTAAATACAATAAAATTAGAAAAAACAATAAGATTTTATTTAATATGTTTATGTATTTTTTCTTTAGCATCTATACCACCAATATATGGATTTTTAATAAAATTTTCTGCTTTAATTATTTTAACTAATTATTATTCTTATATTTATATTTATATGTTAATTATTAGATCTTTGATTAGAATATATTTTTATTACGTATACTATTTTCTATTATTATAATAAATAGATATACTATAAAATTAAATTGATGAAATTTAAATTTTAAAAATAAAATAAATTATAAAATTTTGAATTTAATTTGATTAAATTTTATAATATTAATATTAATAGAAATAATTTAAAAAATTTTAAGTTAATTTTAAAACTATAAATCTTCAAAATTTAAAATATAAATTTATTTATAAATTTTAGCAATAAAGAAAAAAATTTCTTTTAAATAAATTTACAATTTATTACTTTAATCAGACATATTACTATAGAAATATAAATAAATTTAATTATTTATTCTTGAATTAGAAATTCCATAAAATTTAATATTTCATATTTAAATCTTAAATAAAGATATATATAAATTTGCAATTTATAATTTTAAATTAAATTATTAAATAATTTAAATTATTTTAAAGCTCCTTCTATTCATTCAATAAATAATCCAATTATTAAAATAAATATAATAATAATAATATTAATATTAAATAAATAATATAAATTTAAATTATAAAATGTTATAGGTAAAAGTATAGCAATTTCAATATCAAAGATTAAAAAAATAATTGAAATTAAATAAAAAGATAAAGAAAAAGGTAAACGTCTTTTTCTAATTGGATCAAATCCACATTCAAAAGGAGATCTTTTTTCTCGATTTTTAAATAACTTCTTTGAAATAATTATGTTAATTAATAATATGAAAATTAAAATAAAAAAAATTATAAAAATAATTTAATATGTAATAAAATAAAATTTATTACTTAAATATTCAAAATATTTTATGCAAAAATACATTAATATATAATAATAATAAAATTGATTTTATATTAATTAAAATAATTAAATATCCTAATCTAATAGGTAAATAAGATATTCAAGTTAAATTTATTAAGGTATCATATCGTATTCGTGGGTAAGTTCCACGAATTCAAATTACTAAAAATAATATAATTAAATAAATTAAATAAAATTTAATTCTATAAATATTACCACCTATTAATATTAAATTAAATAAAAATATTATGAATATAATTATTCCATATTCTGAAATAAAAATTATAGCAAATAAACCACTTATATATTCAGTATTAAATCCTGATACTAATTCTGACTCTCCTTCAGCTAAATCAAAAGAAGTATGATTTAATTCAGCTAATAAACTAATAAATAAAATTAATATAATTGGAAATAAAATAATAAAAAAATATAAATACTTTTCAAAATTTATAAAATTAATTAAATTATATGATTCAATCAAAAAAATAAAATTTAATATTAATAAAATTATTCTTACTTCATAAGAAATAGTTTGAGCAATAGATCGTATTCTTCCAATTATAGAATATACTGAATTAGAAGATCATCCTCTTACTATTAAAGGATA